>JBBBDQ010000151.1:6360000-6530000 GCA_037127315.1 Ascarosepion bandense
GAAAAATGAACTGTAACTTTGACAGATGATTTTCTTATTCATTTCTCGATGTTCCCAAGTACTTTCAATCTCCTTCCGAGATTATCTCCAGGGGTGCGAATTATGGTAACAAAAAATAATCGCAAAACTGTGTTGCTAAAAATATACTGTAAATTTTCTTCTTGCTTCAAATATAAAAACATCACCTGACAATTTAAACGTAGCCTTGTGAAAAGACGGATTGAAGTAACTAATGATAACCTAAAAATTGGAAATAAGAAATACATAAAATGTTAAAAAGAACTACCAACTCTGAACAACTTGAACAAATTCTAAATAGACTAAAAGAAATTACTAACAGATTGGAATGTAAACATAGGTTAAAAATAAATAAAAAACACTCAATACATTATATAAAGGAATTATATATATTCCAAATAACTTTGGAAGATTTATAAACATTTCTGATTATGACTTAACTGACAGCCAGAAAGAACTATTTAACCTCGGACTAACTATTCTGCACATATACAAATATACCATCCGCCCGTGTATTGAATATTGCTGCCATATCTGGTCGGGTGCCCCTGCTGCTCTCCTTGGGCTTCTTGACAAAATACAAAGGAGGATCTGTAACGTGGTTGATACTGACTCGGCAGACCGGCTGCAGCCACTCTCACACCGGCGTGATGTAGCTTCCCTGTGCCTCTTCTACAAGTACTTTCATGGCTTCTGCTCCGATGAGCTCAGATCACTGGTGCCGCCTAAGCACGAATTTACACGAGATACTAGATTAGCAACGAGGTCCCACCCTTTTACAGTTAAACAAATAAGATGTAACCGTAAATTCTACTCCAACAGCTTCTTTTCTCGCGCTTCCCGCCTGTGGAACTCCCTTCCACAAGTCTGCTTTCCCGACAGTTACAATCTCCAGGTGTTTAAATGTAGGGTCAATAGACACCTCCTATCACACTAACTCCCAACTATTCTCACAACACTCTCATCTACCCAACCCTCATTCTCGGTATCCTTACCCGCCTATCACCCACCCTCTGTTATTTCCTATATTTAATCAGCCTTTCTCCACTCTACGTAGCCCCCTGCACAGTAGTGGCAGTGACATGCCTTGCTCGGGGTGAAACGCTTATAAAAAAAAACAAAAAAAAACTGCTATATATAAAAAATATAATGGACTACATAAAAAGTTGAGATTGAGACGCTATACCAAAATATAATTAAACTCTAAGAACAGCAGCTAATTACAACAGAACCAGAACTCTGTGATCTACTTAAGGCAGAATCTATTAAAAAGATATATTCTTCTAAAACAATAAGGACCTCACTGAAGACTGCTGCAAAAGAATTACGCAATCATCTAGAAATAGTAATTAAGAAAGCGGATAAAGCTACCATCTTTCCATCCGTGCCGTGAGGATATTTTGCCTGCCCATCAAAACAATTTAATTGTATATCAATATAAGTGTCGATGCTAGGTCGATATGTGGGCAAAACTATCCAGAGGTTGGAGATTAGAATCGCCTAACATGTCTCGCGCCAGGTGCATAGACATGAGCCGGTGACACTGAGGTGTTTGCAGACTTGTGTCTCCAATTGGTGGGCATTTTTAAATTCTGCTGCTTGCAGGGCAAGTTATTTTCCCGAAGTATTCTTTGTAATGCATAGGGCATTGAACGGACACCACTTGAGTTTGTTATTATTAAGATGCAAAAACATGCCCTGTGGATACACCGAGAATTAAAACAGAAATTGCTCTTTTCGAAGAAGCCATTACCTAAGGTGGGGAGGTAATATTTTTCCCTCTCCTTATCCTTTAATTGGTTTACGTTTTAACTTAGTCTTAAATTACCAACAATTTATTTGTTCTGAAGAACGTCGGTGGAAAGGCACTTCGAATTTTAAACATTGTCATAGGTTTGTATACCTTTTATTAATAAAATATGATTTATTTTGAAGTGTAATACACACACACACACACACACACACACACACACACACACATATATATATATATATATATATATATATATATAAATTAAAAAAGGATTAATTCAATGATGTTGTTATATTTGCACTGTAATATTTTATTACATGGAGCTCTCTTCCTGTATCATTTTTTAATATTAAAATAAAATTTTTATATTAATTAGGATCGGGTTTTTGGAATTTACCTTCCTGCTTTTTTTCACTTGGATTAAAGAATCTGAATTATATATATATATATATATATATATAATATATATTAGACTTAAAAATGGATAATAATTTATCTAGTTATACAAGATACCTTAGCCATCAGTAAAGCAAACGGATCTCTATATGTAAAGTCACAAGTTTATTCGCCTGAAGAGTGTCAAATTTTGACTCGAAACACGTGTAGCGTCACAAATACTATTATGGAGATTTAATGTACCATACAAGAAACAAGTAGTATAAATAATAATAATAAAAAAACAATAGATCAACACTTAAAAGAAAATGTTCACGGGTTCTCGCACATTTTATTCTCTCTCTCTCTCTCTCTCTCTCTCTCTATATATATATATATATATATATATTTTTTTTTTTAATCATTTCACGCCACTGATGTGCAGGGGGTTACACAAATGTAGAAAGATTAATTACAAAAGAGTACAAGCTAGTTAGAAAGGAACAATGGAAAGCTGAGAAAGCAGGTGCAATGACAGATACATGGGCGGAGAGAACGTGAAGATTATACAGGGGAGGGGAGAGAGCTAGAGTCCAGTGGTTAGTAGGTGAGTATTAACTTTGCTTTTAAATTTCTGGAGGTCGTAGCCGTCAGGAAAGCAAGAATATGGGAGCGAGTTCCACAGGCGGGAAGTGCGAGAGAAGAAGCTGCAGGAGTAGAATTGTCGTCTGCGTTTGGCTAACCTGACTGTGAATGGGTGGGACCCAGTTGCCAGTCTGGTTGCACGGGTAAACACCTGTTGAGGAGGCATCAGTGACTTAAGCTCATCCGAGCAAAAGCCATGAAAGTATTTATAGAAGAGACAGAGGGAGGCCACATTTCGACGATGGGAAAGTGGCTGCAGACGAGTCGCCAGATCAGTACCTATCACATTACAGACTCTCCTTTGGAGCTTGTCAAGAACACTGAGGAGAACGGCAGGGGCACCTGACCATAAATGGCAGCAGTACTCCATGCACGGACGGATGGTTGGTTAAAAGTTGATAAAAAGAGGATTTTACTTTTAATCCGCTACAACAAAGCTATGGACTATTAAAAATTTTCGACTTGAACTACGAATTGTAAGAAAAAATCTTAACGACTTTTTAAAAAGTCACTTTTTTTCTTTTTAACAAATTCCCGCAGACACACAACCACCCATGCTCACATATAAATTGTGCTTTCGCACACACACATACATATTTTTATGAAGAGCGGATTTCTATGTGTAAAATTAATAGTAATATATATTTACGCAAGTACACTACCAAATCTCACATATACACAAAAAATGCTCATATTTTTTCATACTTACACATACACACATGCATACGTTTCTTTCTCTACAGACATGTGTATGTGTGACAGTGTATGTTTGTGTCCGTGTGTACTCGTCTATTTGACCATATACAAATGTCTTTAGATTTGAATATGTGTACACCCACGTGTTTTACTCGTTTAATATTTAAATAACTTTATAACAACCTAAATGTAATGCTTTTGTTAAACTTAGAATTTATAATCTAAACTTATTTATAAATGGAACTTTGTCTCTGTGTGTGTGTGTGTGTCTGTGTGTGTGTGTGACCTTTACTTATAGACTGCGAAACGGCTGAACCGATTTTCTTGAAAATTTACAGTTGTATTATAAGCGTCTGCGAGTGTTCTTAGCTAGGTTTTGTGTCGAGGTACCCCCGATAAATATCAATAATAAAAAAAACCGGGTTATAGAAGGAGCGGTCCGATTTTAATCAAATTTAAAACACTCATAGAAAAAGAGATAAGAAACGGTATTCAGAAGTTTCAAGGTTGCAGTTCTTACAATAGTGCAGAAAATCGACAATATATATATATATATAAACGGCAAGATGCTTATGTGTCTGTTTATCTGCCTGTATGTCTGTATTTTTTTAGCCCTTTTATTTTAGTTTTTGCTTCGGGTTTGCCTCTAAGTAGGTATAATTGTAGTTCTTAGTCTCAGCCATGAAACCATTTACTCAGAGGACTTATTTAGCCTTCAAAATTCTGTTTACGACGAAAAAACTTATTTGATATCGATTCCAGGAAATCAAAATTTGACTTACATCCATTCATTTTTCTTTCAGTCTACGGTTTCGCTTTAACTGGAAACAACTATTGCTTTTTTTTTTTAGTCTTTCGTGCCAACGTCCAAATAGTCTGAGCTCAATGACCATAGGTTAGTTTTAAAGCTTTCATTACACCCGAGCAACGCTGTTCTATACTGCTAGTACAATTATATATATCTGCATATAAAATTTGAAGAAGTCCATAACAACTTTGCTATTAATGTATATGTGTGTGTTTGCGTGTGTGTGTAATGCTGTAATGCTCTGTGCATACAGGAGTTATTTAATAAATCATAGTCTTCAGTAAAACTTGTATACACTTATATTCATATTTCATTAACGGATATGATCAAATTTCTTTTAAGTCGCTTAAATTAATTTTTCTTGCAACTACTTTGTTTGGGGGTTCGTGACTATAAATATTTGGAAGAAAAATTAATTAAAAAACTTATCAAAGGAAGCCTTTACCAGGTCATAAATGAAATATGCAATCAAGAAAGTTAATTTCCAAATATACATCATATATATATATATATATATATGAATTATATATAAATTATATATATATATAGTTTGCATGAACATTGAAACTGAATAGCTAAAGTAACTATCTGTGTATATCATGCACTTTTATCTTAAATGTTAGAGCAAATAAGAGAATGCCGTGGGTGGTGATACACCAATAGGAGAATGGCCTGGAAATCAGCCGGTGTTTTGCCGTGTCCCAGCCTTGATCGAAGCATTGTTCCAACCAAGAAATCCATTATTTTCTGCCACCTTACGTAGATGAATATTTCCCAGCCTTTGACGAAAGAGCCAAGATTTTCAAGGTTTGAATTTAGAGCTTCCTATTCTTAGACTGGTGGTAACCCAAGGCTGGTTTAACCACAGCTGTGAGGAAGACGTGAGGGATTCAAGTCTTTCCTACGCCTATTAGCTTGTAAGTGAATACCATGAACTCGAGATGGAATTCCGTTGTGGTGGAAACTTCACCGCCAAGTTGTTGTGGCCTGTTAGAGCCCGGAAGTAAGACAGGGAAACAAGAAAGTAGGTTTAAACAGGGTGTTAGAAAAACAGAACATGTACATAATAAATAACTGCTTTATATATATATATATATATATATATATATATACTCAAAAGTGTGCAAGAGTATTAGGACAAGGACTATTATATATATATATATATATATATATATATATATATATATATATAGTCATCCGCAGACAGATTTATTTCGCCGTATCACAGCTCATCAGTACGGTTAGACGTCTGATTGCTTTTAACCCAGGATTGAATCCCGACCGAATTGGCGTCAGTCGGCGATTCTACCTCTGAGCTATGGGCGCTCCAGAGTGCTCTAGAGTGCGCCAGCGTGCTCTAATTCATAACTGAATGAGCGATGGGTAGATGCTAGAGTAGTTACCGTTTTTTTTCAAAATCTACTATTCTTATATATATATATATATATATATATATATGCAATTTGAAATATATATTATATTATTTATATATTATATATTCGCGGTACTTCTTTGAAAGTGCTTAATATCAGTGATAGAGATAAGATATTCAGTTAGATAGGTGTGAGTTTGTGACCCAGATTTTCACGCCCTTACGATCGCCAGATAAACTTCTTAATTTTTAAAATATATATATAGCGATAATTGTAATTATCTTTGAGCATATTATATATATATATATATATATATATATATATATCGCTCATTTAAATTATCGTTGAGTAGTTTTTTATCATATATATATATATATATATATATATATATATATATGAGATAGAATTTTAATCTATGAAGAAGAAGAGGATGAGCTAAAAGATTTTATTTAATTAATATAAAATATCAGATAGAAAAAAATAGAGTACATGTTACGGAAATTAACGAAAAAAAAAGTTTTCGTTAATCTCTTTAATTTCTATAAGAGGTTTACATTTGTTGACATGACGATACATTTCAGAGTAGATATGGTGATTGCGATGAATCGAAAACTGTGTTATATAGGCTTGATTAAAACCTCGTTTATACTAATGCTCGTTCGTGGTCAAGAGGTCTAAGACGTACCAGGTCACTTGGTAGCTTCCCCAATGTGGATAGGGGTCGCAGGTTCGAACCTTGCTGAATGGCACACATTTTCGTAATAAAAATTTATCGTAAATGACCAGACCAGTATGTATAAATATATAATACTGTTTAATTCAAAAACAGAATATCTGCTTAAATACGAGTATCGATAAAAAAATAATGTTCAAACAATTCATTTTTTAATAAGAAATATATATATACAGTGAAACAGGCTTGTATGTGGATGACTAATATAAAAATATATATATATATATATATATATATATATATATATATATATATATATATATAATAAATCCAGAAGAAAAATTGGTAAATAAGCCCAATGATTGTGCTAATATTAAGTGATTCAGCAGAGATTTCGATGAAAATTTAATTTAAAACGGATATTTATTTCATATGTAAATTCAATTTTACACTTGGAGAATAGCTATTAAATAAATCGGATTTTTCAACCCCAGACAGATGCAAAATGTCGAAATTCTAGCGTACTGGAAGTAAAGTTTCGGAAAGAAAAGGAAGAATAATGGAGTTGAACAATGCAGGTTCTAATAACTTGTTGAAATAGCTATTCCCAAAGTGTAAAATTTGAATTTACATATGGCATATATATATATATATATATATATATATATATATATATATATATACGTCGAAAGCGACGGGAGAGTCCAAAATAATAATAATAATAATAATATATATATATATATATATATATATATATATATATATAATTATTATTATTATTATTATTATTATTATTTTGGACTTTCCCGTCGCTTTCGACGTATGAGTGTCTAACTCAGTTAGACTGCCACACGAAGAATTGTTTTGAGTGGTGAAGTCTTGAAGTCTTGTGTAGCACCATTCACACCTTTTGGAACTGCTGATAACAATCAATCGGCGAAGAAGTCTGCCACAGATCGCATGAACAGCAGACCTCAGTTATTTAATCCATAACTGGAGGGAAGGGACGGATGCATACCTTTCCCAAGGGTACCAGTGCGTAAGTGAATGCAGAGTGTTTCACTGGAATTGGAACTCGGCTCATCGATTTCATTCTTCGAGCCGACATCCACTGTACCACAACGCACATCCGTCAATAATGCTCACACCACCTGGTATTTCCAAGCGGTCACCCATCTAAGTACTGACAAGTCTTAACGTTGCGTAACTTCGAAGATCGAGCGAGAACCCGTATATTCAACGTGATATGACCGTGATATATATATATATATATATATATATATATATATATATATCACGGTCATATATATATATATATATATATATATATATATATATGTATGTGTGTGTGTGTGTGTGTGTGTGTGTGTGTGTGTGTTATGGAAAATCTGGAAGATTAACGAAATGGTTTTACCAACCGACATATTTAATTCATTTGTTTGAACATTATTTTTTAGTCACTACTCGTATTTGAGTAGATATTTTGCTTTTAATCAAACGGTATATTTATATATCTATATATTTGTTTTCGTAAGAAAATATATCATAAATAACCAGGCCGGTAGACATAAATATATAAATATACTGCTTGATTAAAAACAGAATATCTATTAAAAATAATGTTTAAACAAATGAATTAAATATGTCGATTGTTAATCTTCGAGTTTTTCCGTAACATTGTATGTTTACATTTGTTGACATTACGATACATTTCAGAGCAGAGATGGTTACTTATGTAGAATCGAAAATTGTGTTGTATATGGCTTAATTTGACGTCGTTTAAACTGTGAACTCATTCGTGGTCGAGTGGTCTAAGACACACCAAATTAATTGGTGTTTTCTCCTATGTTGATAGGGGTCGCAGGTTCGAATCCTGCCGAATGACACACATTTTTGTAACAAAATTTGTTATAACTAATCAGGCCGGTAAGATTAAATATACTGTTTGAATAAAAAACATATCTACTCAAATACGAGCAGCGATTAAAAATAATGTTAAAACAATATATATATATATATATATATATATATATATATATATGTGTGTGTGTGTGTGTGTGAAAATAAAAAGAAAACAAATTAAGTGAGATGGATGTGTTATTGCGAAACCAGGTAATAGCTTGAATTTCGAGCCTTTTTTTTTTAGGCAAGCAAGTACTATGAACTAAATTACCCTAGCCGAATTTTCTACCACCCAGCCTGCCGCTGTGCGCACCGAAGTTTTGTTAATATCGATAGCACTTGGAAAATGGCCGACTCTGTTGGAGTGAGATATTTACTGATTTTCCTGCCGTACCTATGATTGAATAAAAAAAAAATCCTATTAAGAAAGAGAAGAATGAAAAATAGGCGTAGTTGAAGCCGATGGGTCAAGCGGCTTGTCCAGTGGGAGTATCAAAAGGTGGCAAGCAGATAATACGTTAGTTCAAGACGTTACTCCTGAGAATGAGGGAGGAGTTGTTTCAAAGAGAAAGGGAATTCGAGAAGAAAAAAAAAGAAAGAATTTAAATAAAATCAGAAATGAAGCACACACACACATACACACATACATTGTGATAACAACATCATCTACAAAAGCCTGTTAACTATATCCAAGCCGAATTTTCTCTTAGAAGTATCATAAAAAATACACAACACCAGTTGACCAGAACAAGGAAATTAAATTATCTCTTGAAAATTTTTTTAAGCGGCTAACCTTATCATAAACATAGCAACACATAAGCAAAATTAAAACTGCAAAAAAACTAATGCTATTCACAAGTTCAAATGCTCCTTAAAGAACTGTGTTACTGATGAAACCACACTCATAAATATGATGGTCATGCTACTACATGCCTATCGGGACGACTTACTATACCTACCTTACCATAGCTCAGTTAGAAATTTATTAAACACAGACGAAATCCCATTCGAAACATACTAGTAGAAAATACAAGTATAACAAAAATTGATTTAAAATGATTGAAGCCAGAATAATAAATACAGTAAAGCCAGCAGTCAATAATATCAACAATAAAGACGACCAAATGTGCTGACCGTGTTTGCAAAATAAACTAACTTCAGACACATAAAAAACAAAAAAACGAAAAACAGAAAAAAATACATTTCATTCAAAATGAAAATTGTCCTTTACAATGCCTAAGAGAATAACCGAAAGTGATCGAATATGCAGAACTTTTGGATAATTTGTGTCAAGAAAAGATAACACTTGTACGAACATAGAAAAAAATTAAATAAAAGTTTAATTGCAGTAACTTGTCAGTCGTTTTATCTATCTATCTATCTATCTATCTATCTATCTATCTATCTATCTATCTATCTATCTATCTATCTGTATATCTATCTGTATATCTATCTATCTGTATATCTATCTGCTCTCTGTGCAGGGCCCGGAAATTTTTCCCACCTGAAACTATTCTGCACATATACAAATCTACCATCCGCCCGTGTATTGAATATTGCTGCCATATCTGGTCGGGTGCCCCTGCTGCTCTCCTTGGGCTTCTTGACAAAATACAAAGGAGGATCTGTAACGTGGTTGATACTGACTTAGCAGACCGGCTGCAGCCGCTCTCACACCGGCGTGATGTAGCTTCCCTGTGCCTCTTCTACAAGTACTTTCATGGCTTCTGCTCCGATGAGCTTAGATCACTGGTGCCGCCCAAGCACGAATTTACACGAGATACTAGATTAGCAACTAGGTCCCACCCTTTTACAGTTAAACAAATAAGATGTAACCGTAAATTCTACTCCAACAGCTTCTTTTCTCGCGCTTCCCGCCTGTGGAACTCCCTTCCACAAGTCTGCTTTCCCGACAGTTACAATCTCCAGGTGTTTAAATGTAGGGTCAATAGGCACCTCCTATCACACTAACTCCCAACTATTCTCACAACACTCTCATCTACCCAACCCTCATTCTCGGTATCCTCACCCGCCTATCACCCACCCTCTGTTATTTCCTATATTTAACCAGCCTTTCTCCACTCTACGTAGCCCCCTGCACAGTAGTGGCAGTGACATGCCTTGCTCGGGGTGAAACGCTTATAAAAAAAAAAAAATCTATCTGTATATCTATCTATCTATCTATCGGTATATATATATATATATATATATACATATATATATATATATATATATATTGTAACTAAGTTGTAGAACTCGTAGGTTTTTTTATCACACACACTATATATATATATATATATATATATATATATATATATATGCTCTGGATAACATCCATTGAGCTTTATATATAGATATAATACTTAATATTTATATTAAGTTATCTTGTTGGATTATCTTCACCGTTTACGGACTGGACATATATATATTTTTTAATAATATCACCCCAAGCAAGGCGATAACGCCACTGATGCGCAGGGGGCTACGCAAGGGTAAAAAGAATAGAAAAGGGAAAGCCGGAAACCACATCCTAAACAGGGAACAAGGGATGAGCCTCTTCACCTGTTCAATAGACATGGGTGGAGTGTGAACCGGATATATATATATATATATATATATATATATAAGCATGCAGTGTGGGTATAGAAGAATCTAAAGGAGTATCCTGTACATACAGTGGTAGGATAACTCTCTAAGAGAGATCTAAATATATATGTATATAAATACATATAGAGCAAATATAAAAGAATTAAGGCAGACATGTTATTTCATGGTAAATCGGAAGTGTAGGCCTATACTTCCCATTTACCATGAAATAACGTGTCTGCCTTAATTTTTCTAATATATATATATATACAAATGAACAAGGAACGAAGAAAATATTTGCAACGTTTAAAACATCAATTTAAAACAGTGCTCAATATCAAAATAGAGCAATGAATATTTATTATAAATAATACATTAGAACATGTACAAATTACAATCTAGTACAAAAGTGTACATTTTGTTTTGTCATTGAAAGAACAATGTCTCATCAGGTAGTTAGTAATGATGGTAATCTCATTACTAAGTACTTGAGATGTTGATGCAAAACGTACACTTTTCTAGTAGATTGCAATTTGTACATGTTCTAAAGTATTATATATGTATATATATATATATCAGTCAGTTAAGTGCCATACGTGGTACACGCTTTGGGCGATCATGTCTTGAAAGAGACATGATTGACTGGGCAGAAGATTATCCTGCAGTAGATTGCCATTGCTTTCTGCGGTAGACTGGTAATCTGTCCTATTATTTAACCTATAACTGGAGGGAAAAGACGGATTAATAACTTTCCTCATGGTATTAGTGCGTATGTGAATGCAAGGAATTCAACTGGAATTCGAACTCGGCATCCCCGATTTGTCGTTCCGAGTCGATATCCACTGTACCACAACGAAAGATGGTATACCATATTCAGTCAGTTGAGTGCCATACGTGATACACGCTTCGGTGATCATGCCTCGAAGGAAACATGACTGACTGGGCAGAAGATTATTCCGCAGTAGGTTCTTATTACTTTCGGTGGTAGACTGGTTAGCAGCCAAGGCTATAGAACCCAATCTGTCATGTTATTTAATTAATAACTGCAGAGAAGTGGCGGATTAATAGATTTCCAAGGGTATTTGTGCGAAAGTGAATGCAAGGAATTCTACTGGAATTTGAACTCGGCTCTCCGATTTGTCGTTCCGAGTCAATATTCATTGCACCACAGCGCACATCTACATTCCAAAAATAATAGGAAGTTTTAGTGCTCCTGAATGTTTATCAAGTAAAGGACTTGAAAGGACAAGTCAAATCACTAGGATATCACAATGTGTCTTAATATGGGGAAAAGTAAAGCGAGCGAGTTTTTTTTGCAATTTCTTTTCTCTTTTTAAATAAGCATTGTTTGGATTGTTGGTTGGTTGGTTGGTTGGTTGGTTGTTTAGTTTTATGACATATCCACCTCGGCGGGTCATTTATTGCCAACTAAAGTTATTATTGCTGGTAATACCTTTTTCCTTCAACAATTTATTGTTGTTTTTATAAGTTTTGTGTCTAGTAATACATTTTTCATTTCGAATATCAAGATTCATAGGGATTTGTTTTTAAGGGCAGGGTTCCCAAGTCCTACCCTGTTATTTACCCCATAACTGGGGGGAAGGGACAGATTAATACTTTTCCCAGGAGTACCAGTGCTTAAGTGAATGCAGGGTATTCACCTGGAATTCGAAGTCCTGTGGATTGACCTTTAGAATTTTGAAGAGAGTGAGTAGTGAATATGTTTGATTAATAAGTGTCTTTGATTTCTAGACAGCTTTAACATTAGCAGCCAAAATGTAAGTTTTTTTTATATATATCTTGTGACTAGACTATATCCTCCAGGATTTCTTAGAGGAACAGGTTAGGGGTGGGATGGTTATTCAATACAAAATATTTTTGTATTTAAGACTTTTTATAATTAATCAAAAGTTGTATATTTAATCTTAATTTAGGATTTAGGAAATCAATTATTTCAATTAAATTTTAAATTTTAATTAGATCACAGCTTTGAAACCGATATTTTCTATTAAATTCTAAATTTTAATTAGATCACCGTTTGTAATAGGTAAGCAGGTAATAAGTGCGGACTAAGTAGAATTTTACGGAGGAGGAAAGATTGAATGTTTGTATTTAAGGTAATAGGTAAAATATAATTTATAATAAATATTCACAGCTCTATATATTATATATAGAGCACTGTTTTAAATTAATGTTTTGGACGTAATGTTTTGGACGTATGTATATATATATATATATATATATATATATATATATATATATATACACACAACGGTCTTTATTATAATAGAGAAGATTATAAATTCTTGTTTGTTTTTGTTTTGTAATGAATTCGGAGTCAACAAACTCGGCATTCGGGAAATTAATGTCGCATCGTAAATAATGCAAAGAACAATTTGTTAATTAATCGTAGAACAAATGTTAAATTTTTCTTTCTCGTTTTCTCACCTGCATCTACAGAAAATTTAGAGTAAAAGGCATTCATGAAAAATCAGCCAACGTTGCATTCACAACGTTGGCTGATTCGTTGAGAAAGATAAGATTTTTATTTAAATAAATGATATAAAAATCCTTTATGACTTTATGACATTTTTTTAACGAAATCAGTAAATGTCTAATTATCAATTGTGCGACAGGAAATATTTTTTGACAATAGAATCAGCTCAGCATGCGAATTACAAATTGTAGATACCAGAATCTAGCAAATGCAAAAATTTAAATATCACCGAAGTGTTTTAGCAGAGGTCTTAAAATGCGGTACCGACATCCGAAAACGTAAAAATAGCAAAACATGCCTTCACAAAGCTAAGGAATGGTATTAAGAAACCGGAAATCTTTCGTTAGAAACAAATGAATAAACTACTGATATGCTATACAAAGCAAATTATCTTATATGGTAACGAATGCCGGGCAAATTCCTCGCAGATGAAGATGGAATGTAGATACTGTTCTACAGAAGTGTTGTGACCTAAAAAAGTTACTAAATGAGAAATATCCAAAATGTGTGTTCGTAAATGAAATAGTTATCAAAAATACACCTTTAAGTGCCGAAACTAGTTGCCTTGTCAGTGTTCATGCTACCATGTCATTAGAAGTTTCGGGTCTGAATAAACAACAGACTTTTTCAATAGGCGACGCGACCGAATATGATGAGTATTCAGCCTGAACCCAGATTAAAATTTGCTTAGTTTTAGGATGTGCATTATGTAAGTTACCCCAGAAAATGGCTACTGATCAAGAATTCACTTAGGTTAACAATTCAACGCTCTGTTCCTTGTTTTCAATGAAGTCTTCTGTATTTTATTATTTGCAAGAAAAATCGAATGCAAGGTCATCAATAAAAAGGGCAGCCCAATATGCCAAATACAGGTCGGGCATACTAAAATCAAACAGGTACAAAAATTTAAATACCTGGGAAGCGTTATAACAGAAGACGGAAAGTGCAACACAGAGTTTAGAAGACAAATTGGCATGGCGAAGGAAGCATTCCAGAAGTTGAGTAAGATATTAATAAACAGGACAATTTCGCTAGAAACAAGGAAGAGAGTACTGGATTGCTACGGGCTGTCCAGCCTTCAATATGGCAGTGAATGCTGGACAATATCATCAAAGATGAAGGAAAAACTTGAAGCAGCTGAAATGTGGTTCTACAGAAGGATGCTGTGAATATCATGGATCGAGGATGTGTGCAGTGATGAGGTCTTAGATATGATGAAAACGAAAAGGAAATTAATACTGAGTAACAAGAAGAAACAGCTGAGGTTCCTGGGACACACAATGAGGAAGGAGGGCTTGGAGAACCTGATACTAACAGGCCAAATAGCGGGAAAAAGAGACATGGGAAAGCAGCGGATAACATATTTGAAAAACCTAATCAGGTGTATGATGGAACGAGGGTTGCATAATGTAACAGGAGAAGGCGTGCTAAGAGCAACCAGGGATAGGGAGACGTGAAGAACCATGATCGCCTACGTCCTGAAAAGACAGGGCACATAGAAGAAGAAGTACTTTGTTTACCAATTGGAAAGCATCGTTTACTATCCCAAAGAGACTTTTGCAATGATGTAAGTTTTTTTTTCTAATTATCTCTCCTCATGCAAGAGAATAAAGCCACTAAGACACAATGAGTTACTGAATGAATAAGAAAAAAGGATAAAACATTACTAAGGAGTGAAAACAATAGACGGTTAATCAAGAAAACAGTCGATAAGGATTTACATTGCAATTAAACTTTTAAAGATAAAATTTGGCTGGAAAGCATGGAGCTGGAAGAGTTTTCTACGAGCAAGAAGTACGAGAAAAAGCTGCTAGCATATAACTTACAGTTACATCTTGGCATTACAACTGTAAATTAATGAGGACTATGAAATTATTTGTAGAAAAGTCGCAGTGAATCAAAATTTCAGCGGTGGGTAAATAATTGACGACGACTCGCAGGTCGGGTCTGGTAATTTTTTTAATCGTTTCACCCTAAGGAAGGCGGTACCGCCACTAATGCGCAGGGCGCTATGTAAGTAAAGTTTAGTCAGGAAAAGAGTGAAGAGAAAAACGAACTAATTACGGGGGCTGTCAGAGAAAGGGCAAGAGAAGGATGTGAACACAGGTGTGAAGAGACTTGCGAAGGTAGAGAGAAAGGAAATTATATACAGAATGATGTAGAAAGGACTGGAGTCAAATAGATAAATGATCGGAATTGACATTGCATTTAAATTCCTGGAGGTTGTAGCCGTCAAGAAGGCAAGTATACATAATTGACTTCCACAGGCGGGAAGTGCGAGAAAAGAAGCTGATGTCGGTTGCATTTGGTTGATTTAACTATAAAAGGGTTGGAACTTGTTGCCAGTCTGGTTGCACGAGCAAATTCTTGTTGAGTGGGGCACCAGTGACCTAAGTTCGCCGGAGCAGAATCCATGAAGATATTTGTAGAAGAGACAGAGGGAAGCCACATCCCGCCGGTTAGAAAGTGGCTGGAGTCGAGCTGTCAGGTCGAAACCAATTACATTACAGATTCCTCTTTAGAGCCTGTCAAGAACACTGAGATGCACAGGAGGATCAGTTCTAGGTCTCGGAATAATTTTGTAGCAC
This sequence comes from Ascarosepion bandense, assembly GCA_037127315.1. Taxonomy (NCBI): domain Eukaryota; kingdom Metazoa; phylum Mollusca; class Cephalopoda; order Sepiida; family Sepiidae; genus Ascarosepion; species Ascarosepion bandense. The sequence continues at coordinate 6,375,915 of JBBBDQ010000151.1, forward strand.
ATAAGAGGTCAACAACATTTTGAACCGACTCCGCTGATACCGATTCTATTGTTGTTAACCGTTACGCCAAGGCTTTTCCATACACAAAGAAACAAGAGACCAAATAAATTTGTCAGCTCATAAAAGCAATAAGCAATAACTCATCTTACGAAGATAGAACACTTAAAATTGACAAAGCGAAAGAAAAAAAAAAAAGGAAAGATGCGCTTAATAGAGGTTATTGCAATTGGTAAATTGTCTTGTTAAAACAAAAATGAACAAAAATAGATTTGAAAATAGATTCAAACATGGAAAGAATTTTAGAAAACAAGAGTGAAAGAAAGTCGATGGGGGGGGGGGAAAAAAGAATATGGCGGACTTTTATAGAAAACAATCGCTAAAAAAAACCAAAATGGCCGTCAATCGATTATTTCGCACGTAAATTCAGGGTTAGAATGCAGGTTGATTTGGTACACTTAAGGTGTTCAATAGATATAGAATCATTGATTGATGCTCCTTTATACAAAAGGAAGCAAGGTTAACCGATGTTGTCTGGATTAAAATAGTTTCTAAAGTTTTAATGACGACAATATGGGGCAGTTTTGGTTCGTCGCATTTGCAAAATCAGTTCAGAATATAAAAATGATTAACTATCTATTTATTTCTCCATCCTTATGTGCGTTGTGGTGCAGTGCATATCGGCTCGGAACGAGAAATCGGGGAGCCGAGTTCGAATTCCAGTTGAATTCATTGCATTCACTTACGCGCAAATACCCTTGGGAAAGGTATTAATCCGTCTCTTCCCTCCAGTTATGGGTTAAATAACAGGACGGATTGGGTTCTATATATAGCTTTGGCTGGCAACCAGTCTACCGCAGAAAGCAATGGCAACCTACTGCGGGATAATCTTCTGCCCAGTCAGTCATGTCTCTTTCATGATCGCCCAAGCGTGTATCACGTATGGCACTTAACTAACTGACTGAATATAATAGTTGGAAACATAATTTTAACTTCTAGTGGTAGTAAAGTGGGGGATCGGTTTTCTATTGTTATGAAGTAATAAACTGATCCCCCGATAATTACTAATTAATAATATAATACATCTATTCCCCCGCTAGCTATGAGACAAATAACAGGACTGATTAGGGTCTATAGCCTTGGTCGGCAACCAGTCTACCGCAGAAAGCAATGGCAACCTACTGCGGGATAATCTTCTGCCCAGTCAGTCATGTCTCTTTCGAGACATGATCGCCCAAGCGTGTTTCACGTATGGCACTTATAGAATTGTAATACACAGAAATAAAATTGGTCATAATTTTCAGTTTGTTGATGCCACTAAAATAAAAAAGGACATTTTTCGTTACGGAGAAAGTACTTAAAATGCCTACTAATAACAATATCATTAGCTGTGAGCGCACGTCTAAAACATTACATCAACAAAATTATTGCATCCATTCGAAAAATATCTAAAATATATTATCTAAAATAAACGGTATATACGTAAAAACGTTTCCAAATAAACAGGTGAAAACAACAAACATGATGTCTATTAGACATACACACACACACACAAACACACACACACACACTTACGAATATGTATTATCATTTGATTCTCGCATAGAGAAACCAGAATTTTTATATACTATAAATATTTACAGGTTTTCAGGTAGGCTTGGAATCCGGTAATTTCTTGAAAATAGAAAAGAACTCGTCGTCTGTTCTTAAATTCGAAACAACACAAATAATCTTAAAGCTGATTTTTTTAAAAAGTCGATTTCACAAGATACACGATTGAGCAACGACATTCAAACAAAACAAAAGTTAAAATACGCGTTTTTTTTTCACCATACTTTATTGCCTGATGAATCTTTAGTAAAAGTGAAATATTTTACATTGATAAACGTTTTTCTTAAAATTATTATATATCTTCTTCTTCTTCTTCTTCTTCTTCTTCTTCTTCTTCTATGTGCCCTGTTTCTTCAGGACGTAGGCGATCATTGTTCTCCATGTCTCTCTATCCCTTGTGGCTCTTAGTATGTTTGCTCCTGTTGCTCCTGGCAACCCCCGTTCCGTCATCCACCTGATCCGGCCCTGCAAATATGTTATCCGCTGCCTTCCTCTGTCTCTCTTTCTTTTTATTTTGATCTGACCCGTCAGTATCAGGTTCTCCAGACTCTCCTTCCTCATTGCTTGTCCCAGGAACTTCAGTTGTCTCTTCCTGATGCTCAGTATCAATTTCCTTTTTGTTGCCATTCTTTCCAACACCTCATCGTTGCTTGCATGCTCAGTCCACGATATCCGTAGCATCCTTCTGTAGACCCACATTTCGGCCGCTTCCAGTTTTGTCCTCATTTTCGATGATATTGTCCAGCATTCACTGCCGTACTGAAGAACTGACATCACGTGGCAGTCCAGCACTCTTTTCTTTGTTTCTATTGAGATTTTCCTGTGTGTTAGTATTTTGCTCATCTTCTGGAACGCATCCTTTGCCATGCCAATTCGCCTTCGGATCTCCGTGTCGCACTTTCCATCTCCTGTTAGAACACTTCCTAGGTACTTAAATTTTTGTACTTGCTTGATTCTGAGATCTCCCACCTGTATTTGGCATTTTGGGTTGTATCTTTTGCTGATGACCATGCACTCAGTTTTCTTAAAGTTTATTTGTAGTCCTTTTTTGTCACTCTCCACCGCTACCTTCTGTAGGAGGTCCTGCAGTTTCCTTTCCGTGTCTGCAATCATCACTGTATCATCTGTATACCTTATGTTGTTCAAGTTGTGGCCTCCAATAGCAAATCCTGGCGTGTCGTCTAGGGTCCTCAAAATATTATAGGTACAGTACAGGTTGAACAAATCCGGTGAAAAGACACATCCTTGTCTTACGCCTCTTTCTATCTTTGTAAATCTACTGAGATCGTTACCTGTCCGTATGCAGGCCGTTTGCTACCAGTAGAGATTGTTAATTACTCTGATGTCTTTCCTGAAAATGTCTATAGGCTGCCGAGCATCTCCATCAATTCTTTGTGTCGTATCTTGTCGAATGCCTTCGCATAGTCAATGAAACATAGGTATAAGTCTTTCTTCATTTGTATTGCCCTTTCGGAGAGCATCCTAATCATGAATATGGCGTTCCTTGTTCCAGTGTCTTTGACGAACCGCACTGTTCCTGCCCTATCTTTGGCCTGATTCTGCTTCTCGCTCTATTCATCAGGATTCTGACAATCAGTTTTGTAATGTGACTCATTAAGCTGATAGTTCTGTGTAGTTTGCACTCGTTTGCACCAGGTTTCTTCGGCAGTGCTATAAATATCGACTTGCATAGGTCGTCTGGTATTATTCCGCTGCTATCTATATATACACGATATTTCGTCTCCGAGAAAGACAAACGGATCTCGATATGGAAAATTACAAGTTTCTTCTCCTGAAGAGGGTCAACTTTGGACTCGAAACATGTGTAACGACACAAATACCGTTATGGACAACTAATATATCATACAAAAAGCAAGTAATATTAATAATAATTTCAATGCTTCCAAAACAAAGCTACTATCTAGTGAGCACCACAGACAATCACTCCTATCCCCACCCCTTTAACATGGATCAGTCTGGTCTCCCTGATAGTAAAATACTGCGTCTCCTCGGGTTAACTCTCACAACAGACCGCAAGTGGAATTACTACATGGAATCCATAGCTAAATCTGCTGCTAAGAAAGTCGGTTCTCTGTGCAGGGCCAGGAAGTTTTTCCCGTCTGAAACAATCCTGCACATATACAAATCTACCATCCGCCCGTGCATTGAATACTGCTGTCATATCTGGTCGGGTGCCCATGCTATCCACCTGGGTGTCCTTGATAAAATCCAACAGAGAATCTGTAATGTGATCGATCCCGACTTGGAAGCTTGGATACAGTCATTTCTCACCGGCGCAATGTGGCTTCTCTGTGTCTCTTCTACAAATAGTTTTATGGCTTCTGCTCAGATGAACTTAGCTCACTAGTAACTTCCGATAAAAGAATTTGCACAAGCCACAAGATTAGCAACCAGGTCCCAACCTTCTACTGTAAAACCAATAACTTGTAAACTCAAACTCTTCTTCTTTCAGCTTCTTCTCTCGCACTTCCCACCTGTGGAATCCCCGTCCGTTTATTTGCTTTCCCGACAGCTACAATCTTCAAAAGTTCAAATGTAAAGTCAATAGTTATCTCCTATCTTACTAAACTACATCCTCTCTCTCTCTCTCTCATGGATTTTTCTTCGTCCTCTCTCATTAGTATTCTCATCCTTCTCCTACACTCTTCCTGACACCCCCTGTAACCTGTCACTCTTTCTCATAACTTACCCCCTGTGTAACCCCCTGCTCAACAGTAGCAGGGGGTTACATAGCACCAAGAAACTGGTTAGAGAATTAGAAATGATTTTGTATTGCAATCCGACATTATTTTAATGGATGCCTGTATTTTAGTAAACGTTTTTTTTTGTTTTTTTTTTGTTTGTTCTTTAACATTGTTTATTTCGTCTCAGGGTCTGCGCACTTGAATTCTGTTGCAAACACATCTTGTTTATTAAGGAAGGTCGGTAGACGAGTATTTATCTTCGTTGTATTCGGCACTTTATCATCCCCAATGCTATATAAAATTCTGAGATCAAATAATTTAATTATTATCTGTAATAATGTAAATGTAAATAGATAACATTAATATTATTCGAAAGCTCATGATTATCGAGTATAATAAGTATCAAGAGACATGTTTTTCATGTTGTGGTTGGATTAATCAAGCATGTAGCCTTAAACGTTAACGACTAAGCAAAATGAGAAAAAATGAAATAGTCGTACAAAATGACATCTGCGCTATGCTTTCAAATATCTTTGTAGAACGCGTTTTCGACTTAAAATCCAACGAGTTATAATGTATTGTCGTTTGCTGCCTCAAGAGCTATTCACCTTTCGACACTGGAAACCGAATATAAGTTGTAACGTTAAATGGAAACAGGAAGCAGAAAACGAGATCCGCCATTTTTATACACTCTTAAGAGAAATTGCGAGATTCACGCGAGATTGGACGTCACTCTACTGTTCAGATTGCTGGCGCCATTTTCTCTGGCACAGACACCGTTTGTCTGAGCAGATTCTCTGTGGCTAACGTAGACTTAAAGATGTCGGTTGGCTAAAGAAGTACGTGAATGCGACTGGGGCAAATATATCACGTCTTTGTTCAGCTAACATATTGCGGCAAACACGGACACAGGCCATATTTTAAGTTCTGAAATAAGCAGCGGGTGTGGATGAGTGAGGATGAGGTAATCGAAGGAAGGAAGAAAAGACGGAAGAAAAGAAGGATGAAAGAAATTAAAAAAGGAATGGAAAGAGATGAAAAAAAAAAAGCAAGGAAAGAGAGAAAGAAAATGTGAAAGGAATGAACAGGAAAAATTGGACCAAGTCAAATGTCAAAAATGAACTGAGGAAGTAAATGGAAGGATAAAAAATTGAAGTAAAAGACAGAAGGAAGCACAACGAATGAAAAAAGACGAAAGAAACATACGAAAAGAAAGAGAATGAAGATGCAAGGGATAAAGAATTTACTAAGAATGAGTTTCAGTTTTGTTTAATGGCATATCAACCTCTGTGGGTTATTTAATGCCAAAAAGGTAAGATTTTAAGGTATTTTTTAATGTTCCGTTTTAGTGCGAAGGTTGATTTAGTCAGACTTTGATGAAAATTTTATTATATTTTTAATTTTAGAAAACAGAAGATGTCTTCCAGTTTTGTATTAAAAAATGTATTGCTGGTAATAATTTTTTCTTCAAAAAGTTATTATGACAATAATTTTTTCCTTGAAAAATGTGTTATGACAATAATTTTTTTCCTTCAAAAATGTGTTATGACAATAATTTTTTCCTTGAAAAATGTGTTATGACAATAATTTTTTTCCTTCAGAAATGTGTTATGACAATAATTTTTTCCTTAAAAAATATATTATTACTAATTTATTCCTAAAAATGTATTATGGCAATAATTTCTTTTCCTTCAAAAATGTGTTATGACAATATTTCTTTTCCTTAAAAATATATTATGGCAATCATTTTTTTTCCAAAATGTATTGTTTGTATTATTTCTCTTTCAAAAATGTATATTTTTCTATAAAAGTTTATTTTTATACTTTCATAGTGTTTTGACCCCACTTTGGGGGTTAATTATTTGCCCATAGCAGGGACTCTAACAGGTGTTACCACTCCGGGTCACAGTGGACCTGGGAACAACAGCAATTAAGAGGGGGTTGAATCCTCCTCACAACCTCCTAATCAGAGGCCTTGCTGCCAGATGCAGTTTACCGTCATACCCAGGACCATGCTAAAAATTAAAAAGAAGAAGAAGAAAGAGATGGGAAGAAGAACTAAAAAAGGGACAGGAAAGAGTTAAGAAACCAAGAAAATGAGAAAGAAATGAAGACAAAATAAAGGAAAAAGAGAAAGAAGTAGGAAAAGAAAAAAATGAAGAGAAACAAGATGAGGAAGTTGTTGACGAAGAAGTAGACATAGTAGTAGTAATAGTAGTAGTAATAGTAATAGTAGTAGTAATAGTAGTAGTAATAGTAACAGTAGTAGTAATAGTAGTAATAGTAACAGTAGTAGTAATAGTAGGAGTAATAGTAACAGTAGTAGTAATAGTAGTAGTAATAGTAACAGTAGTAGTAACAGTAGTAGTAATAGTAACAGTAGTAGTAATAGTAGTAGCAATAGTAACAGTAGTAGTAATAGTAGTAGTAATAGTAACAGTAGTAGTAATAGTAGTAGTAATAGTAACAGTAGTAATAATAGTAGTAGTAATAGTAACCGTAGTAGTAATAGTAGTAGTAATAGTAACAGTAGTAGTAATAGTAGTAATAGTAACAGTAGTAGTAATAGTAGGAGTAATAGTAACAGTAGTAGTAATAGTAGTAGTAATAGTAACAGTAGTAGTAACAGTAGTAGTAATAGTAACAGTAGTAGTAATAGTAGTAGCAATAGTAACAGTAGTAGTAATAGTAGTAGTAATAGTAACAGTAGTAGTAATAGTAGTAGTAATAGTAACAGTAGTAATAATAGTAGTAGTAATAGTAACAGTAGTAGTAATAGTAGTAGTAATAGTAACAGTAGTAGTAATAGTAGTAATAGTAACAGTAGTAGTAATAGTAGGAGTAATAGTAACAGTAGTAGTAATAGTAGTAGTAATAGTAACAGTAGTAGTAACAGTAGTAGTAATAGTAACAGTAGTAGTAATAGTAGTAGCAATAGTAACAGTAGTAGTAATAGTAGTAGTAATAGTAACAGTAGTAGTAATAGTAGTAGTAATAGTAACAGTAGTAGTAATAGTAGTAGTAATAGTAACAGTAGTAATAATAGTAGTAGTAATAGTAACAGTAGTAGTAATAGTAGTAGTAATAGTAACAGTAGTAGTAATAGTAGTAGTAGTAGTAATAGTAGTAGTAATAGTAGTAGTAATAGTAACAGTAGTAATAATAGTAGTAGTAATAGTAACAGTAGTAGTAATAGTAGTAGTAGTAGTAATAGTAGTAGTAATAGTAACAGTAGTAGTAATAGTAGTAGCAATAGTAACAGTAGTAGTAATAGTAGTAGCAATATTAACAGTAGTAGTAATAGTAGTAGTAATAGTAACAGTAGTAGTAATAGTAGTAGCAATAGTAACAGTAGTAGTAATAGTAGTAGTAATAGTAACAGTAGTAATAATAGTAGTAGTAATAGTAACAGTAGTAGTAATAGTAGTAGTAGAAGAAAAGGAGAAAACAAAGGAGAAAGATGAAGAAAATCACGATGAAGAAGAAAAAGAAGATTAACAAACTGGCGAGAAAGAAGAAGAAAGAAATTATGGAGATATCGAAGAAAACAATAAAGAAGAAGGTGATGACGAACCAAAAGAAGAGTAAACGAAATAAGAAATGAAGAAGAAGAAAAAAAAAGAGAAAAAAAGAAAGATTGAAAAAGGTGAAAAATGGCTCACAGCGAAGAAAATAAGAAAGGAAGAAATGAATAAAGTAAAGGGACTATGTAAAAGAATAAAAGCGAAGAATAAAGAAGCCTTGAATATTGAAGAAGAAAATGAAGGAATCGTTGCGGAAGAAAGAGAAAGGGGAAAAAACCAAAATAAAAAAAAGTGGAGAAGCAGCAGGAAATTTGGGTGCGGGTGGCGAAGGTGAGGAAGGAGTGAAAGAAAGAAGCACACAGAATAAAAAAGAAGAGAGAAGGAGAGAAAGAAAGAGATGGAATAGGAAAATAGATTTAGAGGACGAAGAAAGGAGTAGAAAAAAGTACGCAAAAAAGAATTGAAGAAGAATTAGCGGCAAACGAAAGTTGAGAAAAAACGCAAGTGAAGAAAACGAAGAAGAAGGCGAAGAATATGAAAGAAGAATTAGAGAAGAAGAGACTGTAGAAGAAGAAGAAGAAGAAGATCAAGAAGAAGAAGAAGATCAAGAAGAAGAAGAAGATCAAGAAGAAGAAGGTGAAGAAGAAGTGGTAGATCAAGAAGAATAAGATCAGGAAGAAGAAGAAGAAGATCAAGAAGAAGAAGAAGATCAGGAAGAAGAAGAAGAAGATCAAGAAGAAGAAGAAGATCAGGAAGAAGAATAGATAGATTAAGAAAAAGAAGAAGAGGAAGAAAAAGAGGTAGATCAAGAAGAAGATCAGGAAAAAGAAGAATAATAAGAATAAGAAGAGGTAGATCAAGAAGAAGAAGAAAAAGATCAGGAAGAAGAAGAAGAAGTAGAAGAAGAATAAAAAGATTGATCAAGAAGAAGATCAGGAAGAAGAAGAAGAAGAAGAAGAAGAAGAAGAAGAAGCGGTAGATCAAGAAGAAGAAGAAGATCAGGGAGAAGAAGAAGAAGAAGAAGAAGAAGCGGTAGATCAAGAAGAAGAAGAAGATCAGGGAGAAGAAGAAGAAGAAGAAGAAGAGGAAGAAGATAAAAAAGAGGTAGATCAAGAAGAAGAAGAAGAAGATCAGGAAAAAGAAGAAGAAAAAGAGGTAGATCAAGAAGAAGAAGAAGACGATCAGAACGAAGAAGAAGAAGAAGAAGAAGAAGAAGAAGAAGAAGAAAAAGAGGTAGATCAAGAAGAAGAAGAAGACGATCAGAACGAAGAAGAAGAAGAAGAAGAAGAAGAAGAAGAAGAAGAAGTAAACGAAAAAGAAGAAGAATTAGCGGAAAAAGAAGGAGTGGAAAATGATGCAAAGGAAGAGGAAAAGTGATGGAGAATCGGAAAAAATAGCGAAGAAGAAGTAGTAGAAACAGAAGCAAGCAAAGAAAATATAGTAAGCAAAGAAGAAGAAGAAAGGGTGAGTGGTTATTTGACTTGATTGTATCATTTGCTCGTCACTGTGATGAAGATCTATAGATGTCCTTGTAGACGCGACATGGCGTTTCCTTTCCGCTCAATATTGTTACCCACTGAATCGGGAGTCCGCTACCAAAAGTGACATTGCAGGGTCTATCTTGGCAGTTGGGAAGAATGAATAATGAAAAACCATTAAATATCCTCCAACTTAGAGCAAACGGCATTGTCGCCATGACATGACGGGTAAATAGGGATTGAACAATAAATAACCCGCAGATGAAATGTATAGGACCCCGCTTGAACAGGTATGGCAAAGTTACCAACGGATAGACAGAACAGTTCGAAAAACAGCGAACTAAATACAGTACTTGGCTAAAGATTGTAAAGATGATTTTCTACACCATTTCTCCATCCAAATAGAGAACAAATCAACATTCAGAATCCTTGTTTCATTTTCTTATATGATGAATCATAATTCTTAAGTTCGTGACTAAATAAAATACTAGCCCAGCGACTATAAGACAGCCAGAAAAATTCCTATCTTACATCATTAATTAATTGAATTAATTTTGAACGTGATGTGCATTCCGTAAATTGCCCAAGAGCCCCTCGATGTAGTGGACTATAGATTGATTGTTTGATTGATTGATTCACTTTCTTATAGCTTATCGGCAGCTTAAAGTTTGTCTAAAACGAGAAAAATATTTTTTTACGTAGTGTTCATTCCGTAAATGGCCCAAGAACACCTAGATGTAGTGGTTCTGACTCCCAGAATGGTCTTCCTCGATCACTATAATCTTAACCTGTTCAAGTCTAGGGTTAACCGTTATCTTCCCCACATATCTTCATAAACTGTGCTTCTTACCTCTTACTTTGAGGATCTGACACCCAGAATGGTCTTCCTCGATCACTACAATCTTAACCTGTTCAAGTCTAGGGTTAACCGTTATCTTCCCCACATATCCTCATAAACTGTGCTTCTTACCTCTTACTTTGAGGATCTGACTCCCAGAATGGTCTACATCGATCACTACAATCTTAACCTGTTCAAGTCTAGGGTTAACCGTTATCTTCCCCACATATCCTCATAAACTGTGCTTCTTACCTCTTACTTTGAGGATCTGACTCCCAGAATGGTCTTCCTCGATCACTACAATCTTAACCTGTTCAAGTCGAGGGTTAACCGTTATCTTCCCCACATATCCTCATAAAATGTTGCTTCTTACCTCTTACTTTGAGGATCTGACTCCCAGAATGGTCTTCCTCGATCACTACAATCTTAACGTGTTCAAGTCTAGGGTTAACCGTTATCTTCCCCACATATCCTCATAAAATGTTGCTTCTTACCTCTTACTTTGAGGATCTGACTCCCAGAATGGTCTTCCTCGATCACTATAATCTTAACCTGTTCAAGTCTAGGGTTAACTGTTATCTTCCCCACATATCCTCATAAAATGTTGCTTCTTACCTCTTACTTTGAGGATCTGACACCCAGAATGGTCTTCCTCGGTCACTACAATCTTAACCTGTTCAAGTCTAGGGTTAACTGTTATCTTCCCCACATATCCTCATAAAATGTTGCTTCTTACCTCTTACTTTGAGGATCTGACACCCAGAATGGTCTTCCTCGGTCACTACAATCTTAACCTGTTCAAGTCTAGGGTTAACTGTTATCTTCCCCACATATCCTCATAAAATGTTGCTTCTTACCTCTTACTTTGAGGATCTGACACCCAGAATGGTCTTCCTCGGTCACTACAATCTTAACCTGTTCAAGTCTAGGGTTAACCGTTATCTTCCCCACATATCCTCATAAAATGTTGCTTCTTACCTCTTACTTTGAGGATCTGACACCCAGAATGGTCTTCCTCGGTCACTACAATCTTAACCTGTTCAAGTCTAGGGTTAACTGTTATCTTCCCCACATATCCTCATAAAATGTTGCTTCTTACCTCTTACTTTGAGGATCTGACACCCAGAAAGGTCTTCCTCGGTCACTACAATATTAACCTGTTCAAGTCTAGGGTTAACCGTTATCTTCCCCACATATCCTAATAAACTGTGCTTCTTACCTCTTACTTTGAGGATCTGACTCCCAGAATGGTCTTCCTCGATTACTACAATCTTAACCTGTTCAAGTCTAGGGTTAACCGTTATCTTCCCCACATATCCTCATAAACTGTGATTCTGACCTCTTACTTTGAGGATCTGACTCCCAGAATGGTCTTCCTCGATCGCTACAATCTTAACCTGTTCAAGTCTAGGGTTAACCGTTATCTTCCCCACATATCCTCATAAACTGTGCTTCTTACCTCTTACTTTGAGGATCTGACACCCAGAATGGTCTTCCTCGATCACTACAATCTTAACCTGTTCAAGTCTAGGGTTAACCGTTATCTTCCCCACATATCCTCATAAACTGTGCTTCTTACCTCTTACTTTGAGGATCTGACTCCCAGAATGGTCTACATCGATCACTACAATCTTAACCTGTTCAAGTCTAGGGTTAACCGTTATCTTCCCCACATATCCTCATAAACTGTGCTTCTTACCTCTTACTTTGAGGATCTGACTCCCAGAATGGTCTTCCTCGATCACTACAATCTTAACCTGTTCAAGTCGAGGGTTAACCGTTATCTTCCCCACATATCCTCATAAAATGTTGCTTCTTACCTCTTACTTTGAGGATCTGACTCCCAGAATGGTCTTCCTCGATCACTACAATCTTAACGTGTTGAAGTCTAGGGTTAACCGTTATCTTCCCCACATATCCTCATAAAATGTTGCTTCTTACCTCTTACTTTGAGGATCTGACTCCCAGAATGGTCTTCCTCGATCACTATAATCTTAACCTGTTCAAGTCTAGGGTTAACTGTTATCTTCCCCACATATCCTCATAAAATGTTGCTTCTTACCTCTTACTTTGAGGATCTGACACCCAGAATGGTCTTCCTCGGTCACTACAATCTTAACCTGTTCAAGTCTAGGGTTAACTGTTATCTTCCCCACATATCCTCATAAAATGTTGCTTCTTACCTCTTACTTTGAGGATCTGACACCCAGAATGGTCTTCCTCGGTCACTACAATCTTAACCTGTTCAAGTCTAGGGTTAACTGTTATCTTCCCCACATATCCTCATAAAATGTTGCTTCTTACCTCTTACTTTGAGGATCTGACACCCAGAATGGTCTTCCTCGGTCACTACAATCTTAACCTGTTCAAGTCTAGGGTTAACCGTTATCTTCCCCACATATCCTCATAAAATGTTGCTTCTTACCTCTTACTTTGAGGATCTGACACCCAGAATGGTCTTCCTCGGTCACTACAATCTTAACCTGTTCAAGTCTAGGGTTAACTGTTATCTTCCCCACATATCCTCATAAAATGTTGCTTCTTACCTCTTACTTTGAGGATCTGACACCCAGAATGGTCTTCCTCGGTCACTACAATATTAACCTGTTCAAGTCTAGGGTTAACCGTTATCTTCCCCACATATCCTAATAAAATGTTGCTTCTTACCGCTTACTTTGAGGATCTGACACCCAGAATGGTCTTCCTCGATCACTACAATCTTAACCTGTTCAAGTCTAGGGTTAACCGTTATCTTCCCCACATATCCTCATAAAATGTTGCTTCTTACCTCTTACTTTGAGGATCTGACACCCAGAATGGTCTTCCTCGGTCACTACAATCTTAACCTGTTCAAGTCTAGGGTTAACTGTTATCTTCCCCACATATCCTCATAAAATGTTGCTTCTTACCTCTTACTTTGAGGATCTGACTCCCAGAATGGTCTTCCTCGATCACTATAATCTTAACCTGTTCAAGTCGAGGGTTAACCGTTATCTTCCCCACATATCCTCATAAACTGTGCTTCTTACCTCTTACTTTGAGGATCTGACTCCCAGAATGGTCTTCCTCGATCACTACAATCTTAACCTGTTCAAGTCTAGGGTTAACCGTTATCTTCCCCACATATCCTCATAAACTGTGCTTCTTACCTCGTACTTTGAGGATCTGACACCCAGAATGGTCTTGCTCGATCACTACAATCTTAACCTGTTCAAGTCTAGGGCTAACCGTTTTCTTCCCCACATATCCTCATAAACTGTGCTTCTTACCTCTTACTTTGAGGATCTGACTCCCAGAATGGTCTTCCTCGACACTATAATATTAACCTGTTCAAGTCGAGGGTTAACCGTTATCTTCCCCACATATCCTCATAAAATGTTGCTTCTTACCTCTTACTTTGAGGATCTGACTCCCAGAATGGTCTTACTCGATTACTACAATCTTAACCTGTTCAAGTCTAGGGTTAACTGTTATCTTCCCCACATATCCTCATAAACTGTGCTTCTTACCTCTTACTTTGAGGATCTGACTCCCAGAATGGTCTTCCTCGATTACTACAATCTTAACCTGTTCAAGTCTAGGGTTAACCGTTATCTTCCCCACATATCCTCATAAACTGTGCTTCTTACCTCTTATTTTGAGGATCTGACTCCCAGAATGGTCTTCCTCGATCACTACAATCTTAACCTGTTCAAGTCTAGGGTTAACCGTTATCTTCCCCACATATCCTCATAAAATGTGCTTCTTACCTCTTACTTTGAGGATCTGACTCCCAGAATGGTCTTCCTCGATCTCTACAATCTTAACCTGTTCAAGTCTAGGGTTAACCGTTATCTTCCCCACATATCCTCATAAAATGTGCTTCTTACCTCTTACTTTGAGGATCTGACTCCCAGAATGGTCTTCCTCGATCTCTACAATCTTAACCTGTTCAAGTCTAGGGTTAACCGTTATCTTCCCCACATATCCTCATAAAATGTGCTTCTTACCTCTTACTTTGAGGATCTGACTCCCAGAATGGTCTTCCTCGATCACTACAATCTTAACCTGTTCAAGTCTAGGGTTAACCGTTATCTTCCCCACATATCCTCATAAACTGTGCTTCTTACCTCTTATTTTGAGGATCTGACTCCCAGAATGGTCTTCCTCGATCACTATAATATTAACCTGTTCAAGTCGAGGGTTAACCGTTATCTTCCCCACATATCCTCATAAAATGTTGCTTCTTACCTCTTACTTTGAGGATCTGACTCCCAGAATGGTCTTCCTCGATTACTACAATCTTAACCTGTTCAAGTCTAGGGTTAACTGTTATCTTCCCCACATATCCTCATAAACTGTGCTTCTTACCTCTTACTTTGAGGATCTGACTCCCAGAATGGTCTTCCTCGATCACTACAATCTTAACCTGTTCAAGTCGAGGGTTAACCGTTATCTTCCCCACATATCCTCATAAACTCTGCTTCTTACCTCTTATTTTGAGGATCTGACTCCCAGAATGGTCTTCCTCGATCACTATAATATTAACCTGTTCAAGTCGAGGGTTAACCGTTATCTTCCCCACATATCCTCATAAAATGTTGCTTCTTACCTCTTACTTTGAGGATCTGACTCCCAGAATGGTCTTCCTCGATTACTACAATCTTAACCTGTTCAAGTCTAGGGTTAACCGTTATATTCCCCACATATCCTCGTAAACTGTACTTCTTACATCTTACTTTGAGGATCTGACTCCCAGAATGGTCTTCCTCGATCACTACAATCTTAACCTGTTCAAGTCGAGGGTTAACCGTTATCTTCCCCACATATCCTCATAAAATGTTGCTTCTTACCTCTTGCTGCTACGAGATCTGACTCCCAAGATGGTCTTCCTCGATTACTACAATCTTAACCTGTTCAAGTCTAGGGTTAACTGTTATCTTCCCCACATATCCTCATAAACTGTGCTTCTTACCTCTTGCGAGGATCTGACTCCCAGAATGGTCTTCCTCGATCACTACAATCTTAACCTGTTCAAGTCGAGGGTTAACCGTTATCTTCTCCACATATCCCTCATAAAATGTTGCTTCTTACCTCTTACTTTGAGGATCGACTCCCAGAATGGTCTTCCTCGATTACTACAATCTTAACCTGTTCAAGTCTAGGGTTAACTGTTATCTTCCCACATATGCTCATAAACTGTGCTTCTTACCTCTTACTTTAGGATCTGACTCCCAGAATGGTCTTCCTCGATCACTACAATCTTAACCTGTTCAAGTCGAGGGTTAACCGTTTCTTCCCCACATATCCTCATAAATGTTGCTTCTTACCTCTTACTTTGAGGATCTGACTCCCAGAATGGTCTTCCTCAATTACACAATCTTCGCTGTTCAAGTCTAGGTTTGTGTTATCTTCCCCATATCCTCATAAAATGTTGCTTCTTACCTCTTTGAGATTTGACTCCCAGAATGGTCTTCCTCGATTACTACAATCTTAACCTGTTCAAGTCTAGGGTTAACCGTTATCCCCACATGTCCTCATAAACTGTGCTTCTTACCTCTTACTTTGAGGATCTGACTCCCAAGAATAGTCTTCCTCGATTACTACAATCTTAACCTGTTCAAGTCTAGGGTTAACCGTTATCTTCCCCACCTTATCCTCATAAACTGTGCTTCTTACTCTTACTTTGAGGATCTGACTCCCCAGAATGGTCTTCCTCGATTACTACAATCTTAACCTGTTCAAGTCTTGGGTTAACCGTTATCTTCCCCACATATCCTCATAAACTGTGCTTCTTACCTCTTACTTTGAGGATCTGACTCCAGAATGGTCTTCCTCGATTACCACAATCTTAACCTGTTCCAAGTCTAGGGTTAACCGTTATCTTCCCATATCCCTCATAAACTGTGCTTCTTACCTCTTGCTTTGAGATCTGACTCCCAAGAATGGTCTTCCTCGATTACTACAATCTTAACCTGTTCAAGTCTAGGGTTAACCGTTATCTTCCCCACATATCCTCATAAACTGTGCTTCTTACCTCTTACTTTGAGGATCTGGCTCCCAGAATGGTCTTCCTCGATTACTACAATCTTAACCTGTTCAAGTCTTGGGTTAACCGTTATCTTCCCCCATCCTCATAAACTGTGCTTCTTACCTCTTACTTTGAGGATCTGACTCCCAAGATAGTCTTCCTCGATCTCTACAATCTTAACCTGTTCAAGTCTAGGGTTTAACCGTTATCTTCCCCACATATCCTCATAAAAATGTGCTTCTTACCTCTTACTTTGAGGATCTGACTCCCAAGAATGGTCTTCCTCGTCTACAATCTTAACCTGTTCAAGTCTAGGGTTAACCGTTATCTTCCCCATATCTCCATAAAAATGTGCTTCTTACCTCTTACTTTGAGAGTCTGACTCCCAGAATGGTCTTCCTCGTCCACAATCTTAACCTGTTCAAGTCTGAGGTTAACCGTTATCTTCCACATATCCTCATAAGCTGTGCTTCTTACCTCTTATTTTGAGGATCATGACTCCCAGAATGGTCTTCCTCGATCACTATAATATTAACCTGTTCAAGTCGAGGGTTAACCGTTATCTTCCCCACATATCCTCATAAATGTTGCTTCTTACCTCTTACTTTGAGGATCAGCTCCCAAGAATGGTCTTCCTCGATTACTACAATCTTAACCTGTTCAAGTCTAGGGATTCTACTTCGTATCTTCCCCACATATCCTCATAAACTGTGCTTCTTACCTCTTACTTTGAGAGGATCTGACTCCCAGAATGGTCTTCCTCGATCACTACAATCTTAACCTGTTCAAGTCGAGGGTTAACCGTTATCTTCCCATATATCCTCATAAAATGTTGCTTCTTACCTCTTACTTTGAGGATCTGACTCCCAGAATGGTCTTCCTCGATTACTACAATCTTAACCTGTTCAAGTCTAGGGTTAACTGTTATCTTCCCCACATATCCTCATAAAATGTTGCTTCTTACCTCTTACTTTGAGGATCTGACTCCCAGAATGGTCTTCCTCGATTACTACAATCTTAACCTGTTCAAGTCTAGGGTTAACTGTTATCTTCCCCACATATCCTCATAAAATGTTGCTTCTTACCTCTTACTTTGAGGATTTGACTCCCAGAATGGTCTTCCTCGATTACTATAATCTTAATCTGTTCAAGTCTAGGGTTAACCGTTATCTTCTCCACATATCCTCATAAACTGTGCTTCTTACCACTTACTTTGAGGATCTGACTCCCAGAATGGTCTTCCTCGATCACTACAATTTTAATCTGTTCAAGTCTAGGGCTAACCGTTATCTTCCCTACATATCCTCATAAACTGTGCTTCTTACCTCTTATTTGAGGATCTGACTCCCAGAATGGTCTTCCTCGATTACTACAATCTTAACCTGTTCAAGTCTAGGGTTAACCGTTATCTTCACCACATATCCTCATAAACTGTGCTTCTTACCTCTTACTTTGCGGATCTGACTCCCAGAATGGTCTTCCTCGATTACTACAATCTTAACCTGTTCAAGTCTAGGGTTAACCGTTATCTTCCACACATATCCTCATAAACTGTGCTTCTTACCTCTTACTTTGTGGATCTGACTCCGAGAATGGTCTTCCTCGATTAATACAATCTTAACCTGTTCAAGTCTAGGGTTAACCGTTATCTTCCCCACATATCCTCATAAACTGTGCTTCTTACCTCTTACTTTGAGGATCTGACTCCCAGAATGGTCTTCCTCGATTACTACAATCTTAACCTGTTCAAGTCTTGGGTTAACCGTTATCTTCCCCACATATCCTCATAAACTGTGCTTCTTATCTCTTACTTTGAGGATCTGACTCCCAGAATGGTCTTCCTCGATTACTACAATCTTAACCTGTTCAAGTCTAGGGTTAACCGTTATCTTCCCCACATATCCTCATAAACTGTGCTTCTTACCTCTTACTTTGAGGATCTGACTCCCAGAATGGTCTTCCTCGATTACTACAATCTTAACCTGTTCAAGTCTAGGGTTAACCGTTATCTTCCCCACATATCCTCATAAACTGTGCTTCTTACCTCTTACTTTGAGGATCTGACTCCCAGAATGGTCTTCCTCGATTACTACAATCTTAACCTGTTCAAGTCTAGGGTTAACCGTTATCTTCCCCACATATCCTCATAAACTGTGCTTCTTACCTCTTACTTTGAGGATCTGACTCCCAGAATGGTCTTCCTCGATCTCTACAATCTTAACCTGTTCAAGTCTAGGGTTAACCGTTATCTTCCCCACATATCCTCATAAAATGTGCTTCTTACCTCTTACTTTGAGGATCTGACTCCCAGAATGGTCTTCCTCGATCTCTACAATCTTAACCTGTTCAAGTCTAGGGTTAACCGTTATCTTCCCCACATATCCTCATAAAATGTGCTTCTTACCTCTTACTTTGAGGATCTGACTCCCAGAATGGTCTTCCTCGATTACTACAATCTTAACCTGTTCAAGTCTAGGGTTAACCGTTATCTTCCCCACATATCCTCATAAACTGTGCTTCTTACCTCTTATTTTGAGGATCTGACTCCCAGAATGGTCTTCCTCGATCACTATAATATTAACCTGTTCAAGTTGAGGGTTAACCGTTATCTTCCCCACATAACCTCATAAATGTTGCTTTCACTTTACTTTGAGGATCTGACTTCAGAATGGTCTTCCTCGATTACTACAATCTTAACCTGTTCAAGTCTAGGGTTAACTGTTATCTTCCTACATATCCTCATAATCCAAGCTCTTACCTTGTACTTTGAGGATCTGACTCCCAGAATGGTCTTCTCGATCACTACAATCTTAACTCACTGTGCCTATGCATGTCCAGGGTCTCCCCACATATCCCCAAAGAAAAGTCTTTGCCCTGTTTCCATGATCTGGAACCCTGGCAAATGGTCTCTCGATTACTACAATCTTAACCTGTCCTGCCCAGTTAACTGTTATCTTCCCCACATAATCTCATGAAACTGTGCTTCAACTCACTTAGAGGATCTAATTTCAGAATGCATTTTCCTCGATCACTACACCAACTGCTCAAGTCGAGTGGGTTAACCGTTATCTTTCCCACATATCCTCATAAAATGTTGTTTGATTTCTTACTTTGAGGATCTGAATCTCTACAGAATGGTCTTCCTCGATTACTACAATCTTAACCTTGTTCAAGTCTAGGGTTAACTGTTATCTTCCCATATCCTCATAAAGCTGCTTCTTACCTCTTACTTTGAGGATTTAATCAGAATGGTCTTCCTCGATTACTACACCAATCTGTTCAAGTCTAGGGTTAACTGTTATTTTCTCTAAGGCATCCTCTGCTAATCAGGCCACTTCTACTTTGAGACCTGACTCCCAGAATGGTCTTCCTCGATCACTACAATCTTAATCTGTTCGTTTACAGCTGTCCGCAGCTATCTTTCCCACATTATCCTCATAAACTGTGCTTCTTACCTCTTACTTGAGGATCTGACTCCCAGAATGGTCTTCCTCGATTACTACAATCTTAACCTGTTCAAGTCTAGGGTTAACCGTTATCTTCCCCACATATCCTCATATAAACTGTGCTTCTTACCTCTTACTTGAGGATCTGACTCCCAGAATGGTCTTCCTCGATTACTACAATCTTAACCTGTTCAAGTCTTGCTAACCAAGTCATCTTCCCTCATGAGGATCTCAGAGGCTTATCCGCAGCTTCTACCTCTTACTTCGAGGATCTGACTCCCAGAATGGTCTTCCTCGATTACTACAATCTAACCTGTTCAAGTCTAGGGTTAACCGTTATCTTCCCCCACATATCCTCATAAACTGTGCTTCACTTTACTTTGAGGATCTGACTCCCAGAATGGTCTTCCTCGATTACTACAATCTTAACCTGAACAGTCTAGGTTAACCGTTATCTTCCCACATAATCCTCTTGTAGTGTCTGTGCTTTACTTCTTACTTTAGTGACCACCAGAAGGTCTGATGCATTGCCAACTTTAAACCTGCTCAAGTCTTGGTTAACTGCTCATCTCCCACATATCCCTCATTATAAATCCAGCCACCTCTACTTGAGACCACCTAGAATGGCCCTTCCCTGATTATTAACCTTAACTCTGTTCAAGTCTAGGTTAACCGTTATCTTCCCCACATATCCTCATAAACTGTGTTTACCTCTTACTTTGGAGGGATCTGACTCCTAGAATGGTCTTCCTCGATTACTACAATCTTAATCATCTGCCTTAGGAAGAACTGTTAATTCTTCCTCAGCATATCCTCATAAACTGTGCTTTACCTCTTACTTTGAGGATCTGAACTCCCAGAATGGTCTTCCTCGATTACTACAATCTTAACCTGTCTAAGTCTTGGGTTAACCGTTATCTTCCCCACATATCCTCATAAATCAGCTTTGCCTCATTTCTGAGGACCTAACTCCTTAATGTCTTCCTTGATCTTCAATCTTAACCTGTTCAAGTCTAGGTTTTCAACTGCCATCTTTCCCACATATCCTCATAAAATGTGCTTTACTCTTACTTGAGGATCTGACTCCCAGAATGGTTTCATCCTACAATCTTAACCTTGTTCAAGTCTAGTTAACTGTTATCTTCCCCATATTATCTCATAAAATATGCTTCTTACCTCCTTACTTTGAGGATCAACTCCCAGAATGGTCTTCTCAGTCTCTTCAATCTTAACCTGTTCAAGTCTAGGGTTAACCGTTATCTTCCCCATATCCTCATAAACTGTGCTTCTTACCTCTTATTTTGAGGATCTGACTCCCAGAATGGTCTTCCTCGATCATTGTAATATTAACCTGTTCAAGTCGAGGGTTAACCGTTATCTTCCCCCCATAACCTCATAAAATGTTGCTTCTTACCTCTTACTTTGAGGATCTGACTCCCAGAATAGGTCTTCCTCGATTACTACAATCTTAACCTGTTCAAGTCTAGGGTTAACTGTTATCTTCCATACTCATAAACTGTGCTTTACTTACCTCTTACTTTGAGATCTGACTCCCAGAATAGTCTTCCTCGATCACTACAATCTTAACCTGTTCAAGTCGAGGGTTAACCGTTATCTTCCCCACATATCCTCAAATGTTGCTTCTTACCTCTTACTTTGAGGATCTGACTCCCAGAATGGTCTTCCTCGATTACTACAATCTTAACCTGTTCAAGTCTAGGGTTAACTGTTATCTTCCCACGCCTCCTCATAAACTGTGCTTCGCCAACTCTTACTTTGAGGATCTGACTCCCAGAATGGTCTTCCTCGATCACTACAATCTTAACCTGTTCAAGTCGAGGGTTAACCGTTATCTTCCCACATATCCTCATAAAATGTTGCTTCTTACCTCTTACTTTGAGGATCTGACTCCCAGAATGGTCTTCCTCGATTACTACAATCTTAACCTGTTCAAGTCTAGGGTTAACTGTTATCTTCCCCATATCCTCGCAAATGTTTGCTTCTTACCACTTACTTTGAGGATTTGACTCCCAAATGGTCTTCCTCGATTACTATAATCTTAATCTGTTCAAGTCTAGGGTTAACCGTTATCTTCTCCACATATCCTCATAAACTGTGCTTCTTACCTCTTACTTTGAGGATCTGACTCCCAGAATGGTCTTCCTCGATCACTACAATCTTAATCTGTTCAAGTCTAGGGCTAACCGTTATCTTCCCCATATCCTCATAAACTGTGCTTCTTACCTCTTACTTTGAGGATCTGACTCCCCAGAATGGTCTTCTATTACTACAATCTTAACCTGTTCAAGTCTAGGGTTAACCGTTATCTTCCCCACATATCCTCATAAACTGTGCTTCTTACCTCTTACTTTGAGGATCTGACTCCCAGAATGGTCTTCCTCGATTACTACAATCTTAACCTGTTCGATCTTGGGTTAACCGTTATCTTCCCCATATCCTCATAAACTGTGCTTCTTACCTCTTACTTTGAGGATCTGACTCCCAGAATGGTCTTCCTCGATCTCTACAATCTTAACCTGTTCAAGTCTAGGGTTAACCGTTATCTTCCCCACATATCCTCATAAATCATGCTTCTTACCTCTTACTTTGAGGATCTGACTCCCAGAATGGTCTTCCTCGATCTCTACAATCTTAACCTGTTCAAGTCTAGGGTTAACCGTTATCTTCCCCACATATCCTCATAAAATGTGCTTCTTACCTCTTACTTTGAGGATCTGACTCCCAGAATGGTCTTCCTCGATCACTACAATCTTAACCTGTTCAAGTCTAGGGTTAACCGTTATACCCCACATATCCTCATAAACTGTGCTTCTTACCTCTTATTTTGAGGATCTGACTCCCAGAATGGTCTTCCTCGATCACTATAATATTAGCCTGTTCCAGTCGAGGGTTAACCGTTATCTTCCCCACATAACCTCATAAAATGTTGCTTCTTACCTCTTACTTTGAGGATCTGACTCCCAGAATGGTCTTCCTCGATTACTACAATCTTAACCTGTTCAAGTCTAGGGTTAACTGTTACCTTCCCCACATATCCTCATAAACTGTGCTTCTTACTCTTACTTTGAGGATCTGACTCCCAGAATGGTCTTCCTCGATTACCACAATCTTAACCTGTTTAAGTCTTGGGTTAACCGTTATCTTCCCCACATATTTTCACAACTGTGCTTCTTACCTCTTACTTTGAGGATCTGACTCCCAGAATGGTCTTCCTCGATTAATACAATCTTAACCTGTTCAAGTCTAGGGTTAACTGTTATCTTCCTCATATCCTCATAAACTGTGCTTTCATTTACTTTGAGGATTCGACTCCCAGAATGGTCTTCTCGATTACTACAATCTTAACCTGTTCAAGTCTAGGTTAACCGTTATCTTCCCCACATATCCTCATAAACCGTGCTTTCATTTTCTTACTTTGAGGATCTGACTCCCAGAATGGTCTTCCTCGATTACTACAATCTTAACTCGTTCAAGTCTTGGGTTAACCGTTATCTTCCCACATATCCTCATAAACTGTGTTTACCTCTTACTTTGAGGATCTGACTCAGAATGGTCTTCCTCGATTACTACAATCTTAACCTGTTCAAGTCTAGGGTTAACCGTTATCTTCCCCACATATCCTCAGTTAAATCCGTGTTTACCTTTTTACTTTGAGGATTCGACTCCAGAATGGTCTTCCTCGATTACTACAATCTTAACCTGTTCAAGTCTTGGGTTAACCGTTATCTTCCCCACATATCCTCATAAACTGTGCTTCTTACCTCTTACTTTGAGGATCTGATCCCCAGAATGGTCTTCCTCGATTACTACAATCTTAACCTGTTCAAGTCTAGGTTAACCGTTATCTTCCCCACATATCCTCATAAACTGTGCTTTCATTTTCTTACTTTGAGGATCTGACTCCCCAGAATGGTCTTCCTCGATTACTACAATCTTAACCTGTTCAAGTCTAGGTTAACCGTTATCTTCCCCACATATCCTCATAAACTGTGCTTTACCTCTTACTTTGAGGATCTGACTCCAGAATGGTCTTCCTCGATTACTACAATCAACCTGTTCAAGTCTAGGGTTAACCGTTATCTTTCCACACATATCCTCATAAACTGTGCTTCTTACCTCTTACTTTGAGGATCTGACTCCAGAATGGTCTTCCTCGATTACTACAATCTTAACCTGTTCAAGTCTAGGGTTAACCGTTATCTTCCCACACATCCTCATAAACTGTGCTTCTTACCTTACTTTGAGGATCTGACTCCCAGAATGCATTCTCTCGATTACTACAATTTTAACCTGTTCAAGTCTAGGGTTAACCGTTATCTTCCCACATATCCTCATAAACTGTGCTTTTTTCCTTACTTTGAGGATCTGACTCTCAGAATGGTCTTTCCCGATTACTACAATCTTAACCTGTTCAAGTCTAGGGTTAACCGTTATCTTTCCATATCCCTGAATCAGGCTTTCTTAATTTCATTTTGAGGATCTGACTCCCAGAATGGTCTTCTCTCGATTACTACAATCTTAACCTGTTCAAGTCTAGGGTTAACCGTTATCTTCCCACATATCCTCATAAACTGTGCTTTACCTCTTATTTTGAGGATCTGACTCCCAGAATGGTCTTCTCGATTACTACAATCTTAACCTGTTCAAGTCTAGGGTTAACCGTTATCTTCCCACATATCCTCATAAACTGTGCTTCTTACCTCCTTACTTGAGGATCTGACTCCCAGAATGGTCTTCCTCGATTACTACAATCTTAACCTGTCTAAGTCTAGGGTTAACAGTTATCTTCCCCACATATCCTCATAAACTGTGCTTCTACCTTACTTTGAGGATCTGACTCCCAGAATGGTCTTCCTCGATTACTACAATCTTTACCTGTTCAAGTCTTGGGTTAACCGTTATCTTCCCACATATCCTCATAAACTGTGCTTCTTACCTCTTACTTTGAGGATTCGACTCCCAGAATGGTCTTCTCGATTACTACAATCTTAACCTGTTCAAGTCTTGGGTTAACCGTTATCTTCCCCACATATCCCCATAAACTGTGCTTCTTACCTCTTACTTTGAGGATCTGACTCCCAGAATGGTCTTCCTCGATTACTACAATCTTAACCTGTTCAAGTCTAGGGTTAACCGTTATCTTCCCCACATATCCTCATAAACTGTGCTTCTTACCTCTTACTTTGAGGATCTGACTCCCAGAATGGTCTTCCTCGATTACTACAATCTTAACCTGTTCAAGTCTAGGGTTAACCGTTATCTTCCCCACATATCCTCATAAACTGTGCTTCTTACCTCTTACTTTGAGGATCTGATCTCCAGAATGGTCTTCCTCGATTACTACAATCTTAACCTGTTCAAGTCTAGGTTAACCGTTATCTTCCCCCACATATCCTCATAAACTGTGCTTCTTACCTCTTACTTTATGATCTGACCTCTAGAATGGTCTTCCTCGATTACTACAATCTTAACCTGTTCAAGTCTAGGTTAACCGTTATCTTCCCCACATATCCTCATAAACTGTGCTTCTTACCTCTTACTTTGAGGATCTGACTCCCAGAATGGTCTTCCTCGATTACTACAATCTTAACCTGTTCAAGTCTAGGGTTAACCGTTATCTCCTACACATCCTCATAAACTGTGCTTCTTCTCTTACTTTGAGGATCTGACTCCCAGAATGGTCTTCCTCGATTACTACAATCTTAACCTGTTCAAGTCTAGGGTTAACCGTTATCTTCCCCACATATCCTCATAAACTGTGCTTCTTACCTCTACTTTGAGGATCTGACTCCCAGAATGGTCTTCCTCGATTACTACAATCTTAACCTGTTCAAGTCTAGGGTTAACCGTTATCTTCCCCAGCACATCTCCGCTAAACTGTGCTTCTTACCTCTTACTTTTGAGGATCTGACTCTAGAATGGTCTTCCTCGATTACTACAATCTTAACCTGTTCAAGTCTAGGGTTAACCGTTATCTTCCCCACATATCCTCATAAACTGTGCTTCTTACCTCTCTTACTTTGAGGATCTGACTCCCAGAATGGTCTTCCTCGATTACTACAATCTTAACCTGTTCAAGTCTAGGGTTAACCGTTATCTTCCCCCACATATCCTCATAAACTGTGCTTCTTACCTCTTACTTCTTTGAGGATCTGACTCCCAGAATGGTCTTCCTCGATTACTACAATCTTAACCTGTTCAAGTCTTGGGTTAACCGTTATCTTCCCCACATATCCTCATAAACTGTGTTTACCTCTTACTTTGAGGACTAATTTCAGAATGGTCTTCTCTCGATTACTACAATCTTAACCTGTTCAAGTCTTGGGTTAACCGTTATCTTCCCACATATCCTCATAAACTGTGCTTCTTGCCTCTTACTTTGAGGATCTGACTCCCAGAATGGTCTTCCTCGATTACTACAATCTTAACCTGTTCAAGTCTAGGGTTAACCGTTATCTTCCCCACATATCCTCATAAACTGTGCTTCTTACCTCTTACTTTGAGGATCTGACTCCCAGAATGGTCTTCATCGATTACTACAATCTTAACCTGTTCAAGTCTAGGGTTAACCGTTATCTTCCCCACATATCCTCATAAACTGTGCTTCTTACCTCTTACTTTGAGGATCTGACTCCCAGAATGGTCTTCCTCGATTACTACAATCTTAACCTGTTCAAGTCTAGGGTTAACCGTTATCTTCCCCACATATCCTCATAAACTGTGCTTCTTACCTCTTACTTTGAGGATCTGACTCCCAGAATGGTCTTCCTCGATCACTACATTCTTAACCTGTTCAAGTCTAGGGTTAACCGTTATCTTCCCCACATATCCTCATAAACTGTGCTTCTTACCTCTTACTTTGAGGATCTGACTCCCAGAATGGTCTTCCTCGATTACTACAATCTTAACCTCTTCAAGTCTAGGGTTAACCGTTATCTTCCCACATATCCTCATAAACTGTGCTTCTTACCTCTTACTTTGAGGATCTGACTCCCAGAATGGTCTTCCTCGATTACTACAATCTTAACCTGCTCAAGTCTGGGTTAACCGTTATCTTCCCCACATATCCTCATAAACTGTGCTTCTTACCTCTTACTTTGAGGATCTGACTCCTAGAATGGTCTTCCTCGGATTACTACAATCTTAACCTTGTTCAAGTCTAGGGTTAACCGTTATCTTCCCACATATCCTCATAAACTGTGCTTCTTCCTCTTACTTTGAGGATCTGACTCAGAATGGTCTTCCTCGATTACTACAATCTTAACCTGTTCAAGTCTAGGGTTAACCGTTATCTTCCCCACATATCCTCATAAACTGTGCTTCTTACCTCTTACTTTGAGGATCTGACTCCCAGAATGGTCTTCCTCGATTACTACAATCTTAACCTGTTCAAGTCTAGGGTTAACTGTTATCTTCCCCACATATCCTCATAAACTGTGCTTCTTACCTCTTACTTTGAGGATCTGACCTAGAATGGTCTTCTCGGATTACCACACCTTAACCTGTTCAAGTCTAGGGTTAACCGTTATCTTCCCCAACATATCCTCATAAACTGTGCTTCTTACCTCTTACTTTGAGGATCTGACTCCCAGAATGGTCTTCCTCGATTACTACAATCTTAACCTGTTCAAGTCTAGGGTTAACCAAGTATCTTCCCTGACATCCTCATAAACTGTGCTTCTTACCTCTACTTTGAGGATCTGACTCAGAATGGTCTTCCTCGATTACTACAATCTTAACCTGTTCAAGTCTTGGGTTAACCGTTATCTTCCCCACATATCCTCATAAACTGTGCTTCTTGCTCTACTTTGAGGATCTGACTCCCAGAATGGTCTTCTCTGATACTACAATCTTATCCTTATTCAAGTCTGGGTTAACCGTTATCTTCCCCACATATCCTCATAAACTGTGCTTCTTACCTCTTACTTTGAGGATCTGACTCAGAATGGTCTTCCTCGATTACTACAATCTTAACCTGTCTAAGTCTAGGTTAACCGTTATCTTCCCCACATATCCTCATAAACTGTGCTTCTTACCTCCTACTTGAGGATCTGACTCCTAGAATGGTCTTCTCGATTACTACAATCTTAACCTGTTCAGGTCTATACAACTGTTATCTTCACCACATATCCTCATAAACTGTGCTCTCACTTCTTACTTTGAGGATCTGACTCCCAGAATGGTCTTCCTCGATTACTACAATCTTAACCTGTTCAAGTCTTGGGTTAACCGTTATCTTCCCCACATCTTCATAAACTGGCAGTTTCATCTCTTACTTTGAGGATCTGACTCCCAGAATGGTCTTCCTCGATTACTACAATCTTAACCTGTCTTTGCCCAGGGTTAACCGTTATCTTCCCCACATATCCTCATAAACTGTGCTTCTTACCTCTTACTTTGAGGATCTGACTCCCAGAATGGTCTTCTCTGATTACTACAATCTTAACCTGTTCTAGTCTAGGGTTAACCGTTATCTTCACCACATCCTCAAACTGTGCTCCTTACCTCTTACTTTGAGGATCTGACTCAGAATGGTCTTCCTCGATTACTACAATCTTAACCTGTTCAAGTCTTGGGTTAACCGTTATCTTCCCCACATCCTCAAACTGTGTTTAATTTTTACTTTGAGGATTCATTCCCCAGAATGGTCTTCCTCGATTACTACAATCTTAACCTGTTCAAGTCTTGGGTTAACCGTTATCTTCCCCACATATCCTCATAAACTGTGCTTCTTACCTCTTACTTTGAGGATCTGACTCCAGAATGGTCTTCCTCGGATTACTACAATCTTAACCTGTTCAAGTCTAGGGTTAACCGTTATCTTCTCATATATCCTCATAAACTGTGCTTCTTACCTCTACTTTGAGGATCTGACTCCCAGAATGGTCTTCCTCGATTACTACAATATTAACCTGTTCAAGTCTAGGTTAACCGTTATCTTCCCACATATCCTCATAAACTGTGCTTCTTACCTCTTACTTTGAGGATCTGACTCCAGAATGGTCTTCCTCGATTACTACAATCTTAACCTGTTCAAGTCTTGGGTTAACCGTTATTCTGGGCTATCCCCTTGCTGCAAACTGTGCTTCTTACCTCTTACTTTGAGGATCTGACTCCAGAATGGTCTTCCTCGATTACTACAATCTTAACCTGTTCAAGTCTTGGGTTAACCGTTATCTCCCCCACATATCCTCATAAACTGTGCTTCTTACCCTTACTTTGAGGATCTGACTCCCAGAATGGTCTTCCTCGATTACTATAATCTTAACCTGTTCAAGTCTAGGTTAACCGTTATCTTCCTACATATCCTCATAAACTGTGCTTCTTACCTCTTACTTTGAGGATCTGACTCCCAGAATGGTCTTCTGATTACTACAATCTTAACCTGTTCTAGTCTAAGGTTAACCGTTATCTTCACCACATATCCTCATAAACTGTGCCCTTACCTCTACTTTGGAGGACCTGACCCCAGAATGGTCTTCTCGATTACTACAATCTTAACCTGTTCAAGTCTTGGGTTAACCGTTATCTTCCCCACATATCCTCATAAACTGTGCTTCTACCTCTTACTTTGAGGATCTGACTTAGAATGGTCTTCCTCGATTACTGCTAATCTTAACCTGTTCAAGTCTAGGTTAACCGTTATCTTCCCACATATCCTCATAAACTGTGTTTACCTCTTACTTTGAGGATCTGACTCCCAGAATGGTCTTCCTCGATCACTACAATCTTAACCTGTTCTAGTCTAGGGTTAACCGTTATCTTCACCACATATCCTCATAAACTGTGCTCCTTACCTCTTACTTTGAGGATCTGACTCCCAGAATGGTCTTCTCGATTACTACAATCTTAACCTGTTCAAGTCTTGGGTTAAACTGTTATCTTCCCCACATATCCTCATAAACTGTGCTTCTTACCTCTTACTTGAGGATCTGACTCCCAGAATGGTCTTCCTCGATTACCACAATCTTAACCTGTTCAAGTCTTGGGTTAACCGTTATCTTCCCCACATATCCTCATAAACTGTGCTTCTTACCTCTTACTTTGAGGATCTGACTCCCAGAATGGTCTTCCTCGATTACTACAATCTTAACCTGTTCAAGTCTAGGGTTAACCGTTATCTTCCCACATATCCTCATAAACTGTGCTTCTTACCTCTTACTTTGAGGATCTGACTCCCAGAATGGTCTTCCTCGATTACTACAATCTTAACCTGTTCAAGTCTAGGGTTAACCGTTATCTTCCTGCATATCCTCATAAACTGTGCTTCTTACCTCTTACTTTGAGGATCTGACTCCCAGAATGGTCTTCCCTCGATCACTACATTCTTAACCTGTTCAAGTCTAGGCTAACCGTTATCTTCCCCACATATCCTCATAAACTGTGCTTTACTCCTTACTTTGAGGATCTGACTCCCAGAATGGTCTTCCTCGATTACTACAATCTTAACCTGTTCAAGTCTAGGGTTAACCATATTCCTCTCACAGGTCCTCATAAACTGGGCTTACCTCTTACTTTGAGGATCTGACCCCCAGAATGGTCTTCCTCGATTACTACAATCTTAACCTGTTCAAGTCTAGGGTTAACCGTTATCTTCCCCACATATCCTCATAAACTGTGCTTCTTACCTCTTACTTTGAGGATCTGACTCCCCCAGAATGGTCTTCTCGATCGCTACAATCTTAACCTGTTCAAGTCTAGGGTTAACCGTTATCTTCCCCACATATCCTCATAAACTGTGCTTCTTACCTCTTACTTTGAGGATCTGACTCCCAGAATGGTCTTCCTCGATTACTACAATCTTAACCTGTTCAAGTCTTGGGTTAACCGTTATCTTCCCCACATATCCTCATAAACTGTGTTTACCTCTTACTTTGAGGATCTGACACCCAGAATGGTCTTCCTCGATTACTACACCTTAATGGTTCAAGTCTAGGTTAACCGTTATCTTCCCACATATCCTCATAAACTGTGCTTCTTACCTCTTACTTTGAGGATCTGACTCCCAGAATGGTCTTCCTCGATCGCTACAATCTTAACCTGTTCAAGTCTAGGGTTAACCGTTATCTTCACCACATATCCTCATAAACTGTGCTTCTTACCTCTTAACTTTGAGGATCTGACTCAATGTCTTTCCCTGATTACTACAATCTTAACCTGTTCAAGTCTAGGTTAACCGTTATCTCTCCCACATATCCTCATAAACTGCGCTTCTTACATCTTACTTCTGAGGACTGACTCCCAGGAATGGTCTTCCTCGATTACTACAATCTTAACCTGTTCAATTCTTGGGCTAACCGTTATCTTCCCCACATCCTCATAAACTGTGCCTACCTCTTACTTGAGGATCTGACTCCCAGAATGGCTTTCCTCGATTACTACAATCTTAACCTGTTCAAGTCTAGGGTTAAACCATATTCCCCACATATCCTCATAAACTGTGCTTTCCTTACTTCTACTTTGAGGATCTGACTCCAGAATGGTCTTCCTCGATTACTACTATCTTAACCTGTTCAAGTCTAGGCGTCCTGTCATCTTCCCACACATATCCTCATAAAGTGCTTTACCTCTACTTTGAGGATCTGACCCCAGAATGGTCTTCCCTGACCACAATCTTAACCTGTTCAAGTCTAGGTTAACTGTTATCTTCCCCACATATCCTCATTAACTGTGCTTTCACTTACTTTGAGGATCTGACTCCCAGAATGGTCTTCCTCGATTACTACAATCTTAACCTGTTCAAGTCTAGGGTTAACCGTTATCTTCCCCACATATCCTCATAACCAGTTTACTCTTACTTTGAGGATCTGACTCCCAGAATGGTCTTCCTCGATTACTACAATCTTAACCTGTTCAAGTCTTGGGTTAACCGTTATCTTCCCCACATATCCTCATAAACTGTGCTTCTTACCTCTTACTTTGAGGATCTGACACCCAGAATGGTCTTCCCTGACATTAATCTTAACCTGTTCAAGTCTAGGGTTAACCGTTATCTTCCCCACATATTCATAAACTGTGTTTCTTACCTCTTACTTTTGAGGATTCAATTCCCCAGAATGGTCTTCCTCGATCGCTACAATCTTAACCTGTTCAAGTCTAGGTTAACCGTTATCTTCACCACATATCCTCATAAACTGTGCTTCTTACCTCTTACTTTGAGGATCTGACTCCCAGAATGGTCTTCTCGATTACTACAATCTTAACCTGTTCAAGTCTAGGGTTAACCGTTATCTTCCCACATATCCTCATAAACTGTGTTTACCTCTTACTTTGAGGATCTGACTCCCAGAATGGTCTTCTCGATTACTACAATCTTAACCTGCTCAATTCTTGGGTTAACCGTTATCTTCCCCACATATCCTCATAAACTGTGCTTCTTACCTCTTACTTTGAGGATCTGACTCCCAGAATGGTCTTCTCCTGATTACTACAATCTTAACCTGTTCAAGTCTAGGTTAACCGTTATCTTTCCACATATCCTCATAAACTGTGCTTCTTACCTCTTACTTTGAGGATTCACCCTCAGAATGTCTTCCTCGATTACTACAATCTTAACCTGTTCAAGTCTAGGGCTAACTGTTATCTCCCCACATATCCTCATTTAATCTGTGCTCTTGTATCTTTACTTTGAGGATCTGACCTGAACGGTCTTTCCCTGACCGCGTAATCTTAACCTGTTCGCTTAGGGTTAACCGTTATCTTCCCAGCACATACATCCCTTCATAAACTGTGCTTCTTACCTCTACTTTGAGGATCTGACTCTAGAATGGTCTTCCTCGATTACTACAATCTGGAATCAACTGCCTAGTATAACTGTCATCTTCCCACATATCCTCATTAACTGTGCTTTCACTTTTACTATAGATCTGACTCCAGAATGGTCTTCCTCGATTACTACAATCTTAACCTGTTCAAGTCTAGGGTTAACCGTTATCTTCCCCACATATCCCTCATAACCGTGCTTCTACCTCTTACTATGAGGATCTGACTTTGCACAGCTTCCTCTCGACAGCTACAATCTTAACCTGTTCAAGTCTAGGTTGTCCGTTATCTTCCACATCTCATAAACTGTGCTTTACCTCTTACTAGACTTGAATTCTAGAATGGTCTTCCCTGATCGCTACAATCTTAACCTGTTCAAGTCTAGGTTAACCGTTATCTTCTCCTACAGGATCCTTTCATGAATCAGGATTCTGACTCTTACTTTGAGGATCTGACTCCCAGAATGGTCTTCCTCGATCACTACAATCTTAACCTGTTCAAGTCTTGGGTTAACCGTTATCTTCCCCACATATCCTCATAAACTGTGATTCTTACCTGTTACTTTGAGGATCTGACTCCCAGAATGGTCTTCCTCGATCACTACAATCTTAACCTGTTCAAGTCTAGGGTTAACCGTTATCTTTCCACATATCCTCATAAACTGTGATTCTGACCTCTTACTTTGAGGATCTGACCCCCAGAATGGTCTTCCTTGATCACCACAATCTTAATCTGTTCAAGTCTAGGGTTAACCGTTATCTTCCCCACATATCCTCATAAACTGTGCTTTTACCTTCTTACTTTGAGGATCTGACTCCCAGAATGGTCTTCCTCGATCACTACAATCTTAACCTGTTCAAGTCTAGGTTAATTGTCATTTTCCCACATATCCTCATAAAATGTGATTCTTACCTCTTACTTTGAGATCTGACCTCTACAATGGTCTTCCTCGATCACTACAATCTCAACCTGTTCAAGTCTAGGGTTAACCGTTATCTTCCTACATATCCTCATAAACTGTGCTTCTTACTCTACTTTGAGGATCTGACTCCAGAATGGTCTTCCTCGATCACTACAATCTTAACCTGTTCAAGTCTAGGGTTAACCGTTATCTTCCCTACATATCCTCATAAACTGTGCTTCTTACCTCTTACTTTGAGGATCTGGACTCCCCAGAATGGTCTTCCTCGATTACTACAATCTTAACCTGTTCAAGTCTTGGGTTAACCGTTATCCTCCCTACATAGTCCATAAACTGTGATTCTGACCTTCTTACTTTGAGGATCTGACTCCCAGAATGGTCTTCCTCGATCACCACAATCTTAATCTGTTCAAGTCTAGGGTTAACCGTTATCTTCCCCACATATCCTCAAACTGTGCTTCTTACCTCTTACTTTACATCTGACTCCAGAATGGTCGTCCTCGATCACTACATTCTTAACCTGTTCAAGTCTAGGGTTAACCACAGTCTTCCCCACATATCCTCATAAACTGTGCTTCTTACCTCTTACTTTGAGGATCTGACTCAGAATGGTCTTCTCTCGATTACTACAATCTTAACCTGTTCAAGTCTAGGGTTAACCGTTATCTTCCCCTACATATCCTCATAAACCGTGCTTTACCTCTTTCTTTGAGGATCTGACTCCCAGAATGGTCTTCCTCGATTACTACAATCTTAACCTGTTCAAGTCTTGGGTTAACTGTTATCTTCCCCACATATCCTCATAAACTGTGTTTACCTCTTACTTTGAGGATCTGACTCCCAGAATGGTCTTCCTCGATTACCACAATCTTAACCTGTTCAAGTCTAGGGTTAACCGTTATCTTCCCCACATATCCTCATAAACTGTGCTTTCATCTTTCTTACTTTGGAGATCTGATCTTCAGAATGGTCTTCCTCGATCACTACAATCTTAACCTGTTCAAGTCTAGGGTTAACCGTTATCTTCCAGATCCTCATAAACTGTGCTTCTTACCTCTTACTTTTGAGGATCTGACTCCCAGAATGGTCTTCCTCGATTACTACAATCTTAACCTGTTCAAGTCTATAAGTTAACCGTTATCTTCCCAAGGACATATCCTCATAAACTGGGCTTCTTACCTCTTACTTTGAGGATCTGTCTCCAGAATGGTCTTCCTCAATTACTACAATCTTAACCTGTTCAAGTCTAGGGTTAACCGTTATCTTCCCCACATATCCTCATAAACTGTGCTTCTTACCTCTTACTTTGAGGATCTGACTCCCAGAATGGTCTTCCCTTTATCTGCCACATCTTAACCTGTTCAAGTCTAGGGTTAACCGTTATCTTCCCCACATATCCTCATAAACTGTGCTTCTTACCTCTTACTTTGAGGATCTGACTCCCAGAATGGTCTTCCCTCGATTACTACAATCTTAACCTGTTCAAGTCTTGGGGTTAACCGTTATCTTCCCTACATATCCTCATAAACTGTGCTTCTTACCTCTTACTTTGAGGATCTGACTCCCAGAATGGTCTTCCTCGATTACTACAATCTTAACCTGTTCAAGTCTAGGGTTAACCGTTATCTTCCCCACATATCCTCATAAACTGTGCTTCTTACCTCTTACTTTGAGGATCTGACTCCCAGAATGGTCTTCCTCGATCGCTACAATCTTAACCTGTTCAAGTCTAGGGTTAACCGTTATCTTCACCACATATCCTCATAAACTGTGCTTCTCATTTTCCTTACTTTGAGGATCTGACTCCCCCAGAATGGTCTTCCTCGATTACTACAATCTGAACTGTTCAAGTCTAGGTTAACCGTTATCTTCCCCACATATCCTCATAAACTGTGCTTCTTACTCTACTTTGAGGATCTGACTCCCAGAATGGTCTTCCTCGATTACTACAATCTTAACCTGTTCAAGTCTTGGGTTAACCGTTATCTTCCCCACATATCCTCATAAACTGTGCTTCTTACCTCTACTTTGAGGATCTGACTCCCAGAATGGTCTTCCTCGATTACTACAATCTTAACCTGTTCAAGTCTAGGGTTAACCGTTATCTTCCCCACATATCCTCATAAACTGTGCTTCTACCTCTTACTTTGAGGATCTGACTCCCAGAATGGTCTTCCTCGATTACTACAATCTTAACCTGTTCAAGTCTAGGGTTAACCGTTATCTTCCCACATCCTCATAAACTGTGCTTCTCTACCTCTACTTTGAGGATCTGACTCCCAGAATGGCCTCGACGGCCACAATCTTAACCTGTTCAAGTCTAGGGTTAACCGTTATCTTCCCCACATATCCTCATAAACTGTGCTTCTTACCTCTTACTTTGAGGATCTGACTCCCAGAATGGTCTTCTCGATTACTACAATCTTAACCTGTTCAAGTCTAGGGTTAACCGTTATCTTCCTCCCACATATCCTCATAAACTGTGCTTCTTACCTCTTACTTTGAGGATCTGACTCCCAGAATGGTCTTCCTCGATTACTACAATCTTAACCTGTTCAAGTCTAGGGTTAACCGTTATCTTCCCACATATCCTCATAAACTGTGATTCTGACCTTCATTTTTGAGGATCTGACTCCCAGAATGGTCTTCCTCGATCGCTACAATCTTAACCTGTTCAAGTCTAGGGTTAACCGTTATCTTCCCCACATATCCTCATAAACTGTGCTTCTTACCCTCTTACTTTGAGGATCTGACTCCCAGAATGGTCTTCCTCGATTACTACAATCTTAACCTGTTCAAGTCTAGGTTAACCGTTATCTTCCCCACATATCCTCATTAACTGTGCTTCTTACCTCTACTTTGAGGATTCACTCCCAGAATGGTCTTCCTCGATTACTACAATCTTAACCTGTTCAAGTCTAGGGTTAACCGTTATCTTCTCCCACATATCCTCATAAACTGTGCTTCTTACCCTCTACTTTGAGGATCTGACTCCCAGAATGGTCTCTCCTCGATTACCACAATCTTAACCTGTTCAAGTCTAGGGTTAACCGTTATCTTCCCCACATATCCTCATAAACTGTGCTTCTACTCCTTACTTTGAGGATTCAATTCCCAGAATGGCCTTCCTTGATCGCTACAATCTTTACCTGTTCAAGTCTAGGGTTAACCGTTATCTTCCCACATATCCCTGCTTACAAACTGTGCTTCTTACCTCTTACTTTGAGGATCTGACTCCCAGAATGGTCTTCCTCGATTACTACAATCTTAACCTGTTCAAGTCTAGGGTTAACCGTTATCTTCCCCACATATCCTCATAAACTGTGATTCTGACCTCTTACTTTTGAGGATCTGACTCCCAGAATGGTCTTCCTCGATCACTACAATCTTAACCTGTTCAAGTCTTGCCAACTGTTATCTTCCCCACATATCCTCATAAACTGTGATTCTACTTCTTACTTTGAGGATCTGACTCCCAGGAATGGTCTTCCCCGATCACTACAATCTTAACCTGTTCAAGTCTAGGTTTCAACTGTTATCTTCCCCACATATCCTCATAAACTGTGATTCTGACCTCTACTTGGAGGATCTGACTCCCAGAATGGTCTTCCTCGATCACTACAATCTAACCTATTCAAGTTCCACAATCCGTTATCTTCCCACATATCCTCATAAACTGTGATTCTTACCTCTTACTTTGAGGATCTGACTCCCAGAATGGTCTTCCTCGATCACCACAATCTTAACCCGTTCAAGTCTAGGGTTAACCGTTATCTTCCCCACATATCCTCATAAATCAGAGCCCTGACCTCTTACTTTGAGGATCTGACTCCCAGAATGGTCTTCCCCGATCACTACAATCTTAATCTGTTCAAGTCTAGGGTTAACCGTTATCTTCCCCACATATCCTCATAAACTGTGCTTCTTACCTCTTACTTTGAGGATCTGACTCCCAGAATGGTCTTCCTCGATCACTACAATTCAACTCGTTCAAGTCTAGGGTTAACTGTTATCTTCCCCACATATCCTCATAAAATGTGATTCTTACCTCTTACTTTGAGGATCTGACTCCCACAATGGTCTTCCTCGATCACTACAATCTCAACTCAAGGTTCAAGTCTAGGGTTAACCGTTATCTTCCCCACATATCCTCATAAACTGTGCTTCTTACCTCTTACTTTGAGGATCTGACTCCCAGAAATGGTCTTTCCTCGATCACTACAATCTTAACCTGTCTAAGTCTAGGGTTAACCGTTATCTTCCCCACATATCCCCAAACTGTGCTTCTTACCTCTTACTTTGAGGATCTGGACTCCCAGAATGGTCTTCCCTGATTACTACAATCTTAACCTGTTCAAGTCTTGGGTTAACCGTTATCTTCCCCACATATCCTCATAAACTGTGATTCTGACCTCTTTACTTTGAGGATCTGACTCCCAGAATGGTCTTCCCTGATCACTACAATCTTAATCTGTTCAAGTCTAGGGTTAACCGTTATCTTCCCCACATATCCTCATAAACTGTGCTTCTTACCTCTTACTTTGGAGGACTTGACTCTGGGAATGGGTCTTCCTCGATCACTACAATCTTAACCTGTTCAAGTCTAGGGTTAACTGTTATCTTCCCCACATATCCTCATAAAATGTGCTTCTTGCCTCTTACTTTGAGGATCTGACTCCCAGAATGGTCTTCCTCGGTCACTACAATCTTAACCTGTTCAAGTCTTGGGTTAACCGTTATCTTCCACACATATCCTCATAAACTGTGCTTCTTACCTCTTACTTTGAGGATCTGACTCCCAGAATGGTTTTCCTCGATTACTACAATCTTAACCTGCTCAAGTCTTGGGTTAACCGTTATCTTCCCCAAATATCCTCATAAACTATGATTCTTACCTCTTACTTTGAGGATCTGACTCCCAGAATGGTCTTCCTCGATCACTACAATTTTAACCTGTTCAAGTCTAGGGTTAACCGTTATCTTCCCCACATATCCTCATAAACTGTGATTCTGACCTCTTACTTTGAGGATCTGACTCCCAGAATGGTCTTCCTCGATCACTACAATCTTAACCTGTTCAAGTCTAGGGTTAACCGTTATCTTCCCCACATATCCTCATAAACTGTGATTCTTACCTCTTACTTTGAGGATCTGACTCCCAGAATGGTCTTCCTCGATCACTACAATCTTAATCTGTTCAAGTCTAGGGTTAACCGTTATCTTCCACACATATCCTCATAAACTGTGATTCTTACCTCTTACTTTGAGGATCTGACTCCCACAATGGTCTTCCTCGATCACTACAATCTCAACCTGTTCAAGTCTAGGGTTAACCGTTATCTTCCCCACATATCCTCATAAACTGTGCTTCTTACCTCTTACTTTGAGGATCTGACTCCCAGAATGGTCTTCCTCGATCACTACAATCTTAACCTGTTCAAGTCTAGGGTTAACCGTTATCTTCCCCACATATCCTCATAAACTGTGCTTCTTACCTCTTACTTTGAGGATCTGACTCCCAGAATGGTCTTCCTCGATTACTACAATCTTAACCTGTTCAAGTCTTGGGTTAACCGTTATCTTCCCCACATATCCTCATAAACTGTGATTCTGACCTCTTACTTTGAGGATCTGACTCCCAGAATGGTCTTCCTCGATCACTACAATCTTAATCTGTTCAAGTCTAGGGTTAACCGTTATCTTCCCCACATATCCTCATAAACTGTGCTTCTTACCTCTTAC
Source organism: Ascarosepion bandense (assembly GCA_037127315.1). Taxonomy (NCBI): domain Eukaryota; kingdom Metazoa; phylum Mollusca; class Cephalopoda; order Sepiida; family Sepiidae; genus Ascarosepion; species Ascarosepion bandense. Next base: position 6,414,971 of record JBBBDQ010000151.1, read on the forward strand.
TTTGAGGATCTGACTCCCAGAATGGTCTTCCTCGATCACTACAATCTTAACCTGTTCAAGTCTAGGGTTAACTGTTATTCCCCACCCCACATATCCTCATAAAATGTGCTTCTTACCTCTTACTTTGAGGATCTGACTCCCAGAATGGTCTTCCTCGGTCACTACAATCTTAACCTGTTCAAGTCTTGGGTTAACCGTTATCTTCCACACATATCCTCATAAACTGTGCTTCTTACCTCTTACTTTGAGGATCTGACTCCCAGAATGGTCTTCCTCGATTACTACAATCTTAACCTGTTCAAGTCTTGGGTTAACCGTTATCTTCCCCACATATCCTCATAAACTGTGATTCTTACCTCTTACTTTGAGGATCTGACTCCCAGAATGGTCTTCCTCGATCACTACAATCTTAACCTGTTCAAGTCTAGGGTTAACCGTTATCTTCCCCACATATCCTCATAAACTGTGATTCTGACCTCTTACTTTGAGGATCTGACTCCCAGAATGGTCTTCCTCGATCACTACTATCTTAACCTGTTCAAGTCTAGGGTTAACCGTTATCTTCCCCACATATCCTCATAAACTGTGATTCTTACCTCTTACTTTGAGGATCTGACTCCCAGAATGGTCTTCCTCGATCACTAAAATCTTAATCTGTTCAAGTCTAGGGTTAACCGTTATCTTCCCCACATATCCTCATAAACTGTGATTCTTACCTCTTACTTTGAGGATCTGACTCCCAGAATGGTCTTCCTCGATCACTACAATCTTAACCTGTTCAAGTCTAGGGTTAACCGTTATCTTCCCCACATATCCTCATAAACTGTGCTTCTTACCTCTTACTTTGAGGATCTGACTCCCAGAATGGTCTTCCTCGATCACTACAATCTTAACCTGTTCAAGTCTAGGGTTAACCGTTATCTTCCCCACATATCCTCATAAACTGTGATTCTTACCTCTTACTTTGAGGATCTGACTCCCAGAATGGTCTTCCTCGATCACTACAATCTTAACCTGTTCAAGTCTAGGGTTAACCGTTATCTTCCCCACATATCCTCATAAACTGTGATTCTTACCTCTTACTTTGAGGATCTGACTCCCAGAATGGTCTTCCTCGATCACTACAATCTTAACCTGTTCAAGTCTAGGGTTAACCGTTATCTTCCCCACATATCCTCATAAACTGTGCTTCTTACCTCTTACTTTGAGGATCTGACTCCCAGAATGGTCTTCCTCGATCACTACAATCTTAACCTGTTCAAGTCTAGGGCTAACCGTTATCTTCCCCACATATCCTCATAAACTGTGCTTCTTACCTCTTACTTTGAGGATCTGACTCCCAGAATGGTCTTCCTCGATCACTACAATCTTAACCTGTTCAAGTCTAGGGTTAACCGTTATCTTCCCCACATATCCTCATAAACTGTGCTTCTTACCTCTTACTTTGAGGATCTGACTCCCAGAATGGTCTTCCTCGATTACTACAATCTTAACCTGTTCAAGTCTTGGGTTAACCGTTATCTTCCCCACATATCCTCATAAACTGTGATTCTGACCTCTTACTTTGAGGATCTGACTCCCAGAATGGTCTTCCTCGATCACTACAATCTTAATCTGTTCAAGTCTAGTGTTAACCATTATCTTCCCCACATATCCTCATAAACTGTGCTTCTTACCTCTTACTTTGAGGATCTGACTCCCAGAATGGTCTTCCTCGATCACTACAATCTTAACCTGTTCAAGTCTAGGGTTAACTGTTATCTTCCCCACATATCCTCCTAAAATGTGCTTCTTACCTCTTACTTTGAGGATCTGACTCCCAGAATGGTCTTCCTCGGTCACTACAATCTTAACCTGTTCAAGTCTTGGGTTAACCGTTATCTTCCACACATATCCTCATAAACTGTGCTTCTTACCTCTTACTTTGAGGATCTGACTCCCAGAATGGTCTTCCTCGATTACTACAATCTTAACCTGTTCAAGTCTTGGGTTAACCGTTATCTTCCCCACATATCCTCATAAACTGTGATTCTTACCTCTTACTTTGAGGATCTGACTCCCAGAATGGTCTTCCTCGATCACTACAATCTTAACCTGTTCAAGTCTAGGGTTAACCGTTATCTTCCCCACATATCCTCATAAACTGTGATTCTGACCTCTTACTTTGAGGATCTGACTCCCAGAATGGTCTTCCTCGATCACTACAATCTTAACCTGTTCAAGTCTAGGGTTAACCGTTATCTTCCCCACATATCCTCATAAACTGTGATTCTTACCTCTTACTTTGAGGATCTGACTCCCAGAATGGTCTTCCTCTATCACTACAATCTTAATCTGTTCAAGTCTAGGGTTAACCGTTATCTTCCCCACATATCCTCATAAACTGTGATTCTTACCTCTTACTTTGAGGATCTGACTCCCAGAATGGTCTTCCTCGATCACTACAATCTTAACCTGTTCAAGTCTAGGGTTAACCGTTATCTTCCCCACATATCCTCATAAACTGTGCTTCTTACCTCTTACTTTGAGGATCTGACTCCCTGAATGGTCTTCCTCGATCACTACAATCTTAACCTGTTCAAGTCTAGGGCTAACCGTTATCTTCCCCACATATCCTCATAAACTGTGCTTCTTACCTCTTACTTTGAGGATCTGACTCCCAGAATGGTCTTCCTCGATCTCTACAATCTTAACCTGTTCAAGTCTAGGGTTAACCGTTATCTTCCCCAAACATCCTTATAAACTGTGATTCTTACCTCTTACTTTGAGGATCTGACTCCCAGAATGGTCTTCCTCGATCACTATAATCTTAACCTGTTCAAGTCTAGTTGAACATAAAAGAGTGTATTTTGTCTGAGCACTTTTCATGCAAATAACGATAGAATAATGAGAGGCTTGCGACTTTTCATCTGTTGAAAAGGGTTTGTAGGGAGAAAAATAATTAATAAAAATTTAACAGCTTTAAGAAATTTCACACCTCGTTGCGAAATGCTTTTCGGCCAACAGAATACTAGGAAACATCTAAAAACAAAATATTCTTCAATTATCAGAAACAAATTATTTTGCGGATCCTTTTCACGAAGTGTGTTCGTCGTCCAAAGGAAAGGCCAGAATCGCATCCGGGAGTGAATTACAAAATTACCTTTTCGAGCCCCACAAACGAAATAAAAGACGGAGCAAATTCGACTGTCGCCAGAGAGAATGGGGACGAGCGGAATTAACACGTACCCTTGACAAACGTCGAGCGATCGCTATTATTGTCTCTACCTTTCTCTCTCACCTCTTTTTATAATTGATAACTGAACGGAACTCTTTTATATAAAGCGAATATTTCAAAGACACTCTTACCCAACAATAACGCTCATACGTACATAAACGCATGCGTCTCTGCCTACGTATACATAAATTCATTCTTGAAATATACTACTAAGAACCATGGACGTATCTGACTACCGGGCACGCCGGGCACGGGTCCAGGCCGATCCGTGCAATCATCGTGAAAATCCGGGCAAGGAAAAATGTCTTCGTCAGAAATCAAACTAAACAATTCACGAAGAAAGAAAGAAAGACAGAAAGAAAGAAAGAAAGAAAGAAAAACGAAGAAAACATCCGAATGAACGCAGTAAAAATCTGTTTGTTTATATATTAATTTTGGGAGAAAAGACTGGTTATACTCAGAAAGTCCGAACCCGATTTCCTGCTTTCGTTAACGTTCTGTGCCTAATTTCCATTGGAATACACAAAAAAAAAAAAAATCCGCAGAAATCATAGTTTCTGGGAACGGATGACACTAATGACGTCATCACATTGTCAACTAATAAATCCGGGCAATTTTTTCTGTGCCCGGTGATTTTTTAGCATCAGCTACGGCCCCGCTAAGAACTCTTGATACCCTTAACCTCTTACTACTGTTCCTCACTGAACATTAACTTCTACCAATTCATGTTTTTCTTTTTCATTAGTAAATCTCTAATTAAAACATACAAAAAATATACTTTTTTTCCCACGAAATTCGCCTTCTGATAATTCTGGAAAAATCTGTAAATTGAAGGAAGTTTGGTTATGTTTCACTCAAGGCCAATTCAAAAAACATTAACCATCTCCCAACTTCTACATACTTTCCTCTGCTCACAAAATCTTTACCAGCATCTTTTCTACACTCTGAGTCGTCTCTTCATCTCCATCCCACCGTGAAGTGTCTCCTCTTCTGGTCCTTTAAATAAGATAGCTTCCGGGATAAAATACGTGCACGCGCCCGCAAAGACCGAAGCTGGGTCGAAGCGGAAACGTTGTGTTATTCGCCATCTTGCTTGATTGCGAACCTTAGTTGAAGGATGAAATTGATGCTAACTGCCGTGATATGTGTCTTCCGGTCTAATAAGTTACTCCGTGATATTTGTAACTTGGGCAGAGGACCAAAGTCACAAAATATTCCGTGGGGCTTGAAAGCAAGCGAAGCTCACAAAAACAAGCTTTCACTGATTATTTATTCATTAAATAATTGTTTTCGAAAAAGTAAACGTTCGTCAGAAAAATAGCTTATGTCTCCAAAGAATTCAGTGCAAAATCAGGAATACTCAACGACTGAGCGATAGTTGGAAGCGGAATTAGCCTTTACTTCTGGCAATAATAATGAATTTTCGGATTCTCATCACGTTGCAGTCGTGCGTTTTACAGAATTCAGCATAAAGCAGTTTCTTTTTATTTCCGTATAATTTTAAAGTAGTCTCAGTAACTCGTATCGCATTTAGCGTAAACAAATTGAGTTTAATGATGTTCGAAAGAACAAAAAACGGCACACACAAAAAAAAAAACGTTCCCACTGTCATAGTTTTCTCAACTAACAGAAAGCTTTGGAGAACCGTGATCGCCTACATCCTGAATGGACATGGCACATAAAGAAAGTATGTAAATTAACAATTTAGTGCATCAATTACTAATATATTATCAATAATATGCATGACAATATCAAAAATACTCTTAGATACTTAAACTTAGACTCTTAAATAACACTAGTCAAAAAAAAAAAAAAGAAGAATTGAAAATCATGTCGAGACACCAAACATTAATTTTAGCTAATTTGAGAGCAGTCAGTTAGTCAAGTGCCATACGTGATACACATTTTCTCGAAATTAACATGGCTGACTGGGCAGATGATTATCCCGAAGTAGGTTACCATTACTTTCTGCGATAGACTGGTTGCCAGCCAAGGCTATAGAATCCAATATGTCCTGTTATTTAGCCCATAACTGGAAGGAAGAAACGGATAAATACCTTTCCCAAGAGTATTTGTGCGTAAGTGAATGCAAGGAATTTAAATGAAATTCGAACTCGGCTCCCCGATTTTTCATTCCAAGCCGATATCCACTGCACCGTAGCGCACATCCTAGCACATTCTAGTAATTTGAAAGCACTGAATCTGGAAATTACCTTGGTTAGCTGTACAGAAATGCCGCATTTCTGGAAAAAAAACATTTTTTTAATTTGTTTTTCTGTATATATGATATTAATCGCTGGCAATATTTCTCAAAATAAAATCGGAGAAACCTCTCAATTCGTATTTAAACCAACAAGTATTGGCTTGTTTATTGAGAAATACTATTTTTTCAATAAAAGTCAGACTCGATTAAAAAAAAACAATCAAATCTTTAAAAATAACATCACTGAATATACCAAAACCAACAAGTATTTTCATCAAGTCATTTAATAAAGAGGCGAAATAAAACCTTTGTGAACATAAAAACTGTGGTAAAATATTTCTCCTTCTTAGTTGTCTGTCATTTAAGTCTCTTTTGATAGCCCAGCAGTATTCAGCTGATAGCGGTGTTCATTTGTTTTGATATCTTGATGGAATCGTTCTCATTGTTCATCACTCACATCGCCGCAATTTTCCGGAAAATTATCTAGATATCTATTTAAAATATAAACTTTGATACTCATATTAGCAAATGTATAATGTTTATCAGTTAATTTGAATTTTGGCGATAAATTAGAAAAACTCTGTATTTTTTTTAAATCAACATAGTTTATTTCAGGTGGCTGACATAAATTACTCGACCTACCTGAAAACTGCTGGGTTTCTACGATATTTATTAATTAAACAGTGCGCTCAGCAAGGTCGTAAATTGATCTTTTTTGCTAAAAATGTGCAATTTCCGTATAGTAAAAACTGTAGCTAATCATTAAATATAAGGTATTTTTCGGAATCAGCAAATTAACTAAAAAAATTTATTTTTTAAGTCGTGTTGTCTAAAGTTATTGCCATATAATATTTTCTATATTTCGCATGCGCGTTGTCTTTATTGATTTCACAGTATAGTACGGTCAGTTGGGCACCGTCTGCGTGAAAAACAAAACCACGACGGAAATTTGGAAACGGTATATACGCTTAGCATTTCTGTTGGAAGCTTCAATATGAACATTTCTAAGTCATTGTGTATCAATCTGAGGAGAGTGTATTCATCTTCCCACAGGGCATCAGACACAATACGGTGGCCTTCACCAAGAAACCTGAGGAGGTAGTTCTGCCCTGCATCAACAGGACTCACCACCATGCCACACAAGCAGTAGACTACTGTCATGGCTGTTAGACAATTTCTGTAACCTCATCACTCCTTACATCTTGTCTCCTAACTCCCCAAATTGAACTCGCCTGATTATTTTTTGTGGTCAAGTTGAGCAAGAGACCAACTAAACACCGCACCAAAGATAATCAAAAGGGAAGGATTAAGCATTCGCCAACTTAATTATGGAAACCGTCCAAAAAAGGTGCAAGGGATTCCGAAGTTACCCGGAGGCCGTCGTTACAGGCAAAACCACTTTTGCTGAAATAAATTTACGCTTTAGTATTACAAGGTATTTCTGCGTAGTTTTGGCAAATGTATCTATAAAAATAAGATGTCAGTGTTATTTTCATTTTGTTCTCATTTAGACGACAATTCATCCATAGCATCCTGTATATCTTTTAAAAGGAGATGTCAGTGTTATTTTCATTTTGGCTTCATTTAGGAGACAATTCATCCATCAACCTTGTATAACAATGGCATCTCATTTTAACAATTATACCGGGTGCAATGGATGAATTGTCGTCTAAATGAGGCCCAAAATTAAAATAACACTGACGTCTCATTTTAACAGATATACAGCTTGCGATGAATTATTTCAATTTTTGTGTCATTTGGATATTAGTTCAGTCTTCGTACCTCATACAATTAATACTTGTGTGGTATGAAGTTGTTTTCCTTTTGCTTGAACAAAAATGTACATTGGCAATCTATGGCATGAAAAAGAACGATGTGAGCAAGTCAATTAAGGCAATTATATGTTAAAGTTAGAGGTTGCTAACCAATCCGTTAATAAAAAAAAACGAAAAAAAAAACTTCAGTAACGGCTTTCATGTTGCCTTGCATGATCACGTCGACGCACGCAAGACGTATTGTGTGGTTTATATCTTCGGGCAAATACAACTTGATCCGAGATTAACATCAATCTTTCACCTGAAATCCTTGGGTGTGTCGTATGTAAATGGAGAGAGCATGGCCTGGTGGATGCGAAGAAAGACAGGTCAAGTCGTTCACCTTGATTGTCTTAAGTCATTGGTCCATTTCTCAGAAGTACCAGCGGCTTGTTTGCCAAAAATACAACCACGACGTATTAACGTGTTACTAGAGCAGAACCTCCCTTTTGGGGGATAACCTGTTTGCTTTTAGTCGAGGTAGGGAGTGGGCTATATTTACATGTCGTGTATTGAACAGCTGTGTCGTTAGTTTGTTTCTATAATACTTCAACTTTGTATGTTGTTAGGTTCTAAAAGATGTGATGTAATGAATATCGACTCGGGATGAGAAATTGGAGAACTGCGTTCGAATCATATTGAATTCACTTCTAAGTAGATATTTTCTCGAATGTTTGTATTATATCGTTTTTTTTTCTGTTTAATATTTGTTATTTAAAGCTAATTATTTCTAGTTTTTCCTTTAGACAAAATTTTCAGTTACTTCTATTGCTGTTGTGTTGATGTACTCTTTTTACAATTTCTGATTGAATTTTGGTAGTCATGTTATTTTCTTTCTGGTTCTGTGTGTATTTTGATAGTGTTGCTTTGAGTGGTGTTTTGTGATTGTTGAATCTATCTTTGAAGGTTGCTTCTGCTGATCCTGTGGAAATCTTTTCGTTTGTGTTAATGTTTTATATAAAGCCACCATGACAAATAATAATAGAAAAATGTAGACACGCGAACAAATATATACTTTGCTATCCAAGTAACAACAAAAACAAATAAACTCAACTCAAAACGCAAACCTAAAACTAACACATATAAATGAAAATGTAATATACAGGTACACCCCCACCCCCACCCCCCACACACACAGAGACACTACTACAATAAAGGTCAGTAGTAGCAGCGAAAGATGACCATTCGTTGAAAGGCACGGCCGTCAAGCTCTCCTACCATTCTGAAGATAGGATTTTGATCTCGGATTATTAATGAACTAGCAGTATAGCCCGGCGTTGCTCGGGTGTAATGAAAGCTTTAAAACTAATCCATGGCCTTGGAGCTCAGACTCTTTGGACGTTGGCACGAAAGACTAAAAAGCAATAGTTGTTTCCAGTTAAAGCGAAACCGTAGACTGAAAGAAAAATGAATGGATGTAAGTCAAATTTTGATTTCCTGGTATCGATATCAAATATGTCTTTTTCGTCGTAAACTGAATTTTGAAGGCTAAATAATCCTCTCAGTAAATGGTATCATGGCTGAGACTAAGAACTACAATTATACCTACTTAGAACCAAACCCGAAGCAAAAACTAAAATAAAAGGGCTGAAAAAATACAGACATACAGGCAGATAAACAGACACACACACAAACATCTTGCCTTTCATATATGTATATATATATATATATACTATCGATTTTCTGCACTATTGTAAGAACTGCAACCTTGAAATCTCTGAATATCGTTTCTTATGTCTTTGTCTATAAGTGTACCAAATTTGATTAAAATCGGACCACTCCTTCTATAACCCTATTTTTTTCGATTATCGATTTTCGATATTTATCGGCGGTAACTCAACACAAAACCTAGCTAAGAACACTCGCAGACGCTTATAGTACAACTGTGTAAATTCTCAAGAAAATCGGTTCAGCCGTTTCGGAGTCTATAGGTAACGGGCAAACACACAGACAACGTTCCATTTATAAATAAGTTTAGATATTATATAGGCAAGACGCAACACCTTTGTACCTTCCTTTATTGTACTAAACACATTGTGATAGTTTTCAAAAGCTACCCATACACCTAATATACACAATGCTTCAAGCAAATTACAAAACTATAATATAAATATGCAAACCCTAAAAATCGAGAAAATGATATAACAACAACCAAATTGAAAAGATCGCACATAAATTCCACAAACAGATTACACACGAGAGCACTTAGATTAGCAAATAGGTCCCACCCTTTTACAGTGAAACCGATAAAATGTAACCGCAATTTCTATTCCAATAGTTTCTTTTCTTGCACTTTCCAACTGTGGAATTCCCTTACATATGATTGCTTCCCCGACAGCTTCAATCTCCAGGAGTTTAAATCTAAGGTCAATAGACACCTCCTAACAAACTAACTCGCACCATTCTTTCAAACTCTCTTCCCATCTACCCAACCCTCAGCCTCGGTATCCTTACCCGTCTATCACTCTCCTTCTGACATTTACTATATCTAACCACTCTTTCTCTTTACCTTCCCCTATATAACCCCATGCGCAATAGTGGCAGTGGAATAACTTGCTTGGGGTTATATGATTTAAAAAATGCCCTAAAAATCTTTTAAGTACTCACATATACTAAAACAGTAAGAAAACATTGAACTCAGCACAATAAAAAAAAGAATTCAACCTAAGAAAAAAAAGAAACTAATTCATTAAATAGCAATTAAGCGGACACATACTCGTGCAACCAGATTGGCAACTTTCACAGTTAGACCAATCAAATGCAGACGACAATTCTACTCCTGCAGCTTCTTTTCCTGCACTTCCCGCCTGTGGAACTCGCTTCCTTTTTCTTGCTTTCCTGACGGCTACAACCTCCAGGAATTTATATGCAAGATCAATACTCATCTCTTAACGACTTGACCCTAGTTCTTCCCACACCGTCCTGTAGATCCTTTCCTTTCTCTCCACCTTTGCAATTGTCATCACACCTGTATTCCCATCCTTCTCTTGCTCCTTTCTAACTGGTTCGTCCTTCTCTTCACTCTCCTTTAATCGATTTACTCTTATGTAGCCCCCTGCACATCAGTGGCGTTACCAAAAAGCAATAAAAAGAGACCAAGCACGTTGAAAATAAAAGGAAAATAACACAACATTAAAAAGACATCGACACAACAAAAGCAATCAAAAACAGTTAACCACCTGTGGATTACTCCCACACCAAAATATCAAATGTCACCAAGCTGCATGTAAATAAGAAATAAACTGGGGATTCGACTGAAAATTTAACCCTGACGAGTGAATTCATAATAACGGGACCCTCATGGAACATGAGGTCAGAATGACTCCTTTCGTAAAGCGACAAACTTCTCTGCGTTAACCCTATTAACACTCTATCTCTATCCCGATATCGAGCACTTTACGACAAAAATCTGCTTGCCAATATATCCCTTCATCACGAAACACTGAAAAACAACAATATTGGTATCTCAACTCAGTACTATATATATATATATATATATATATATATATATATATAAGATAAGAGATGGGAATTGACATTGCGTTTAAATTCCTGGCGGTTGTAATCATCAGGGATCAAGTATATGGATGAGAGCGGGAAGCACAAGAAAAGAAGCTGTTGGTGTAGAATTGTCGCCTGAATTTGGTTGACCTAACTGTAACAGGATGGGACCTTGTTGTCAGTCTGGTCGCACGAGTAAATTCCTGTGGAGGGGGCACCAGTGACCTATGTTCGTCAGAACAGAAGCCATGAAAATATTTATAGAAGAGACAGCGGGAAGCGGCATCCCGCTGGTGATAAAGTGACTAGAGTCGAACTGCCAGGTCGTGACCAATTATATTACAGATTCTCCTTTAGAGCCTGTCGAGAACAGTGAGACAAACATCAGGGGCGCCTCACCAGATATGACAACATTATTCCATGCTCGGTCGAATGGCTGATTTGTATATGTGCAAGACGGATTCAGGATAAAAAAAACTTCCTGGCCCGACACAGTGACTCAATATTCCTAGCAGTGGATTTAGCTATTGATTCGATGTAATGATTCCACTTGGGGTCAAAAGATATGGTAAAACCGTGGAAGCTCAGTGTATTGCTTTCAAGGAGACTTGCCTTGTCCATGATTATGAGTGGCAAGAGAAATTGTCTGTGATGGTTGACAGATAGGAGTTTCGTTTTAGAAGCATTGAAATTTACAAGCTACTTCTTACCCCAATCTACTACTGAGTGGAGGTCCTTCTCAAGATCAGCAGCGAGGTTATGTTTGTCCGCCTCACCAGATTTCTTACTGATGCGGGAGTAAATGGTGGTGTCATCTGCGTAGATTTGATCACTTCTTGGAAATCATTTATTAAATAAGCGTCTAGTCTAGGATAGAGCCCTGGGGGAGACCAGAGTTTGTGTGGTAGGATGCGGAGATATGACCGTTGAAGTGTATGTCGGTCCGAGTAATCTACTTTTATTGAATCTCTGGGGATAAATTGATCAAGTAGAATATCTGGAGGAAAGTTTAAAAAAAAGAATTAAAGAAACAGTCAACTCAGAACTTACGGTGAAGGCTAAACTTTTTAACTGTAAAAAGAAAACCTGTAATGTAGCGATTTCAAAATTGTTCTGTCTGTCCTTTTTTTTTTCACTTATAACTTGTAATAACGTCTTATCAAGGAAAATCTCACAGATGTAGTTTCCGGCTTTCTCTTTTCCAATCTTGTCACTCTTTTCTTTTTTTTTTTTTTTTTTTTCTCAATTGGAGTAGATAGACTAAACTATCGCCCGGTTTACACTCCACCCATATCTATTGAACAGGTTAAGAGGCTCACCCCTTGTTCCCTGTTTAGAATGTGGTTTCCGGCTTTCTCTTCCCTAATCTTTTCACTTTTACGTAGCCCACTGCACATCAGTGGCGTTAGTGGGTAATCCGATTAAACAAAAAAGAAATAAAAACCTGCTCTTTTATAGTCTTCTCTGCATAAAAGTATTTATTTTTCTCATACTCATTCAAACTCAGTAATTCCTAGTGTGTTAGTGGCTTTATCGCCTTACTTCTGCTTTTTTAATTTCTGTTTTTTTATTGTTCACTCGCCTTAATAATGTTTTCTTTTTTCATATTATTTCCCACACGGTAATGTGTGTTAGTGGCTTAATTGCCTTACTTCTGCCTTCTTAATTCCTCTCCTTTTATTTTTCTTCTCTCTCCCTTATAAAGTTTCTCTTTTTCTCATATTCTTTCAAACTCAGTAATCACTAGTGTGTTAGTGGCTTTATTGCCTTGCTTCTGCCTTCTTAATTCCTCTCCTTTTATTTTTCTTCTCTCTCCCTTATAATGTTTTTCTTTTTCTCATATTCCTTCACACTCAGTAATTCCTTGTGTGTTAGTGGCTTTATTGCCTTGATTCTGCCTTCTTAATTCTTCTCCTTTTATTTTTCTTCTCTTCCTTATAGTGTTTTTCTTTTTCTCATATTCCTTCACACTCAGTAATTCCTTGCGTGTTAGTGGCTTTATTGCCTTGTTCTGTCTTTTTAATTCCTATTCTTTTATTTCTCTCTCCTCAATAATGTTTTTCTTTTTCTCATATTCCTTCACACTCAGTGATCACTTGTGTTTTCGTGGATTTATTGTCTTGCATTTCTCTTCTAAATATTTATTCTTTTATTGTTTCTTTGTCTTTAATATTTTTCTCATATTTTTTTACACTCAGTAATCCCTTTTGTGCTAGTGGCTTTATTGCCTTGAGTCTTAGTGGTTTTATTGTCTTCATTCTACCTCCTTAATCCCTGTTCTTTTATTTTTCTTTCTCTTTTATAATGGTTTTCTTTTTCTCATGTTCTTTCAAGTAATTTCTTGCCTTTTAATGGCTTTATTGTTGTGCTTTTTGTCGTGCTTTTTTGTCAAAAGATAAAATGGCGGAGGCTAACAATTACACTTAAAATCTGCTTACATATGTTTTTATACCATTTCTGATAAAATGACATTACTTTCCAAAAATTCTAATATGGAAATAAATTCAAATTAATAATGATTTTATATCCATTCAATTAAACGATATTAGTTTTCGAAAAGACTATTATTTCAATAAATTTATCTTAATATAAGTTTTATATCCTTTCAAATAAAACGACATGTTTTTACAAAAATCTAATATTTAAACAACTTTATTCAATATTGGTTTTCTGTTCTGTTCAAATTTTTGTGAAATAATTATTCGAACAAAACCATGCACCCCAAAGTCAAATTTAACTTCGAAATCTTTTTTTGAAAGTAGAAACAAGAGAATTTTTTAAAAAGTCTCTCGAAGTTAAGCAGAATTATTAAAAAGTAACCTTGAAATGTGAAGAATTTAATTATTCGATCTTTTCTCAGTTCTTCGTAAAATAGCAAAACATATCGAAAGTTACTACCCTTTCTGCTTACCTCTGACTTATATCTGCAAGTAATGATAAATTTTAGATCTCTTCATGAAATTCCGTGGTCATTTGAATTTATTAATAAATAAATTCTTACGGAAGTAAGACAAAGAAAAGAAGACATTTTTATTCAACCCGGAACAAGTGACGGCTGAAAATTGTGCCTGGTTCAATAAAGTCACGATTTGAACTTACTAGTTCGAAAAGTTCTTGCTCAAAATCACGACGTGTTTCCCAGGTTTTTCCATCCACAGCGCCGATTGAAAAAGCTTGACTAGCTTTCCAACAATGGTAAACAGCGGGACTCTCAGACATTTTCATAATTTTTCAATTTCAACACTCGTCTCTATTGTTTCCAAACAGTCTGCGACTTGTTTTATCTGCGGAATGGTTTGGATCTTATGATTGCTTCCTGTGGAGTGGAATAGATTTTCTTTTTTTTTCTTTTTAAAACTGTAACAAGTAAAAAAATATACATAGATAAGTTCTGAGTTTCGTATTCAGGTCTGCGTAGGAGCGCACTTTTTTTTTTTTTGATTCAGCTTTTGAAGGTTACTTCGTAATGCGGCGATTCAGTAAATAAATAATTAGACAACGAAGAATAAATAAATAAATAAATAAAATTTAAAAACAACAAAAAGCAAAATTAAAAACAAAACAGAATATAAAAGTCCCGTGTTTTAAATCGCGAATAAAAAATACATAAATAATTACGAAAAAACAAATAAACTATCATCAAAATGTTAAATTAAAACAAATGCTGCTGCGCCTGCGCAGGCACGCACGCACGCACACACACACACACACACACACACACACACACACACAAATATATATAAGTGACGTGGGTGAACGTTGTGTAAGTATTTGTTTGTTTGATAGGTTCGACTTACCGACTGCATTTTTGCGGTCTAACTCGACGGGAGTTGCGCTCAGATGTAGATCAAAATTTTAGAACGCTAATGACACCTTGAAATTTTATAGAAAGCCAAAATTAGGGGTAGAAAAATATATATTATCACCCTACAAAGTCAGGGATCAGTTTATGCATTGATTATAATATAGAATCAATCACCCAACTTTATATTATCTATAGCTATACATGTTGCCCCTCCCCACCCAGCCTAATACAATGGAGACATTCTACATTGTTATCTATATCTATAAAAGTGACGAGGGTGGACGTTGTGTAACTATTCCTTTATCTGATAGATTCGACTTAGCGTCTGCATTTTGCGGTCTAGCTCGACGGGAGTTGCGCTCAGATGAAGATCCAAATTTTAGAACGCTAAATTTGACACGCTGAAAAGATCATGATGGAAGAAACAAGGATATTGAACTTGACATTTTTTAGAAAGCTAAAATTAGGAGTAGAAAAATATATATCACCCCACAAAGTCAGGGATCAGTTTATGTATTGATTATAATATAGAATCGATCATCCCACTTTATATTATCTATATATGTATATGTTACCCCTCCCCCTCTCACCTTAATCCAATAGAAACATTCTACATTGTTATCTATGTCTATAAAAGTGACAGGGGTGGACATTGTGTAACTATTTGCAATGTAAATTCATCAAGTTTTTTTTTTATTATTATTCCTTAAACTCCCCAAGTGAAACCGAGCTAAACTGCTAATCTATATCTATAAAAATGATGAGGGTGGACGTTGTATAAATATTTGCTATGTAAATTCATTCTATGTTTTTTTATTCTTATTATTCCTTAAGCTACCCGAGTGAAATCGGGTTTAACTGCTAGTATATGCATAGATTTGAAAAAGCAGGAGAGAATTCAATTTTAAGATTCATTTTTAACTGACAATTCGTCAAAAGTAAACGTTAGTGAATACAGGATGCGATAGGTAAATTGTAGCCATTTATGGTTCTTTTTAAAAACTTTTTATAATTATTTAACCCCACGCATAACAGAACTGCCACTGGCGCGCAAGTGGTTACATAAGAGGTGAGTGATGAGAAAGAGGAAGTTCCAGGGGAGTCAGAGAAGGAGTAAAAAAAAAAAAGGATGAGAATACAGGTGTGAAGAGGTCTGCATGAGAGTGGAGTGAAAAGGAAGAAGAACATGATACAAGGGTTGTCCGGGAAAGGATGTGAGTCAAGAAGATAAGGGATGGCAATTGACTTTGCATTTGAATTCTTGGAGATTGTAGCTGTGAGGGAACCAAGTATACGGAAGGGAATTCAATAGGCGAAAAGTGCGAGCAAAGACAATGAGGGAGTAGAACTTGCGGTCACATTTGATTGGTTTCACTGTATTTTTTTAAGATTTCGTGCAAGCACATCAATATTTTAAGTTTACATCTACTATAGAGGGTAGGGTCAGTTGGGCACCGTCTGTGAAGAAAAGAGCACCATGATGCAATTCACTCCACCAGAAATTTGGAAACGGATGGATGGCTGTAGTTTGATATTCGCACTCGGAAAATCCAGTTGCGAAGATTTCAGGGTGTTTGGGTGTCAACCTGAGGACTGTGCCGGATGAGTCTAATGGTGATTACGAAGGAACGGCAGCTCGGTAAACTCGCTATGATCGTTTTGATAAAGAAAGAACTCCGATATTTGTTGGTAAGGTTCTCGTACTCAACACGGAGGCCTACAACAAATGTCTCAAGGATGTAGTGCTTTTTTGAGTCAAGAAGGTGGCTACTGGATGACCTGGCAAGATAACTCTGCACCATGCCGCACAAGCAGAAGACCCCTGCCATGGCTGTCAGACAATTCCTACGACGACATAACACCTTATATCTGGCCACCTAACTCCCCAGACTGCAACCTCGTTGATCATTATATGTGGGGCACAGTTCAGTGAGAGACCAAGAAAACACTTTGAAACACCAAAGACGAACTGAAGGCAAAGATTATGATAGTATTCACCAACGTAAACAAGGAGACCGTTCATAATTAGTGCAGAAGATTCTGGCGTCCTTTGGAGGCCGTGGTTAAAGCCATTGGCAATCTTATTAAATACATTTACTCTTTCGCATTCCAAGATATTTTTGTGTAATTTTGGCAAATATGTCGGTTAAAATGAAAAATCAGCCTCGTTTTCATTTTTGTTTCATTTAGACGACAATTTATCCATTGCACAATTTATTAAATTGACAAAATAACAATTCAAATGACGGAAAAGAAAAATACAAAGAGGAGAAAAAAATAAATAATAAATAAAATATTAATTTACTAATAAAAAAAAAAGGGAGAAGAAAATATATATTGGCAAAAGAGTCAAAGACAACTGATCCTAATGAGTACAAAACGGAAAAAGAACTCTCACATATTTCCTAAGGGATTGAGAGAGAGAGAGAGAGAGAGAGAGAGAGAGAGAGAGAGAGAGAGAGAGAGAGAGAGAAGAAAAATGGTATTTCTGTCTGCACAGAGATGATTGACATAATATGAAAAAAAAAGCTTCTCATATACGTAAATCCTGAGTGGACAGTGCTTTGCACAGGACTGTAAACGAATCGACACTATATCTTGCTGTACACTTCAGATTGTCTGTCAAATGCTGAAAAATGGCCGAGTGTGTCAAACTTCTTTATATATATATATATACATATATATATTTATATATCATATCACCCCGAGCAAGGCACTAACGTGCAGGGGCTACGTAAGAGTGAAAATATTGAAAAAGTGAAAGCCGGAAACCACATACTAAACAGGGAACAATGGATGAGCCTCTTCACCTATTCGATAGACGTGGGTGGAGTGTGAACCGGGCGATAGTTTAGTCTATCTACTCCAATTTAAAAATAAAAAAGAGAAAGGAGTGAAAAGATTGGAAAAGATTGTAGAACTTTTGAATATTTTCCATTTTTAAACGAGTTATTTCGCTACCTAGGTTTCTACCATGAGTGGTGTCTTCAGGTGATTTTTAATATCAAGTTATTAAAAATCGCCTAAAAACACCACTCATGGTAGAAACCAAAAAAGCGAAATAATTCGTTTAAAAATGGAAAATATTCAAAAGTTCTACAATACAATTGTATAGAACACTTTTTTATACAAATGTGTACTGGTCTAACTCTATTAGGACCAAAAATTAAGTATTAAGCAATCAATCAATCAATCAATCAATCAATATATATATATATATATATATATATAAAGAAATTCCGAAATTTACTTTCCGATGAATAGCTATTTCAGTGAGAAAATTCTCGCTTTATCAGCAACGATCGAAAGCAAAAAAATATTTTTCGTTGAAGTCGCTATTCAACGGAATGTAAATATCGGAATTTATTGATATAATATACATATTTGGCTCTTTAAATAGATAATGCTATTTACATCGAGCCTTACACCTGAATCATTATTAATATTGAAAAAATTAATGTTAATATGATCTAGTCTTTGGGATTTTACCTATATATACTTCCTACATATATATATATATATATATATATATATATTAAAAAGGATCAATTCAATGATGTTGAATGACCATTTCGATATGTAGATCCCCACGGGGGATAACACATCACCTCAGCAACAGAAAAATCCTTTCAGAATATATATATATATATATATATATATATATGTGTGTGTGTGTGTGTGTGTGAGTGTGTGTGTGTGTGTGTGTGAGAAAGATAGAGAGAGGGTGTGTGTATTTATAAACGAGGTCTGATCAAACTGTATTGGGACCCGTACTATAAAATGAATGCTACAACCCATATCAATTCAGCATTTAATATGCTCTGATTTACTCACCTTCTGAAGACACACGCGTCTTTTCATTGATAGAAGCATTCTTAGAACTGCTTGTTGGGACCGGCAAAAAACTGCCTCGTCGCATTCTCTTAGATTTCGTCTTGAAATTTAGTCCCTTTCAATAGTAATTCGATTTCACACTAAGCAATGCTATAATGCCACTGAGACAGAGGTACTAACTATATGGGAAAGAGAATTAAAAGATGAAAGAGAGGAGTACTGCCCATAAAAGAACAGGGTTTGGGATGACAGAAGACTGCGATTGAAGTTGCATATAAAGTTTTGAAGATTGCAGATTTTCTTTGGCAAGAAGTGCGGGAAGAGGAACAATTAGAATAGAACTTGCGGTTACATCTTGCTATTTCAGCAGTATAACAACGAGACATAACTGCCAATTTAGTAGTACGTTTAAATTCATGCAATCGACATACTAAACATAAATGGTCGTTAGAACAATTGCCTAGGAAATATTTAACGAAAAAACAAGACACTCCGATAGGAATGCAACAATGTCGTAATGCCAGATTAGAGATGATAAAATTGCAGATTCTTCTTTATAGAATATCGAGATATATTTCAGTTAGACTAAACCAAATATGGCAGCAATATTC
The DNA here is from genome assembly GCA_037127315.1 of Ascarosepion bandense. Lineage (NCBI taxonomy): Eukaryota > Metazoa > Mollusca > Cephalopoda > Sepiida > Sepiidae > Ascarosepion > Ascarosepion bandense. The sequence goes on from JBBBDQ010000151.1 coordinate 6,433,956, forward strand.
AAAGCACGGATGGTAGATTTATAAATGACTGTGGGCAATACTTGTTCATTTATAGTCCTCTCTCCTTAAAAATATTGTCATTTTCTCATATTCATTCACACTCAATAATTCCTTTTGTGTTAGTGGCTTTATCGCCTTGTTTCTGCTTCCTTAATTTCCGACTTATTCCTGACTATCTCCTACTATGGGTGGTGATGGTATGGTGGATAATTTTCTTAGAATTCTTTCTTTTTCTTGACTTCTGTTAAAGTAATCGAGTTTTTCCCAGGTACTAAAAACAACCAGTAAGCCACAAATGCGTAGCGATATAAATATATGTATATAAGTTGGGGAGATCACCCGATTACGCTACCATGGTAACGTAATCTCCCAAATATATGAAAGTTCTACTTGTTAAGTGTGCATTTCCCTTCAAACATGTGTTTAGTACTGTAATACAACTGTTAACTGCTCTAATTTAAATATAATTTAATCTGTCCTATAAATGATTAATATTATATATATATATATATATATATATATATATATATATATACTGTTAGATATAAGAGACAATGAATGTCTATTATGTTTAATCATGAGCCGTACTAAACATCGTATTTTGGCTTTAATTTCAGGTAAAAATTAAGACAAAAATTCTCCAACATTTGGATAATTTTTTTATTAAGTTGGTTCTAAGCTTTCGACTCACATGATCCATCTTCAGAGAGGTTACAAGGACGTTAACATAAAAAAATCCACCATCAAAAACGATTTTATCTTGTGTAAGCAACGATAACAGTTACCAAATAGCAAACGCAGCTCTATGACGTCACACCGTTCTATATATATATATATATATATATATATATATATATATATATATGTATGTATGCATGTATGTGTGTGTGTGTGTGTGTGTGTGTGTTTCTTCACGATAGAAAGTAAAAAGTTGGACTTAGCCTAGCAAATCGATGACACCATCTTATGCGACCCCAGTAAGTCAATAGCGGTAATTACCGATCAGCTGAAGGTGTAGAGGTTCATATGGCGCATGAGAACATCGAGTGTAAGTTCTAAGTGATGGGGTGAAGCATTCCCCTTCGGGAAAACCCGTGAAAAATGTGTGCTTCGGCCGAATCGTTTTCTACAGTTAGGCCCAAAAGAATTCGATGCTTAATCAATAGTCTCTTGTCGTCAGATTTATTCCATACTAGCAAGATAACCCAGCGTTGCTCGGTGTTTTTAGTAGTTATATTAAAATGATAAGGTCGAGTTGTTTATTCAGAAAGCTCCTGTATGACGTTGCCGTGACACGTAAGTTACGAAAAATGCGATTAGCTTTTGTTGTATTTGGGAAATGGAATTTGTGCTTAGTCAATTTTGCCAACAAACAGGAAGGATGTATGCACAATTGGAAAAACGGGGTCGAGCGTTTCGGGAGACTGTGAAGTGATGCGATGACGTTGTGACGCAGAAAAAGTGGATGCATTGTCTCCGCAACGTCGGAGGGTTTGACATCTTGTAGAAAACGTGAAATTATTACAGTGTATGATAAGGTAGAAGTTACAAAAAGACCCGATCTTTGTTAGAATACAGACTGAATTAGATAGATAGATAGATAGATAGATAGATAGATAGATAGATAGATAGATAGATAGATACATAGATAGATAGATAGATCTAGTCAAAATGAGAAAGATTGATAGATAGATAGATAGATAGATAGATCTAGTCAAAATGAGATAAATAAATAGATAGATAGATAGATAGATAGATAGATCTAGTCAAAATGAGAAAGATTGATAGATAGATAGATAGATAGATCTAGTCAAAATGAGAAATCATGATAGATAGATAGATAAATAGATGAAAACAATAGATAGATAGATAGATAGATAGATAGATAGATCTAGTCAAAATGAGATAGATAGATAGATAGATAGATAGATAGATAGATAGATAGATAGATAGATAGATAGATCTAGTCAAAATGAGAAATCTTGATAGATAGATAGATAGATGAAAACAACAGTTAGATAAAAACAAAAGATAGATAGATAAATAGATAGATAGATAGATAGATAGATAGATAGATAGATCTTGTCAAAATGAGATAGATAAATAGATGAAAGCAACAGTTAGATAAAAACAAAAGATAGATAGATAGATCTTGTCAAAATGAGATAGATAAATAAATGAAAGCAACAGTTAGATAAAAACAAAAGATAGATAGATAGATAGATAGATAGATAGATAGATAGATAGATAGATAGATATAGTCGCTGTATAATACGGTGTTGCTCGGGATATTTTGTGGTTATGTTGAAATAGTAACGTCATGTGCTTATTCAGAAAGCTCTACTGTGAGGTTGTCGTGACGTGTAAGTTAAAAAAATTCTAAGTACGTATTAGTTTTTGTTGTATTTGTAAAACAGGATTTATGCTTAGTCAATTTTGCAAATAAACGGGGATGATTTATGTACAATTGGAAAAACGGGGTCGGGCGTTAGGGGAGCCTGTAATGTGATGCGATGACGTTGTGACGCAGAAAAAGTGGATGCATTGACTCCGCAACGTCGGAGGGTTTGACATCTTGTAGAAAATGTGAAATTATTATAGCGTATGATAAGGTAGAAGTTACAAAAAGGTGAAACATGTTTGTTTTCATAGACAGGCCTAGCATACGAACCGACCAGCTTCAGTTAAATCCACATCCACCAAAAATTATCGCTTGTGTCAACAAACCAGAAATGCTTCTAACATTAGATATGCAACTGAAAATGATAATTATTCATTTAGAGGTCGAATTATTGGTTTTCGTCATCTCTTTGGAACTTCATCGACTTCCTCGTCTTCGCCATCTCGTTCGTTTTCGTCGACTTCTTAGTCGTCGTCATCATCTTCGTCGACTTCTTCGTCTACGTTGTCCTCTTCGTGATCTTCATCTTCTTCGTGATCTCCGTTCTTTTCTTTTTCTTCTTTTTCATCTTCGTTTTTTCTTCGTCTTTTTTCGTCTTCGTCGACATTTTCGTCTTCTTCATTGTCATCTTCCTCGACTTCGTCGTCTTCTCATTTATCTTCGTCGTCTTTTTCGTTTTTTTTTTCTTTTTCTTCTTGTTCTTTGTGTTGTTCGTCATTTTCGTATTCTTCTTCTTCGGCTTTTTGTTTCCGTTTTGTATTCTTCACCTTCTTTTTAATCGTTTTTCTTTTTCTCTTATTCAAGGGTATACTGATTGAGAAACACTCAGTATACTCATGTGTGTTAGTGGCTTTATTGCCTTGGTTCTGCCTTCTTAATTCCTGTTCTTTTATTTTTCTCTCTCCTTAATAATGTAGTTTCTTTTTCTCATATTCTTTCACACTCAGTAATCCCTTGTGTGTTAGTGACTTTATTTCCTTGCTTTTGCCTTCTTAATTCCTGTTCTTTTATTCTATCTCCTTAATAACGTTTTTTTTTTCTCAGATTTTTTTTTCGTTTTTTTCTCTTTTTTTTCGTTTTTTTTTTCAGATTTTTTTTCTTTTTTTTCAGATTCAGTAATCACTTGTGTGGTAGTGGCTTTATTGCCTTTCTGCCGCCTTCTTTATTCTTGTTCTTTTATTCGTCTCTCTCCTAAATAACGTTTTCCTTTTTCTCATATTCTTTCGCACTCAGTAATCCCTTTTTCTTAGTGGCTTTATTGCCTTGCTTCTGCCTTCTTAATTCCTGTTATTTTATTCCTCTCTCTCCTTAATAATGCTTTCTTTTTCTCATATTCTTTCATACTCAGTAATCCCATGTGTGTTAATGGCTTTGTTGTCTTATTTCTGCCTTCTTAATTCCTGTTTTTTTCTTTTTCTTCTTATTCTTTGTCTTCCTCATCTTCTTCAACTTCGCCTAGTCTTCTCTTTTTTCTTCTTCTTGAAATTAACCTGCTTAACCCCACGCGCAACTTCCCTTGCTGCTGACATTGAATTAACGTTTCTGGTCAGACGACGATCGCGGTCACCTTCAGTCTCCGCAGCTTTTGTTGCAGCGGCGTCTTTGTTCACGTGAACGTAACGTTGAACACCAGTCTCTTGAGCTGACGTAGATGCCGTTGACGCGACCTTTCGCCTCAAACGCAGATTAGATTTACAGGGTGTATACGGGTCGGCTAATTTTAAATGTTATGTTTTTGGCAGTCATTTGGCAATTTTGTAGGCCTCTTTGACGGGTTATTTTGAGGTCTTAGCCCAAAATTTTTTTTTTTTTTGCCATTTTTCGTTTTTTAAGAGCATTGTCGAGTATTTTATGATATTTTTCTCATCGAAAATTTTTGCGACCCTTTTTAGCGCTCTTTAGATTTTTTACGTCATCTTCAAGGCTCACTACAGCAGCCTGTATAGATTTCCCCTTGGTTTCTTCAATTTATCATGTTACCCCATTTTTTGTTCATTTTTTTTTAATTTTGAGGGTTTTGCGGATATTTTCAGGTTTTAAAGGTTCGTATAAACCCGGCTTTATCCTCATTCTTTTCAGTTATCGCAGTTGTCAAATATGTAGCGTCTCTGTGCAGATAATGATTATGTTATGAACATCTGAAGCTCGTGTGGCAGTCAAAGTAAAGCATTTCTGCTACGACGAAGGTTCACGCTGGGCATCATTCTTTGAAGCTCTTGTGGCGGCCATAGCTGTAGCAATTCTATTTAGACGTAGCTCAATTTGAGCCTCATTCTTTGAAGCACGAGGAGTGGCCATGACAGTAGCATTTCTAAGCAAACGATGTTTACTTTGAACGTCGTTCTCTAAAGCTCGTGCGTCTACTTTCGTCTTTGTTTTCGTTGATAAATTAAGTTGACGTTCTTCGTTAACCCCTGAAGCACCGGGGGCTGTTGTTTAGAAAGCATTTATGGTTTGTCTAAATGAACACATATTTAACTGATTGTATAGATACAACGTAGGAAGCATTTTTAGTTAGTTGGCTCAAACAACTCTCGTCAATGAACATGGCCGTCGCATTCACAGACCATTCCACACTTTGGGACTATCTACTACTCGATGAAGCCTCCCATTGACTCCTTTGTCTACACAATTGTCGTTTGGTGAAATGTACGTTGTGCCTTTTCTTTCTAGGCATTTAGAATGGGGGTGCGAAATTGGTCGAAAATGTGGATCTTAAATAAGAAGCAGTACCAGAGCGTTATGTTTACGAACCTGAGTTCGAAATCGCAAGTTTATAAATGATTCCCATTCTTAGACGACATATATTTTGGTTAAATAAGCCTAACCTGCATGAGGTAGGATATTTTAGTCAGAACAGTAAATTTCTAGCCGTGTTGAGTTGAGTTACTAAAGAAAAATAACAGAAAATGACATAACCAAAAAAAAGCAATCTATCCTAGTAGACAAAATAATGGTTTCGGTTCGAAATTTCAACATTTATCATCTGAAGAAGGCTGGAGCGTACAACAACCGAAACGTCGTGAATATGACAATAAAGTTGATGATAAACATCCGAACAATGTAAATAGTCAAAATAGTTACGATACATCATATCAGAAATATATACATTATTATTATTATTATTATTATTATTATTATTATTATTAGTTTAATTATTATTTACAGTTTAAATATAGTTAGGCTCAAGATAGAATGTGGGAAAATTAAAAAAAAACTCATTTTAAAATTATATTCAAATATTTTGAGAGATTTCCAAGATATAATCTCAAATTAGGAATATACATACTCAATGCGAATAGCCGAGTTCGAATTCCAGCTGAAAACGTTGCATTCACTTACGCACAAAAACACTTGAGAAAGGTTTTAATCCATCCCTTCTCTCTCCAACTACGGTTAAATAGCAAGGCAGATTGGGTTCTTTCACATTGATTAGCAACCAGTTTACAGCACAAAATAATGGTAACCGACTGCAGGAAAATCTTTTGCCGTCAGTCATGTCTTTTTCGAGACATGATTGCCTTAACGATTATCTTGTATGGCACCTCACTGAATGGGGTATAGTCACAACATATCGGGACAAATAGGAAAAGCCTCAGTTTTAATTGATATTAGGGGCATAGAGTTTAAAGGCATCTAAATTTCTATATTGAGTATATTTGGCATTTTTCTGCTTTCTTTTGTTCCCTTTTCTTAGGATAAACTATTGTCGAATTTTCTTTCACTTCATATCCAACAATAATGGTTCATTGATTTCACATTAAGCAAATAAAACCAAGTATTAAAAACGAAACAGGTTTTCAAAGAAATCAGGATGTTTTTGGTCTTTTATGCCATTTTTGAAAATTTGCTTGTGATACACTTATATTCTGATGTACTTCAGTTGTTGATAAAATCGATCGACAAGGTAGGTAAGTGCGTCTTTAAGAACTGGAATTAAAGAGACGCCCTTTGGTTTCTGCAAGAAGGTCAAAACGAATATCACGCGGGATATTTAGTGCTTCTTGTGTTCGTCCGGGTTTATAATTCGTTTTATAGATGAAGAATCATTTTTTGCAAACAATTCGCAAATCAAAAGGATTAGACGATCTTAATGACCTGGGAGTATATCATGGCTCTTATTATATTTTATTGCATCCCAGAAAGTAATAGACTGTGCCACTTAGGCCTCACTCTCTAAGCCGACCTTAATTGGAACAACTAAATCAAATCAATAGTAACATTTACTGCTAGAAAGGTTGGGTCACTGTGTCGGGCTAGAGAGCTTCTTTCGTCAAAATCCATCTTGCGCATTTATAAAGCAACTAATCATCTGTGCATTGAATACTATTGCCATATCAGGTCGGGTGCTCCTTCTATTCATCTCGGAGTTCTTGACAAAATCCAAAGAAGGATCTGCAATGTAATCGATCCAGATTTGACAGATCGACTTCATTCACTTTCTCACCGACGGGATGTGATTTCCTTTTATCTTTTATTGAAATATTTTCACGGCTACTACTCTGACGAGATTATCTCTCTGGTGTCCCGACTACACAAATTTACTCGAGCTACTGGATTGGCAGCTAGGTCTCACACTTTTAGAGGAAAAATATGACATTTACTTCTACTCTGTCTTTTCTCTTTCTTCCCGCCTCACTTCCGTATAATTGCTTCCTTGATAGCAACAATTTAAGTGCAACGTCAACTGCCATCTTTTATCTTCCTGATTCCAATCTTTCTCTCATCTTTTCTCCTACACCACCTGTACTTTGTTCTTCTCTTTTTGTCGCTCGCCTCTCATTATCAGCAGCGGCAATACTGCCTTGCTTAAGGGTAAAAAGATTATAAAATATATCGTGATATTGATTGAGTGATTCGTTTTTTATTGCTTATCTACCGTTTGATGATTATTCAAAACTAGGAAATAATTTTAAAATGAAAATATATTTTTATGTGTTTTATGTGTTTTTTTTTTAATAATCTTCTCATTGCAAGTAAAGTAGAACTGCTACTGGTGCACAGGGGGTTACATAATAGCAGAGTGATGAGAGAAGAGAACAGGTCACAGTAGGTGTTGGAGAATGGGTAAGAGAAGGACGGGTATACTTGGTGTGAAGAGAGCTGCGTGAGAGCAAAAGTGTAATATGAGAAAGAGGATGGGAATGGAGATTGGCGATTGTATCTATCAGGGAAACAAGAGTACGGAAGGGAGTTCCACAGGCGGGAAGTCCGAGAAAAGAAGCTGATAGAGTAGCAGTTAGTGTTACACTTGATTGTTTTCACAGTAGATGAGTGGGACCTTGTTTCCATCTAGAAGCACGAGTACATTCGCGTAAGTGGGAGGCACCAAGGAGTTAAGCTGGTGGGAACAGAATCCGTGAAAGAATTTATTAAAAAGACAGTGGGAAGCCGTATCTTGATGGTGAGAGAGAGACTTGAGTTGAGCCACCAGTTCTTTATCGACTACATTGCAGATTCGTTTTTAGACCTTATTGAGAGCCCCAAGATGAGCAGCTGGGAAGCCCGACCAGATATGGCAGCAGTATTAAATGCACAGGCGGATGGTAGATTTGCAAATGTGCATGATAAATTTAGAAGAGAAGAACATCCTAGCTCTACACAAGGACCCGACCTTCTTAACAGCAGATTTAGCTATTAAGTCAGTTAAACTTTTCGGGTTACAAGTTTTATTAATTAACCCATATCTGGGGAAAAAGAGGTGATTCCATACCTTTTCCCAATGGTATTGCCGCGTCAGTAAACATAATGAAACCAACAGATGTATTTCTTTTTTTTTTATATCATTTCATCCCAAGCAAGGCATTCCACTGCCACTATTACGCAAGGGGTTACATAGGAGAAGTTGATGAGAAAGAGTGGTTAGATATAGGAAATGTCAGAAGGAGGGCGATAGACGGGTAAGGATACCGAGGCTGAGGGTTGGGTCGATAGGAAGAGTGTTTGAAAGAATGGAATTAGTGTGTTAGGAGGTGTCTATTGACCTTACATTTAAACTCCTGGAGATTGTAGCCGTCGGGGAAGCAATCATGTGGAAGGGAATTCCACAGTCGGGAAGTGCGAGAAAAGAAGCTCTTGAAGTAGAAATTGCGGTCACATTTTATCGGTTTCACTGTAAAAAGGTGGGATCTAGTTGCTAATCTAGTATCTCGTGCAAATTCAAACACGGGCAAATGATTGATTTATATATAAAACTTTCTGGCTCTACACAATGAACTGACATTCTTAGCAGCGGAATTAGCTATGCAATCGAGATATTCATTCTATTTGAGGTCTGCTGAGAAAGCTAGGCCGAGGATTTAAATAAATTTTGATAAAATATTTTGTTTATTTAAACAAAACACAACGTTACATTTCCTCAAAAATTTAAAAACTGAAATTCGTTCATTATTTTAATTGTTTTAAATCTGAAAAAAATATATTTTAAAAATTTTAATCAGCATTGTTTTAATTTGCATGTTTTTATCATGCAAAATAGTTTTAACAATTATTCTGTAAAGAATTCTTTATATATTCTTTACATAATATTTTTAACAATTATTTTCTAAAGAATTCGTTATAAATTCTTTAAGAATAATTTTAAGAATTATTCTCTAAAGAATTCTTTATAAATTCTTTAAAGAATAATTTTCACAACTATTCTCTAAAGAATCCTTTATATATTCTTTAGAGAATAATTTTAACAATTATTCACGAAAGAATTCTTTATATATATTCTTTAAAGAATAATTTTAACAACTATTCTCTAAAGAATTCTTTACATATTCTTTAAAGAATAATTTTAACAATTATTCTCTTAAGAATTCTTTATAAATTCTTTAAAGAATAATTTTAACAATTCTTCTCTTAAGAATTCTTTACATATTCTTTAAAGAATAATTTTAACAATTATTCTCTTAAGAATTCTTTACATATTCTTTAGAGAATAATTTTCACAAGTATTCTCTAAAGAATTCTTTATAAATTCTTTAAAGAATAATTTTAACAATTATTCTCTTAAGAATCCTTTATATATTCTTTACAGAATAATTTTAACAATTCTTCTCTTAAGAATTCTTTACATATTCTTTAAAGAATAATTTTAACAATTATTCTCTTAAGAATTCTTTACATATTCTTTAAAGAATAATTTTCACAAGTATTCTCTAAAGAATTCTTTATATATTCTTTAGAGAATAATTTTAACAATTATTCTCTTAAGAATCCTTTATATATTCTTTACAGAATAATTTTAACAATTATTCTCTTAAGAATTCTTTACATATTCTTTAAAGAATAATTTTAACAATTATTCTCTTAAGAATTCTTTATATATTCTTTACAGAATAATTTTAACAATTCTTCTCTAAAATTTAAATATCGTAAGTGATTATTACTTTTATATACTTACAGCAACAACTAAATTATGAATTGGGGAACAAACAAATTATAAGTAAATGATTAAAAAAATAAAACAACTGAATATAAATAAGAAACAAACAGTATAGATGAAAAAAACAAAAAACAAATAATACGTATGGAAAAATAGGTTACAGATGCAAAATTTGATATGAATTAATTCATGATTTTGTTTCAAATTTAAAATCAATTTTTTTATAAATTATAATCAACATTGTTTTCATTTGCATGTTTTTATTTCAATTTTAACAAACGAACAGGCGAATGGTAAAGTTATGAATGTGTAAAATAGATTCTGGCAAGAAATAGTGTCTGGTATATAACAATGAACTTAATTTCCTTTCAGGTGACTTAGCAATTGATTCAATATAATCGTTCTTATTCATGTCAGTGTAAAACAATTGATCAAGAAGGCACAATGGGCTTTTTTTCCTGGCGGTTATCATCAGCCATGCTCATGAAAGGTGAAAAAGACTATCTAAAGATACACTCTTGTGCAAATTAATTAAAATAACTGATTTAGTTTTCTTTCTTTTAACATACGGTCAGTGTTAGACCCACTGGGGTGACAGGGTGTAATCGATTTCTATTTTTTTCTCAGATGAGGTCATTTGAAGTGGTGTGCTGTAATATGTATCTATTTTCAGGGTGTATGATGAAAATATCTGGCCTTGAAAAATATTGCGTCATTCGTGATTGCATCATATTTTTATCACACGCAGACACTGTGGATAAGTTGTCTTACGACTATTGCCTGCGATGGACATTACTCCAAGGAAGTGCACGAAAATTGCAACGCTGCATGAACACACTGGCAACCCGTACGGAGAAATCGCAGATATTGTTAGTCTCAACTTTTTATCTGTCAGCCGTGACATCAAAGTGAAGAAACAAACTGGATCCATCAGATCGTAATGGAAAATGCGATCGGAAGAGAAAACAAAGCCAAGAGACGACGTATACCTGATTAGGGAGCGTATCAAAAATCTTTCTTCTTCTCTTCATGTGCCGTGTCCCCTCAGGTCATAGGCGATCATGGCCTTCCACATGGTTCCGTCTCTAGTAGCTCCCAATATTTTTTCTTGGCATCTCTTCTAAGCTCGGCACCGCCGTCCATTTGCTCTGAGGCTTACGGCCATATCACGTTGAATACCCCGGTTCTCGCTCGATCACCGAAGTTAAGCAACGTTGAGCCTGGTCAGTACTTAGATCGGTGACTGCTTGGGAATACCAGGTGCTGTAAGCGTTTAGTGACGGATGTGCGTTGTGATGCAGTGGATATCGGCTCGGAAAGAGAAATCGGTGAGCAGAGTTCGAATTCCAGTTGAATACCCTGCATTCACTTAAGCACTGGTATCATTGGGAAAGGTATTAATCCGTCCCTTCCCTCTAGTTATGGGTTAAATAACAAGGGTAGGACTTGGGGACCTTGCCCTTAAAAAACAAACCCGAATGAATCATGATACTCGAAAAGAAAAAAGTATTACTAGACACAAAACTTATATAAAAATAACAATAAATTGTTGAAAGAAAAAGGTATTACCAGCAATAAATAAATAACATTTAGTTGGCAATAAATGACCCGCCGAGGTTGATTTGCCATAAAAACAAAACAACCAACCATTTGCTCTGACCTAACAAGTACGTTTCGCGCTGCTTTCCCCTGTCTCTCCTCCCCCTTATCCGACCTGTGAGTATTAAATTTTCCAGGACCTCTTTCCTCATTTGTCTTGTACTGATATATAGTATAAGTTTTCTTCTCGTTTGCATCCTTTCCAACACCTCATTGTTGCACACTTGCTCCGTCCATAGTATCCTCAATATGCTTCTGTAAAACCACATTTCTGCTGCCTCAAGCCTCACCGTCATCCTTGATGAGATCGTCCAACATTCACTTCCATACAGAAGGACGGATATCACATAGCAATCCATCACTTTTTTCTTTGTTTCTAACGAGATTTTCATGTCTCTCAGTAATCTGATGCGTCTTTGGGTTTCCATGTCGTACTTCCCATTCTCTGCCAAAGCCCTCAACTTTTTTACTTGTTTTATTTTTTTTTTATTTTTTATTTTTTTATAAGCGTTTCACCCCGAGCAAGGCATGTCACTGCCACTACTGTGCAGGGGGCTACGTAGAGTGGAGAAAGGCTGGTTAAATATAGGAAATAACAGAGGGTGGGTGATAGGCGGGTGAGGATACCGAGAATGAGGGTTGGGTAGATGAGAGTGTTGTGAGAATAGTTGGGAGTTAGTGTGATAGGAGGTGTCTATTGATCCTACATTTAAACACCTGGAGATTGTAACTGTCGGGAAAGCAGACTTGTGGAAGGGAGTTCCACAGGCGGGAAGCGCGAGAAAAGAAGCTGTTGGAGTAGAATTTACGGTTACATCTTATTTGTTTAACTGTAAAAGGGTGGGACCTAGTTGCTAATCTAGTATCTCGTGTAAATTCGTGCTTGGGCGGCACCAGTGATCTAAGCTCATCGGAGCAGAAGCCATGAAAGTACTTGTAGAAGAGGCACAGGGAAGCTACATCACGCCGGTGTGAGAGCGGCTGCAGCCGGTCTGCCAAGTCAGTATCAACCACGTTTCAGATCCTCCTTTGTATTTTGTCAAGAAGCCCAAGGAGAGCAGCAGGGGCACCCGACCAGATATGGCAGCAATATTCAATACACGGGCGGATGGTAGATTTGTATATGTGCAGAATAGTTTCAGGTGGGAAAAATTTCCGGGCCCTGCACAGAGAGCCGACTTTCATAGCAGCAGATTTGGCAATGGATTCAATATAGTCATTCCATTTGAGGTCCGCCGAGAGTGTAAGGCCAAGGAGGCGTAGTATTTTACTCTCTGGGAGGCTAGCCTGTCCCATGCTAATGGGAGGTAGATGCGATAGTCTATGGTGGTTAGTTGATAACAGCATTGTTTTGGAGGCATTGAAATTTACCAACCATTTCCTACCCCAGGTCACTACGGATTGGAGGTCCCTTTCCAGTGCGGCAGCGAGGTTCACTTTGTCGTGGTCTGGTTTTCTTGGGAAGAGTTAGTGCGGATTGATATGTTTACGGAGACTACGGCGTGGTCAGAGTTTTTAATTTCTCCGACGTAGATAGCATATTGGGCTCCTCTTTTTGCGGATGACCATACATTCAGAGAAAGACATTATTCGTTTTGCTTCAATTAATTTGCACAACGGTGTATACAGGTAATGATTCAAATATGAAAATCCCCTGCTACACTAAGGTGAATTTATTTCATCAAGATGATATAAAATGGATGTGCGTTGTGTTGCAGTGGATGTCGGCTCGGAATGAGAAATCGTGGAGCCGATTTCGAATTTCAGTTGAGTTCCTTGAATTCACTTACGTGCAAATACCCTTGGGAAAGGTATTAATCCATATCTTCCCACCAGTTATGGGTTAAATAACAGGACAGATTGGGTTCTGTAGTCTTGGTCGACAACCAGTCTACCGCAGAAAGTAATGGCAACCTACAGCTGGATAAGCTTCTGCCCAATCAGTCATGTCTCTCTCGAGACATGATCGCCCAAGAGTGTATAACGTATAGCACTTAACTGACTTAATGATATAAAACACTCCATTCCAGAAAGGATCCAATCTTAGATCGGGCAGCAGATTGAGGTGGGGTGGGTGCAGAAGCCTTATGGCGCATTCTACCAAAGAGCGAACGCGTGGAAATAATCCTTGCCTTTGAATATATCTAAGATATATCTCTCAACAGATTACGTTCCTTTATAATCTGCTAACTGTTATGACATGTTGATCGGCTCTATTATCCCTCAGTTCGGACTCCTCCTCAATATATATATTATATCCAATTTAGGGTTAGTTTTCCGTTCCCTTTTAAAGTATTTTCCTTCTCACTACACTATTTACATTATCCGGACTATTGTCCCTATCTTTGTTGCCAATTGTACGACGTTTCGACAGTTGTACCCTCCGGCCTTCTTCGGGTGTTAGAAATTTCGAAGCAAACCCTTTATTACGATGACTGGGTTATATCATTCTCATTCCTTGTGCGAAGCCACTTTTCCCTCTCTTTCTTTCAATCCCAGTTGTCCCATTTGCGTCTTAGTGGCATTATTGCCTTGCTTGGGGTGAATTGATTAATATATATATATATATATATACAATAGAGTATTTTCGTTAACTGGCTGATTTTACACATTTCTGTGAAGAAAGATAAGGCATGAAATTATTCATGAGGGTGCTTATGCGAAAGTGAATGAGACAGAATCTTAACTCAACACTTTTAGTTCGTCTTTCTGCGGCGATAATTGTCGCAACACGAGCGCATCTTATCAATGTCAGTTGTCTGGAATATAGAAGGCGTGTTCTACGAGCCCAATGCACCATTTCTGTGGCTTATATTTTTGCCGAGCGGATATATGCTGAATTCACTTTTGTAATCTGTGTAGAAAGGCACATTTTTTTTTGCCTGATTATGTAAATATTTTCTCCTTTATGCAAGCTCGAAGCGCCAAGCTCAGCTGTATGGTGAAGACAATCGATTATTTAAAAATGACGCATTGATATCGATCGATCGACCAGTGTTGTTGCCGTGACAGTTTCCACTAAGGTAAATAAGATTTGATGGCTGTAAAATAAGAAGAAAAAAAACAATCACCAATCACTGACATTCCAATATTAAATTCATTCGTCATGGAAGAAGAAGAAGAAGAAGAAGAAGAAGAAGAAGAAGTGTAAAGTCATGAGAAAGAGATAGAAAAGGGGAAGATAAGAAGGTGTGAAGAAACACTAGAAGACAAAAAAGAAAGAAAGAAAGAAAGAAAGAAAAATAAAGTAGGAAGCCGTGGGGACAAAAGATAGAAGAGAGGAAGAGAGAAAAGAGCGATAAAATGACAAGAAAACAAAAGAAAAAAACAAATAAAGAAAAAAATATGAAGGGGAAAAGCCACGAGAAAAAGAGAGAAAGAAAAAGAAAGGAAAGAAAGAAAGAAGATGGAAGGAAGGAAGGAGAAAAAGAAAGAAAGAAATCGAGAAGCAAGAAAACAAAAGAAAGAAAGAAAGAAGAGAAGACAAGGAAGCGAGAGAAAAGATATGTAGAAAACCGAGGAAGGAAAGAAAAGAAAGAAAGAAAGAAGAAGACGAAAGGGAAGGAGAAAAGATAGAAAGAAACGAAGGAAGGAAAGAAAACAAAAGAAAGCAAGCAAGAAGACCGAAGGAAGGAGAAAACAAAAGAGAAATCGAGAAGCACGAAAGCCGGGTAAGACAATGAAAGAAAGAAGACGAAGGAAATCGAGAGTAAGATAGCAAAAGAAAACTTTTTAATAAATAAAAACAGAAGAATGAATGAAAGAAAGAAAGAAAGAAAGAAATGAGAAAGCAAGAAAGGGAAGGAAGGAAAGAGGAAAGAAAGACAAAAGAAAGAAAGAAAAGAAAGAAGAAGAAAGGAAGCGAGAAAGCACGAACAGACAGGCAGGCAGACAAACAAGAAAACAAGAAACAAAACAGAAAAGAAAAAAGAAAAAGAAATTGAGAAAACTGTCAAAAAGAAAGAAACAAGAGAAGACAGAGAAGACATGAATGAATGAAGACAAAAGTAAGAAAGAAAAAGAACGAAAGAAAGAATGAAAGAGGAATAAGAAAGTAGAAAGTTACGAGAGAAAGATGGAAAAGAGGAAGATGGGAAGAATACAAAAGAGAAAAAAAAGAGGACGTCGGATAAAAGAGGAAAACAAAAGATAGAAGAACAAGAAAAGATGGAAATGCGCGAGAAAAGAGTGAAAGACCAAAGAGAGAGAAAAAAAAAGATGGTAACAAAGACAGAATAAGATGTGAAGGCGTGAGAGAAAATTGGAAAAAATAAGGCGGTGGGAAAGTGTCCGAAAAAAAAAAACCCAAAGGGTAAGAACTGAGAGAAAACGTGACAAAAAGAAAAAGAAGACCCTAAGCAGTCAGAGAGAGAGAGAGAGAGAGAGAGAGAGAGAGAGAGAGTAGAAGGAAGGAAGGAAGAAAGGAAGGAAGGAAGGAAGGAAGGAAGGAAGGAAGGAGTGTGATCACTTCCACAGCAGTCTTTGGACCGCTTCTAGCTAAAAATCGAATTAGATATAATTTCAACAAGGAAAGGTAGCTCTTTCTCATGGTGTTAAAGTGCACAACGGCGTATCGTATGAATGACTGCTTTTATTATTTTTAGAAGGGGAATTTTACCGGCTACTTCTCAGTGAAGTAGAGAGACAAACAGACAGACAAATAGACAGAGCAAGAGAAGTGTGAGAGATTAAAAATTATTAGCAGTTTCATGTCTGCATGTTCACTTCTTCTTCTATGGGCGGTGTACTTTAAGGAAATAGGTGATTATGGTCTTCCACATACTCCTATCCCTTGAAGCTATTAACACTCTTTTGTTGTTTCTCCCAAACTCTGCCATGCCATTCCTTTGCTTAAGCGCATCAAGTATGTCAGGCATTGCTTTCCCCTGTGAGGAGAACAGACACTTCAACCAGAGGCCTAGGAAGGGTGGTACTGCCTGCTTGCTTAATGAATACCAAATACCATTGTTGTCTCCATATGAAAACGCAAACTTAAAAATTGCAAATGATGTGACCCTCGTCTGAACGGCTGGTTGTTTCACTGGTTCGGGAATGGAGCCTGCTGCGATGATAATGTTGAAACGGCACCTGTTATGTCGACGCCTCCAGGCCGCTGATCGTGATGATATCGTCACAGTAGCTCGTCCTCAAGACGTCTATTACAACAACGAATTTACTGCCCACACTGTGTTTTGATCTCAGAAAGTCACGTTGTGCAAACCCGGTAGCCGCATTTCTACATATCCAGACCGGACACTTGTGTACACTTGTAGTTAAAATAAAACTGTTACGGCACCAAAATAAATAAATAAATAAATAAATAAATAAATAAGTTTGAAGACGCCTGGATGAATTACGAAAGAAAGTCTTTATAATAATAAAAAAGATTAATTACAAAAGCAGAAAATACAGTTGCTGAAATGCAAGTTTACAACGGAGAGAAGAGCTTTCAATATTCAATTAAAAACAAGTCCTTTCTAACTTCCATTAAAAATATCAAAGCTTTCAATTTTTAAAAATAACCAGGCTGTCAATTCTCCAGATAAAAAAACACGTCTCTTTAGCCTTTATCAACTTTTGTAGAGACGGCCAAATAACAGTGCAACGTGGCGGCGGACGATGGGTGGGGGTCGTTTGGTCTTTGTTCACTAAAAATCTTTCTCCAACTAATTTTTTTCGCTGAGTCTCCATTTTTATAGCCATCCCAATCCTCTTGGGAGATCTATCCAACTCAAAGCTTTTGACCACACGATTTACGGGGAGCCATGGCGCAACGAATGAAATATCAACAGCTCACATGACGTAATGTTTTTCTGTCTTCTTACCTTCAATTATATCATTTTTAAGTTTTCAATTTTCACATCCTTTTTCCAGGAATAATGTTGAGGATTTAACCATACCTGACCTCATCAAGGAAATCCTAGAATCTTGTTATGACTACGGCAATTTTTTAAGCTTTCCACTTGGCTCAAAACAATTCGTTTCGTATTCGAAAAAAGAAGACACTATATTTTTCTCTTTTTTCCAATTACCAGCCAATTTCTCTATTCCCCGGATTTTACAAGTACATAATAGTATTAAAAAGATGTTTTACGTAAGCTCACATCGCGGATTACAATAAAACACAACTGACAATGCCACTAATATCAATTTCTCTCACTCCGTTGTATTAAACCAAAATCAAAAATATAACGATGTGAAAATAGTGTTACAATGACAGTTCTTTGGAATTAGCGCAATAATATTCGGCGAAGCAAATAATAAGCAAAGTATATTAATCATTATTAATAATCTAATCAAATTTACCAATAAGTAGCAAAACAAATCATAAACAAAGTTTATTAATTAATATCAATAAACTAATATAATTTATTAATATTTGGCGAAACAAAATTTATTAATTATCATTAATAATCTAAACTTATTTATAAATGGAACTTTGTCTGTGTGTGTCTGTTACCTATAGACTCCGAAACGGCTGAACCGATTTTCTTGAAAATTTAAATAGTTGTACTATAAGCGTCTGCGAGTCTTTTTAGCTATGTTTTGTGTCGAGGTACCCCTGATAAATATTGAAAATTGATAATCAAAAAAATCGGGTTATAGAAGGAATGGTCTGATTTTAATCAAATTTGATACACTCATAGACAAAGACATAAGAAACGATATTCAGAAGTTTCAAGGTTGTAGTTCTAACAATAGTGCAGAAAATCGATAATATGTATATAAAAGGCAAGATGTTTGTGTGTGTGTCTGTTTATCTGCCTGTATGTCTGTATTTTCTCCAGCCCTTTTATTTTAGTTTTTGCTTCGGGTTTGGCTCTAGGTAGGTATAATTGGAGTTCTTAGTCTCAGCCATGATACCATTTACTCAGAGGACTTATTTAGTCTTCAAAATTCAGTTTACGTCGAAAAAGACTTATTTGATATCGATCCCAGGAAATCAAAATTTGACTTACATCCATTGATTTTTCTTGCAGTCTAGGGTTTCGCTTTCACTGGAAACAATTATTGGTGTTTTAGTCTTTCGTGCCAACGTCCAAAGAGTCTGAGCTACGGGACCATGGATTAGTTTTAAAGCTATCATTACACCCGAGGAACGCTGGGCTATACTGCTAGTTTACTATAATTTACTAATATCCAGTGAAACAAAAATGAAAAAAAATTGTTAATTAGTATTATTAATCTAATATAATTTTACTAATATCCGGTGAAACAAATAATAGAAATATTAAGACAACCGATGGGAAGCAAAACCATTTATAATTTCATAAAATATATTCCAAAATAGATTTCAATTCTATGTGTTCACGTGATAGATTTCTTTTTCCGCAGTATCCATGTGATATTGCAAAGGTACAATAACAATCTCACTTCACTTTCAGGCATAATATAAACTCAGCAATGCGAAATACGTATTAAAAAATGTCCTCTTGATAACGATAGAAGCCAGTCAAAAGCTCCAAATATTAAAAGAACGAACATCGTAGAAAATTCTACCATATTTTCAATTCTAAAATGCAAAATGGATCCATCAATTAGAAATAAAACAGACACACACAACACACACACACACACACACACACACACACACACACACACACACACACACACACACTCACACACATATATATATATATATATATAACCTGTCTATTATCTTCAATGTTTAATATATATGTTCATACGACAAATACTCAGTAAAAATTACTGCATCTAGCAAAGATGTTATCAAGTATTCAGGTAAAATTTCGAAACAATGGCACCATTACCTTTAATCTACAGACTCCAGGACTACATGGTCTTACTGTTAGGCTTTACTGAATTTTCCTGTTTTATAGATTAAGTAAAAGCTTTCGATAAAGGGAACCCCAAAGGTCTGCTGAAACTGCGCAACAACCTTGTCATATTTAGGAATGATATTAGAACAATAAAAAATCTATACTGGCAGTAAACCGCCTGTATACGGATAGAAAACGAGTTCAGCAGATACACAAAAATACAAAAGGGTTTAAGACAAGGATGGGTCTTCTCACCGGACTTAATAAACCTAGACAGCGAGGCGATTCTCAGAGAGTAAGAAGTCATACCAGTATTCATTATTGGTGGCCACAGTCTTAACAATAAAATATATGCAGATGGCACAGTGATGATAGCAGACTCGCAAAGAAAACTATAAAATATTCTACTGATGGCAGTGAAGGAAAGCAAGAAGAAAGTGCTTGAAAAATTAGGGAGATGGGTATTTATTATTAATTCGGCTTTGTGGCATACATAACCAAACTACTTACAACTTACTATTATTCGTAATTATCAGAAGGTTGGCAGCAAGTTGGATTGTGTGGATTTGTGGAAGAATAAAAATATACATTGGAAAATAGAAATATATTGGTCGAAATGGGTAACATGAATTGTAGCAGTTACTGTTCAATTAGAAAGTTAAGGGTATCAATAGTTGTACAAATGTTCGTAGTAGTAACTTGTTGGAAAGAGATTATGTTTGCGTATGCAGTGACGTATGTGTGCATGTATGTATGTATGAGCGTTTGTTCGATAGGATTGCCTTGAAGTATTCGCTTAGTCTTAAAATGTCCGTTTATTATCAATTATAAGATGAGGCATATGGGAATGTTGAGAATGGAAAAGAAGAAGTAAATGGAATCAGCACACGAGAAAGAAGAAAGAGAACGAATTGACGACGCGACCTTACGTCCGGGCCGACCTAAAGTTTCTCCTGTTATATTTTATTGTATTGCAAATTGTATCCATTGGTCAGAAAATCAATTTAACACCTACTCGCGAAATCCGGTTTCAACTTTTTCTTTCAGCACGTGTTTAGTCCTTTTTCTATTTGGCAAAACAAGGATTTCACATGTCATTGTGAATTTTTGTAAAAGTGAAGAAGAAAGTTTCTTTTAATTCTTAATTTCCTATCCACCACCGACTAATGGCCAATTGCACGAAGATCGAATGAGTGGTTGTTATGAAAAGGATGAAACCAACATGCAAATTACAAATTGGAGATACAAAAATCATCAAGGCCCAAACCTTTAAATACCCTGCAGGCGTTTTAACAGGGGACGGAAAGTGCGATATTGAAATTCAAAGGCGCAGTGGGATTGCTAAAGATACATACCAAAGAGAAATAAAGAACAGAGTACTGAACTGTTACGTGATATCCAGCTTTTAATTAATGCCTCACCTTCTGAAAGATAAAATGACTTGAAGGAACATAAATGTGTTTCTAAGGAAGGATACTTAGGATGCCATGGACCGAACATGTGAGCAACGATGAAGTTTTATAGAGAAAAAAAAATGAAACTTATGCTTAACACCAGAGAGAGAGAGTTGAAATTTCTCGGGCACGCAATGAGATTTACAACCAATTTTACAGAATTCCCTGTGGGTTACCCAGATAAATATACACCCGAAGAACGTTGTTCTTGCAATGGCATCTTTTTTTTTTTAATAACCGAGAATTATGAAGGTCGTAGTTATATAGAGTATCAAAGGAACAGAAGACCAGTGATGGAAAATCCTCTCGACATCAGTCTTTTTTCACGCCGACGTGGCGTGTCTTCTCTTTGTATTTTCTACAAATATTTTCATAACTGCTCTGACGATCTTTTTCCCCCGGTGACCCGTCCACGTGATATTAAACGTGCTATTTGATTGCCAACTACCTCCCACCCGTTTAGTGTTTAAATAGCAGCCACGTCTTGTCACTCAGCTTCTTTTTTCCCACTGCCAGCCTGTGGAACTCTCTTCCGTTTACTTGCTTCCCTGATAGATACAACCTCAAAAAATGTAATTGCAACGTCATTTGCCATCTTTTATCATCTTGAATGCCATTCTTCAGTACTTGTTTGTACTTCTGAGATGAGACAGTATTTACTCTATTTACATGGTTCTGGCTAATTTTCTAATATTTATTGCCATGTTTACAACGTTTCAGCCGTTGTACTCTCCGGCTTTCTTCAGGTGCCAGGAATTTCAAACCGAACCCTTTATAACGATCACATATATCTTTTTCATTCATTGGATATAGACGTGGATCCCAGTGGATATAGACATTGGTTAGTTTTAGTGACTTAAATCAAAGAGCTGTGAGCGCAATACCAGGCTACAGCAGTGGTGAACAAATAACTTAGAGAGTTGAGTTAAAGGGAGATAATTAGTTATATGGCTACCAGAAGCGGCATCGCAGATGGAATAAAAATTATATATTCCCAGTGATTGTAACAAAAGGTTCGGGTCAAGAGTTTTAGCGCCTGACGAAGACCGGAGCGTTTTGTCATTCTATCTTTTTTCAACACTTCCTATACTCATGTAATATAACAATCTAGCCCCACCCGAGGAAGGCTGATGCAAGCGAGGGTGTTTCCGGTCGTTGAAAGGAGCGGATGTCATTTTGACCTTATTTCCGGCAGCAGCGGAAATAACTACAGAGGCAAACAGAACAGGTGTCTCTGAGAATTACGTGGGCGTGCGTGGGCGAGGCAAAACCGGAAGAAAAAGTCCCGGTTCTGGAAGATTATATAAAGACCTCGTCACACGGATTCGCCAGTAGAGGAGCAACAGAGATCGGCCGGTGAAGAGAGACACAACAGATAAGACTACACTCCCGTCAACCCATTAGAAGCGCTCTCTCTCAATTCTCTGTTCCCTATTCTACACGGTTCATCGTCATTAATAAAAATATAACTTTATATTTTTATATATATGCGTGTTTGTTGTTTGTCGATATATAACACTCAGACTTTTCACTCACTTACACTCTCCCCACCCAAGCACTGGTGACAATACCACCATGCTTGGAGTCAAATGGTTTTAAAAATTTATATATCTCTCTTTTTCCATCATTCTTTCTCTATATTGCTCTTTTCCCCCACTTCACTCTCTTTCCATCTCTCTAGATATTGTTTTTCCCTCTCTTCTCATCTCCATATATTTTGTTTCTCTCTCCCTCTCCCTTACTCTCTAAGTAGATAGACTCAATTGGAGTAGATAGACTTAACTATCGCCCGGTTCACACTCCACCCACGTCTTTTGAACAAGTTAAGAGGCTCATCCCTTGTTTCCTGTTTAGGATGTGGTTCCCGGCTTTCTCTTTTCCAATCATTCTACTCTTAAGTAGCCCCATCCGCATCAGTGGCGTCACCGCCTTGCTTGGGGTGATATGATTAAAAAAAAATCTCCCTTTTTTTCTCTGGTACCTCGATTATATGAATTTGAGCGTGTTAATGGATTGGCTTCCAGGTCCTACATATTTACCGTTCAAATAGTTAAATGTAATAGCATCTTTTACTCTAACAGTTTCTTTTCTCGCACTTCAATCCTGCAGACTCTATTCCGTTTACTTTCTTCCCTGATAATTGCAATCTTCAAAAATTTAAGAACAAAATCAATCGTCATCCTCTGTCATCTTGAATCCCGCTCATTCCTTGTCCTTTCCTTAATCCTCTCTAAACACATTTTTCTCTTTCACTTTCTCTCCCTGTAACCCGCTGCCTACTAGTAGCATTCTCGTCTTGCTTTGGTTGAAATTAATATAACAATATCTATATATTACTTTCTTACTATCTCTCTCTCTCTCTCTATCTTTCCATATCTCTTTCTATATTTCTCTCCTTATCTCTCTATCTCTCTCTGTTTGTGTCTTTCTTTTGTTTCTGGTGCCCCGACTACATGACTTTAAGCATGATACTAGATGGGCATCTAGGTCCCACCATTTTACCGTTGAAATTGCTTTTTTTATCGTCTCACCATAGATGGAACCCTAACAAGTGCTACCACTACGGATCAGAGTGGATTAGAGAACAACAGCAATTAAGAGGTGGTTCAATGCTCTTCACAACCTCCGGATGCAGTTTACCGTCATGCCCAGGAACATTCTTCACAGCTGAAGAAGAGAATTGAATCAGATAAAGATGCCATCCTGCTCAAAGACAGAAAGTATAAAGAGGTAAGAAAATATCGTTAGAGAACAAAGTAAACGGTATTGGTCTCATATGCAATATCTTAGTTCCTATATGGCATTGAATACTGGACAATTTTATCAAAGATGAATAGTGGGCTATACAAAGATGGGATTTCACTGAAGAATATGGAAAATAGCATGTGTGAAACGAGGAGAAATTAAGAGAAGTAAGAACAAAAATGAGATGTGAAGTGCGTTATGGCGCAGTAGATATCGGCTCGGAACGAGAAATCGGGGAGCCGAGTTCGAATTCCAGTGGAATTCATTGCACTCACTTACGTGCAAATACCCTTGGGAAAGGTGTTAATCCGTCTCTTCCTTCCAGTTATGGGTTAAATAACAGGACAGATTGGGTTCTATAGCCTTGGTTGGCAACCAGTCTACCGCAGAAAGCAATGGCAACCTACTGCGGGATAATCTTCTGCCCGGTCAGTCATGATCGCTCAAGCGTGTATTACGTATGGCATTTAACTAACTGAAGAACAAAAAGTAAAAATATACTTAAAGTTTAAAAAAGTTTCATGCAACTTCGAGACATGATTTCCCAACCGTGTATCTGACACTTAACTGACTGATAATCAATTACGCGCAATTTATTAACAGTTTTATTTTAATTAGTATGACCTGTATAACTAAAATCATTATTATGTAAAAAAGAAGAGGTAGGAAAGAATTAGATTTTGGCTTTCAATATTCCATAAGGGTTGACTGGCCGGTAGGCAAAACAACCAAAACAATCCACTTTGTTTGAAATGTGAAATGATAAAAAATAAATAAATAAAAAACATGGAACAGAAGAAAATGAGTAAATCGACTACACCTCAAATCCTACTCTAAAGTGGCTACTTGCCATATTTATAAATAGGAGCAGTCCTTTAATACAGAACCTGGGTAGAGTAGGACGTATACTGAGAAGTGAACTGTAAATCAAATCAACATACACTTAAGGAAGGCCGGAGGTTATAACGGACGGAAAGTTTTAATAACAGTAGCAGAGATAAATAAAAAAGTCTGAGTATAGATGGTGCAAATAAGTCCTAAGCAGTCTCGAGATTATGTAGCTTTCAAGAATGCGAACGATATTATGTGAAAATTAATGTAAATATTGTCCTCATCTTTGCTGTTATTATTGGAGCCTTTTGGTCGTTGTACACCTCGGCCTTCTTCAGTCTGAGTATAAAAAGTGTAAATAATTTCTGTTGTTACGAAGATGCATTTCTATATAACAAAAATATTAATAAAGTCAATAAAAAGCTTAAAATTTATAATAAGGGATTCTACTGAGTCCTACTTGTTAATACAAAAAAGTTTTCATTCATTAAGTACTTGTAAAATAGAGAAATTAGAAATAGAACGGTTGGAAGATTCTAGATCATTTCCAGTATATTCGAGAAAAATCTAGATGATTCGAGAAATATGCTAATTAGGTGCTAGCCCCTATTAAAATAGTTTTTTTTTAAGGGAGTTGTCAGTTATGAAAAGGGAATTTCTGGCATTATCAACTCCGGCTTTTGATTAGTGTATTATTATATCTAGTCAAAAGAATCTCTATGAAAATTTAACAATAAAAACCCCGAAAGAAAACCTCATGGAACTAAACTGGTAAATAGTTTTTTGAATATTTTCATTGACCAAATTATTAGGTTGTCCCAAAAGTTCGTAAACGCTTGCAAAAAATTGAAATTTTACTCGCCAAGTAATCTAAGGTTACCAGAAAACATTTGCAAAAAATTGAAATTTTACTCGCGAAAACAACAAAAATTATTGCTCAAAATAATAAAGACCATCATTTGCCAAGACTTTCTGCCATCGATCTGCAAGCCTTTGGATCTGGTCAAAGTACCATTCAGCCGGCTTCGAATAAAAAAATTCTTGACACGCTTCCTCGACTTCATAAAACGGGTCGATTCGGCGGCCCTTCAGAAAGCGTTGCATTGAGCGGAAAAGGCCGTAATCTGATGGAGCACAGTCAGGACTGTAGGCTGGATGTGGTAGAACCTCAACGCCGTCCAGCTCTTCAAACGTGTCTTTGGTCTTCCTGGTGGTGTGTGACTTGGCATTGTCCTGCTGCATCAAAGCGCGCTTTCGGTTAATCATAGCCGGGTACTTTTGCTTCAACTTTTCGTAGATCCGCTCAAGTTGCTGACAGTAAAGATCGGCACTGATGGCACGACCATTCGGAACCAACAAATGCACGATTCCTTCAAAGTTCCACCAAACGCACAACATGACTTTCTTGCCGAATCGATCTTGTTTTGGAACCGACGGTGTCTCTTGCCCTTTCTGAACCCATCGCTTGTCTCTATTGTGCTGGACCAGATAGACCCATTTCTCGTTGGGTGTCACAATACGCTTCCAAAAACACTCGTCCAATGGATTGCTGAGCATTTGACGGCAAATTTCAACTTGTCTGTTGACTTGTGCTTCGGTGAATTCTTTCGGATCTTGGCGCGGTTTTTTTTTAACAAAAGCAAGTTGCTTCAAATGTCGGTGAATTGTCGATTTGCCAACTCCAAGCTCATCAGCCAATTCTCGAGTGCTCGATGAAGGCGCAATGTCCAACAAGTCTCCATCATCCAACTTTAACGGCCGTCCCGAACGAGGCTTATATTTAGGACTCATGTCGCCAGAATCGAAACGCTTGTACCACTCTGAGATCGCTGCATATGCAATTGTTACTTCACCTTCGGCAGCACAAATCTCTTCTGCAGCTTTTCTAGTTGAAAGACTTCGCTTCCAGCAGTAACGAATCAAAACTCGCAGCTCAGTTTTATCAATTGCCATCTGAAATACAAAGATGTAGACCAATATAACAACGTAAACGCAAAATTGCATAAACATTCAATTTTGCGCAAGTGTTTACGAACTTTTGGGACAACCTAATAAAACTTGTTCTATAAATATATATTTGTGGTTTTCCAGTAATAGAACTTACATTACTTTGCTAGCGTGTTAAAAATATTTGACTTCCCCTTTCTTCTTCTCTTTCGTAACACTTCGCTAGTAGACCAAGACTTTTTCGTTTACTGTTTGAATGCCATGGTTGCGTCTTTGTATATATGTTATTTTGTGTTTTTTCTTTTTGGAAAATTAAATATTTGTTTGAGATTTAGCTCTGTGTTTTGGTAAATCATTTTCTTTTCTTTTGCTACAACATCTAACACGTAACATTATGAACTTTCGAAATTATAAATCTTTCAGAGATGCAACCGATGTCAAGTGTAAATCAATATAAATATTGTTCTCATATTTGTTGTTATTATCATATTGTTTAGGCCGTTACGTCCCCGGCCTTCCTCATGTGTACTGTGATCTGGTCAACCTACTGGGAACTAGAAGCTGAACCCTTTAAATAGTTTTCTGTAGGTTAGTCAAATCAATATACTCCTGAGGATGGACAGAGAGTAGAAATGCCGATACGTCATTATATGTTAGGGCGCCGCAACTATTTGACTACAAATGGACTGTTCCCATTGCTATATATAGCAATGGTGGATTCTCTACAAGTGAGTCGTACCGAGTCACTAGACTGACGACTCTACGACACTGTCAGCGCTCTGCCTTCGGGTAGAGGGCGCTCTCTGCTTCCGAGCAGAGAGCAATAACCCAGTCGTGGTTCCGCCGAAGGGTAGAACCACGACTGGGTAAAAATAGACAGACATTTTTTGGCCCGGCTATATGGCCGGGAATACCCACTATAAAATGACCATGTGTCACATCCAGCCTACATGGGAAGGCTAGTAAATACAGTCGTACAGAGTCGCTAGGCTGACGACTCTACGACACTGTCAGCTCTCTGCCTTCGGGTAGAGGGCGCTCTCTGCTTCTGAGCAGAGAGCAGAAACCTAGTTGTGGTTCCGCCGAAGGGTAGAACCACGACTGGGGAAAAATAGAGAGATATTTTTTGGCTGGGCCATATAGCCCGGAAATCCCAGTCCAAACTGACCATGTGTCACATGTTGCCCTTACTGGGAGGAACAACTCAATAATGAGTCGTAGAGAGTCACTAGACTGACGACTCTACGACACTGTCAGCTCTCTGCCTTCGCGTAGAGGGCGCTCTCTGCTTCCGAGCAGAGAGCAATAACCCAGTCGTGGTTCCGCCGAAGGGTAGAACCACGACTGGGTAAAAATAGACAGACATTTTTTGGCCCGGCTATATGGCCGGGAATACCCACTATAAAATGACCATGTGTCACATCCAGCCTACGTGGGAAGGCTAGTAAATACAGTCGTACCGAGTCACTAGACTGACGACTCTACGACACTGTCAGCGCTCTGCCTTCGGGCGGGGGGCGCTCTCTGCTTCCGAGCAGAGAGCAGTAACCCAGTCGTGGTTCCGCCGAAGGGTAGAGACACGACTGGGCAAAAATAGAGAGATATCTTTTGGCTGGGCCATATAGCCCGGAAATCCCAGTCCAAACTGACCATGTGTCACATGTTGCCCTTACTGGGAGAGACAACTCAATAATGAGTCGTTGAGAGTCACTTGAGAGTCTCTAATGAGTTACTGAAGAGTCAGTGCGAGTCAGTGAAGAGTTAGTCACATTTCCGGTGGCGTACCGGAAGTAATCACGTATACATACGTCTTGGACTCTTTGGACTCTTGTATCTTTCTATTGTAAATATTACTAATCACTTCTGTACATACTAACCGTCTTTCCGCGGAATACAACTTATATTCTGATTCTGTTGTTGAGTTATTCATTTATACTTGGCGACATAACTGCGGCGACGAAGATGTTGGAAGAAAAAATCCTCCCACGACATAACATTATAACAACATTAAAGATGAAGAGCGTAGTCGCAGTATCAGTTGGTTAATGGCAATACGTTATAGACGCTTGGGTGATCATGTCCCTTTCGAGTGATGACTGACTAGGCGGAAGATTTTCCAGAATGTTGCCATTTTTTAGCTGTAGCCTGGTTGCCACCCAAGGGCATAGAACCTAATCTGTCCCACTATTCAATTCTTTTATTCAAATCAATCAGTTAAATGTCATACGTGATACACGCTTGGGCGATCATGTGCCTTTCTATCTATGACTGACTAGCAGAAGATTTTCTCGCTGTAGGTTGCCATTTTTTTCTACAGTAGACTGGTTGCACACCAAGGCTATAATAGTTAATCTGTCCCGCTATTCAATTCTTTTATTCAAATCAATCAGTTAAGTGTCATACGTGATACACGCTTGGGCGATCATGTCTCTTTCGATTCATGACTGACTAGCAGAAGATTTTCTCGCTGTAGGTTGCCATTTTTTTCTGCAGTAGATTGGTTTCACATCAAAGCTATAGGACCCAATCTGTCTTGCTATTCAATCATATAGCTGGATGGAGAAGATGGAATGAAAGTTTTTTTTTGTAGGGGTTGTAAAATGCAACAATTTTATCTTGAATTCGAACTCGACTTTCTGAATCCTCTTTCCGAGTCCATGTCCACAGCACCGCAACGTACTTCTGAGTCTGGCTATAAATTTGTGGAAATTCTTTGAATTTTTTTGCTCTTCAAGGTCGCGAGCGATATCATATGTAAATTACCGATGCTTATTTTTAAAGCAAATTCACGGTGTCAGTTTGGTATATCGAGGCAGCACGATATTTTCTACCGCTATGATTACTGTCTCTGAATCTATTTAAACTTTGAACCGTATTTAGCTTGACCGGATTAGAATGGGATTAAGTTCTAACAAAGAGTGAAATAGATCAAGGTGACGGCTTGATTAAACCTTCAGGTTCAAACAAGTTCTCTTACTCTGGCTTATAGACGTGCATTTCCGTGCGGAGTATACCTCTCATCCTTTGTTGACAGATTAATGAAGAAAGCCCTTTCTCTGAAGATTTAGCATTTTTTTTCGAGTCAAGGTGCATCCAATCCTCGACTATCTTCAGCTACAAAAATAATAAATTTCTCTTAACATCATTGCTTTCCATTCATTCATTGATCCATTTATATTTATTTATTTATATTTATCCTGAATTCCGAATGCGATTATTAGAAGTTTTTTTTGGGGGGGGGACGAGGTGGGGGTCTTTTCAAAATATTGACTGTCAATCAGAAATCGAGACATGAAGATTCAATGTCACACATCCTTAGAGGCGGCACTCTTTCTAAGGTCAACTTGTTTGTCAGCCCGAATATCTCTCGCTGGATTAGGCTTATCAAACAAGCTTCTGTGTCTGATAAATTTATCTTACAGGCCGCGCGCCGTTAATACAAGATTTTGAAGAAAAAGTGGGCTTATACTCACGATGCGGACATTTATTCTGTACGAATACTGTTGATCAGTAGTGGGCAATGAAGACTCTCCACATTTTCCTGTCTTTGGTAGCTTCGAATCAAATTTGATCTTCTAAATCCAGTGCCAATCATTATTGCCTGTCTTCTAATTCTTACTCTTTTATTGTTCCTTCGCCTTGATAATGTCTATCTTTTTCTCGTATCCTTTCACTTTCAAGTAGCTTTACTGTCTTGTTTGGCGGTGAAAAATTAGAAATGAGGAAGGACCAAAAGCTACACACCGCCAGGAAGACCTAAGACAATTTTGAAGAGCTAGACGGCGTTGAGGTTCTGCTACATCCAGTCTACAGTCCTGACTGTGCTCCATCATTTCCGCTCAATGCAACACTTTTTGAAGGGCCGCCGATTCGACTCGTTTCATGAAGTCGAGGAAGCGTGTCAGAAATTTTTGATTCAAAGCCGGTTGAATGGTACTTTGATCAGATTCGAAAGCTTGCAGATCGATGGCAGAAAGTCTTGGCAAATGATGGTCTTTATTATTTTGAGCAATAATTTTTGTTGTTTTGCGAGTAAAATTTCAATTTTTTGCAAATGTTTTCTGGTAACCGTAGATTACTTGGCGAGTAAAATTTCAATTTTTTGCAAGTGTTTACGAACTTTTGGGACAACCAGGTTTTGAAGGCTATCACCATGCGTTTAGTAAACAAAAGGAAGACAATGAAGGTGTTGGGTATTTATTAAACATTAATATTTCGAGATCATAGTCTCATCTTTACAATGCTAACACACACGCATACATGCTCACTCACACATACAAGCACACAGGCATACACACACGCACACACACACTACAATTAACGGGAGCAGTAGCAGCGAAAGGTAACCATTCGATGAAAGGCACGAACCACGGGCGGACGTGAAATTATGCTTTTCTAGCATTCTTAAAATGAGACTATGATCTTCAAATATTAATGTTGAATAAATAGGTAATACCCAACACCTTCATTGTCTTCCTTTATTTTACTAAACGCATTGTGATAGCCGTCAAAACGTACCCATACAAATTTAGAAGAGAGTTTCACAGAAATCAAGCAAGGAAGGCACCATGGGCTAGGATCAAAGATTATTTAGAAGCAGATGAAACTTTTAAACGTTCATGATCAACATTCAGGAAGACGAAAGTCATCTACCAGATCCCACAAAAGAAGAACTATTCCTGAAAACCCTCCTCCGCACTTCAAAGAAATTTGTACGGCAAATGGGGGTCGAAGATTTGAATATTTAGAAGATGCAATAAATTCGGTTTTGTACTTAAACCGTTAATCTTCTTTGTAAGTCAATATACATTAACATTGATATTATATACTAGCGATTAATCCTGTTTTAGTCAATAACCACTACATTTATTGCCATTTAAAGAGTGAGCAGGTTTTTGGACACTTCCTGTATATATGTGCAATATATCTTTAATGCATCTCCCCTATTTTTTTTAATTTTAAATATAATATTGATCACGTCCATAAAAATATACATATGTGACACGTTATTTTTTAAAGAAATAGCAAATTTAAAGCAAAATTATTCTGATTTGAAACAAATATTGTTTATGCCATAAAAATTAGACTAAAAGTATTTCCCAGAGGTCTGACTCGCTGAACTTTCAAGTACGTGATGACAGCCCTGTCATCAAGTATGTTTACATTTTTGACAAAGTATGGTTGACCAGAATTGATGTATAAAACCTACTTCAGCCTTTTGTAAGGAGAACAAAGTTTGAAACACGTGACATTTTAATGGCATAGCAAATATGGACTACCATGAAATTAAAAAAAATAGACAGATATCTGCACACGAAAATGTTTTATTTTAGATATCTTAGTGCGTGATGGTTTGTATTAATATTTTCAATTTTTGATTAGTAAATTTAGTCTTCACTTATTAACTAAATAGCCTAATAGAATGATTGGAAGAAACTTACGAAAGTTATTAAACTTTATAAATTATTATAATTCAAAAATAAAAATGAAAAAATTTCTTGGAAAAATTCATTATTAAACGAAAATAATTTCTCTCTTCAGACTATGATATCCTCAATGTATATTGTTTATAAAAACAATTCAAAGTTTATCTGAATAAAAAATGGCATAGTTATATTGCATTTTTGTTTTCAGTAATCGGAGCAGATTTTCTGAAAAGGAGCAACTGTTAAAAGAGAAGTGATTTACATTTCTCAAGGAGTCCTGCATTTAACTAATAAATCTAAGTCATTTTTCTAGGAATGTCAGGTAATTAATTGGAGAGGATGGGTAAAAAATATATATTTTACAAAGATTTTAAAAAAATAATGATTTCAAAAATAATTTCAGTCATTTATAAATAAGTCCTGAAAATTTTATAAAATCCGATCATTATTCAATTTTTGCAAGACTTTCCGAATTAATGTGTTTCTTACCAGCCAAAAAGTGAGTTGTGAACATTACGTTTGCCGTAATATTACACCAATCTTGCAAATTCCTGGTCACACACTGACGAAAAAGACAAGATTTTTAAACAAAATTTCGATCATTTTAGAAAGCAAAAAATTGTTTTTAAAATTATTAAAAATACTTTGATCTTTCCACTTAATAGCATAAACATGTTGAGAATAAAGCTTTGTTTCTATTGAGTTTAAGGCCGTTTAACATCATGCTATACTGTCTTTTTCAGTAAATGAGTAGAGGTACCTACTATAAACTACCAGGTTCACTATAAACTGGCGACTTCGAGTCGACTATACAAGAAATTGTCACGGTTATATCTTGTCACTTAAACTGTAAAACGACGAGACAGTGTCGCCAATCATTCTTTCTTTTTATTAATCTACTAGCAGTATAGCCCGGGGTTGCTCGGGTGTAATGAAAGCTTTAAAATTAATCCATGGTTCTGGAGCTCAGACTCTTTGGACGTTGGCACGAAAGACTAAAATGCAATAGTTGTTTCCAGTTAAAGCGAAACCGTAGACTGAAAGAAAAATGAATGGATGTAAGTCAAATTTTGATTTCCTGGTATCGATATGAAATAAGTTTTTTTCGTCGTAAGCTGAATTTTTAAGGTTAAATAAGTCCTCTGAGTGAATGGTATCATGGCTGAGACTAAGAACTACAATTATACCTATTTAGAGACAAACCCGAAGCAAAAACGAAAGTAAAAGGGCTGAAACAAATACAGACATACAGGCAGATAAACAGACACACACACAAACATCTTGTCTTTTATATATATATATTATCGATGTTCTGCACTATTTTAAGAACTACAACCTTGAAACTTCTGAATATCGTTTCTTATGTCTTTGTCTATGAGTGTATCAAATTTGATTAAAATCGGACCATTTTTCTATAACCCGATTTTTTCGATTATTGATTTTCCAAATTTATCGGGGTACCTCGACACAAAACCTAGCTAAGATCACTCGCAGACGCTTATAGTACAATTGTGTAAATTTTCAAGAAAATCGGTTTAGCTGTTTCGGAGTCTATAGGTAACGGACTCACACACACACACAGACACCCCCCCCACACACAGACAAAGTTCCATTTATAAATAGGTTTAGATCAAATTCTCTTCATATATTTTTGAAACATGAAATCGCGTATTTCCAATTTCATTATAACTTGCATGATGGGAAAATTCAGTTTTTTAAATTCTTTATTGTAATTGATTAATTGCTTTTATTTCATTCCTCCCACACTAATCTCAATAGACCTTCAGGCGAGACGCTATTTAATTTCAGTGATCGTTCGAGGGATGTGCATTGTGGTACAGTGGATATCGACTCGGAACTAGAAACCGGGTGCCGAGTTCGAATTCCAGTTGAATCCATTGTATTGACTTACGCGCAAATACCCTTGGGAAAGGTATTAATCCGTCTCTTCCTTCCAGTTATGGGTTAAATAGCAGAACAGATTGGGTTCTATAGCCTTGGTCGGCAACCATTCTACCGCAGAAAGCTAATGGCTACCTACTGCGGGATAATCTTCTGCCCAGTCAGTTATGCCTCTTTCGAGACATGATCGCCCAAGCATGTATCACGTATGGCACTTAACTGACTGATCGTTCGAGTTCGTATGGTCGCAAGCCATCACCCGCGAAAGCACATATTTACACTTGCTTTAAGCAGAGTTTTGAATAATTCTGAAGTTTTCGACATTTTTTTTTATTTCCTTATTTTCCCTAGTTGATTGTTGAGCACAAATATTTTTCTGCTTTGTCTCTCTTCCGTTTGCAACATAGGAACGGAGAAAAGATATTTTCTTTTGCGTCTAAAAATGGAGTAAAAGTGAAAAATTTGACTGCCAGATCTATCACTAAAAAAAGATTTGGAACGGAAACAAATAGTCTATGTTTTATCGCCAATTTGGCATAAGACTTGTCTGACCCGCTGTGAAAAAGCACGTTTAATAATATTTTGTACAGCGAGACTATTCTGGGGACCCTAGACGTTATGCCAGGATTCGTCATCGGCGGTCACAATCTGAACTACATAAAATACGCAGATGATACAGTGCTGATAGTAGACACGAAAAGGAAAATAAAAAATCTCCTAAAAATGTTGATAAAGAAAGTTGAAAGAAAAGGCTACAAATAAACTACAAGAAAACCGAATGTATGATCATCAGCGAACAGAGGAGCCCAAAATGCTAATTACAGGTGGGGGATATTAAAATCAAGCAGGTACAAAAATTTAGGTAATTGGGAAGCATTCTAACGGAAGACGGAAAGTGCGACACAGAAATCCGAAGGTGAATTGACATGGTGAAGGACGCATTACAGAAGCTGAGCAGAGTATTAAAATATAAGAAAATTTTATTAGAAACAAAAAAATGTATACTGGATTGCTATGTGATGTCTGCTATTCAATATGGCTGTGAAAGGTGAAGGAAAAACTTGAAACAACTAAAATGTGGTTCAACAGAAGGATGCTGCGGATATCATGGATCGAGCATTGAAAGAATGTAAGCGAAGAGGAAATTAATACTGAGCATTAAGAAGAGACACCTAAAGTCCTGAGACATGTGATGAGGAAGAAAGGCTTGGAGAATCTGATACGCACGGTTCAGATAGAGGCACAGAGAGACAGGGAAAAGTAGCGGATAACATATTTGATTGGCCTGAGCAGATGGAAGGAGTTGGGTGGGATAAAAGGAGAAAGCGTGCTAAGAGCCACCAGGGAAAAGAAGACGTGGAAGGCCATGATGATCTACGTGTTGAAAGAAGATGGCACATAGGAGAATAAGAAGAAGCGGATGAAGAAGTCAAGGAGGACAGACGTCTACCACTCTACAAATATTGATTTATAAAATCTTAAAAGTTTCTGCAAACACATTTGTAGGTTTCTTAAATATACGCATCTACCTCAGTCCAGTTTTGCTTTTGTTCTAATGAGCATTCCTTTTTAGTGACTCGACTGCATATATTTGCACCTGATTGGCAATTAGATCTCAAAGTTTTACTGTTGCACTAGTTAGATACAACCGTCTACTGTATTCTAATATATTTTTCTGGCATTTCTTTTCTGTAGAACTCTTCATTGTTTGCAGTCCTATCACGTACGGTCTTCAATAATTTATATTCTACGTCACTCGACGACTTCTGTCTTCTTCCATTTTATTCTTGCTAATGGCAACCTATTGCGGGACAATCTTCTGCCCATTCAGTCTTGCCTCTTTCGAGACATGATCGCCCGAGCATGTATCACGTATGGCACTTAACTGACTGATCGTTCGAGATCGTATGGTCGCAAGCCATCACCCGTGAAAGAACATATTTACACTTGCTTTGAGCAGAGTTTTGAATAATTCTTAAGACAGAACCGGAAATCCAGTACTGAGCAAGAAACAAAGAATAAACTTTTACTCTTGTTAAAAAGCTTTAGAAGGTGTGTGAACCGGTTCAAACTTCTCGGGATTTTGGGTAGAAGTAGAAACTTATCCCTTGTTTCCTGGTTAGGGTTCGGTTTTGGGTTCCTTCTACAATCCACATCAACCTTATACATCCAACATCCCTCCCTAAACCCTAACGTTTAATTTACTACTTTCGTTTTCTTATTTGTTTCCTCAATAGAAGTAAATAAGTTAGTCTATCGTCTAGTTCATACATCCCTCCAGTCTTTTAAAGAGGTGTAGAATGTTTCCTTTAGGTCCCTCCCTAAACGCTAACGTTTAATTTACTACTTACGTGTTTTTTATTTGTTTCCTCAATAGAAGTAAATAAGTTAGTCTATCGTCTAGTTCATACATCCCCCCCAGTCTTTTAAAGAGGTGTAGAATGTTTCCTTTAGGTCCCTCCCTAAACGCTAACGTTTAATTTACTACTTACGTGTTTTTTATTTGTTTCCTCAATAGAAGTAAATAAGTTAGTCTATCGTCTAGTTCATACATCCCCCTAGTCTTTCAAAGAGGTGTAGAATGTTTCCTTTAGGTCCCTCCCTAAACGCTAACGTTTAATTTACTACTTACGTGTTTTTTATTTGTTTCCTCAATAGAAGTAAATAAGTTAGTCTATCGTCTAGTTCATACATCCCTCCAGTCTTTTAAAGAGGTGTAGAATGTTTCCTTTAGGTCCCTCCCTAAACGCTAACGTTTAATTTACTACTTACGTTTTTTTTATTTGTTTCCTCAATAGAAGTAAATAAGTTAGTCTATCGTCTAGTTCATACATCCCCCCCAGTCTTTTAAAGAGGTGTAGAATGTTTCCTTTAGGTCCCTCCCTAAACGTTAACATTTAATTTACTACTTACGTTTTTTTTATTTGTTTCCTCAATAGAAGTAAATAAGTTAGTCTATCGTCTAGTTCATACATCCCCCCTGTCTTTTAAAGAGGTGTAGAATGTTTCCTTTAGGTCCCTCCCTAAACGCTAACGTTTAATTTACTACTTACGTTTTTTTTATTTGTTTCCTCAATAGAAGTAAATAAGTTAGTCTATCGTCTAGTTCATACATCCCCCCCAGTCTTTTAAAGAGGTGTAGAATGTTTCCTTTAGGTCCCTCCCTAAACGTTAACATTTAATTTATTACTTACGTTTTTTTTATTTGTTTCCTCAATAGAAGTAAATAAGTTAGTCTATCGTCTAGTTCATACATCCCCCCTGTCTTTTAAAGAGGTGTAGAATGTTTCCTTTAGGTCCCTCCCTAAACGCTAACGTTTAATTTACTACTTACGTTTTTTTATTTATTTCCTCAATAGAAGTAAATAAGTTAGTCTATCGTCTAGTTCATACATCCCCCCTGTCTTTTAAAGAGGTGTGGAATGTTTCCTTTAGGTCCCTCCCTAAACGCTAACGTTTAATTTACTACTTACGTTTTTTTATTTGTTTCCTCAATAGAAGTAAATAAGTTAGTCTATTGTCTAGTTCATACATCCCCCCAGTCTTTTAAAGAGGTGTAGAATGTTTCCTTTAGGTCCCTCCCTAAACGCTAACATTTAATTTACTACTTACGTTTTTTTTATTTGTTTCCTCAATAGAAGTAAATAAGTTAGTCTATTGTCTAGTTCATACATCCCCCCCCATTTTTAAGAGGTGTAGAATGTTTCCTTTAGTTTCCTGTTTAGGGTTAAATTTCCGACTTCTTCTGAACCTTACTTTAACTCCATATACTTACGATCTGTTCGAGTAAACACTAAAATCTTTTTTTGTTAATTATTTACATTTTTAATTTATTTCTTCAATAGGAATAGAAAGCTGCCTTTATCGTTTGCTTTACCGCTGTCTTTTGAATAGATTGAGCAGTTCATTTGCGCACAAATACCCTTGGGAAAGGTATTAATCCGTCTCTTTTTTTCAATTTTGGGTTAAATAATAGGATAGATTGGGTGTTACAGCCTTGGC
This sequence comes from Ascarosepion bandense, assembly GCA_037127315.1. Taxonomy (NCBI): domain Eukaryota; kingdom Metazoa; phylum Mollusca; class Cephalopoda; order Sepiida; family Sepiidae; genus Ascarosepion; species Ascarosepion bandense. The sequence continues at coordinate 6,471,416 of JBBBDQ010000151.1, forward strand.
TGGCAACCAGTCTACCGCAGAAAGAAATGGCAACCTACTGCGGGATAATCTTCTGCTAAATCAGTCATGTCTCTTTCGTGACATGATCGCCCATAGCGTGTATCACGTATGGTACTTAACTGACTAAGATTTCCGCCCGTTACTTCCTGTTTAGAACTGGGTTACTAGTTCCTTGTAGAACCTTCAATTAATTATCTTTCATTCCCAGTAACCCCTTGCCTCTTACTCGCATTAACCTCTAACCTGAAGGAAATTAATTTTAAAAAAAGTAAAAAAAAAGAACCATTTTAATTATTAATGTCATAGATTCGACGATCATCATGAAGCAATTTTTAGAAATTTAGATAAGTGTTATTGCATCCTTTTTGGTTCCACACCCGGTGTTCGAATCTATCTTTCAGATTTACTTGTATTTATTTAAGACGTGATTCACTGTCGGCAGATTAAGCCGGCTACTTCTTCTTTATTTCACCCCAAGCAAGGCATTCCACTGCCACTATAGCGCAGGGGTTTACATAGAGCGATTGGGTATAGGAAATGTCATAAGGAGGGTGATAGCAGAGTAAGGAGGTACATAGGAAGAGTGGTTCAGAGAATGGTTGCGAGTTAGTGTGTTAGGGGGTGTCTATTGACCTTACATTTAAACTCCTGGAGATTGTAGCTGTCGGGGAAGCAAGTATATGGAAGGAAATTCCACAGGCGGGAAATGCGAGACAAGAAGCTGTTGTAGTAGAAATTACGGTTACATTTTATCGTTTTCACTGTAAAAGGGTGGGACCTAGTTGCTAATCTAGTATCTCGTGCAAATTCGTACCTAGGGGGCACCAGTGATCTAAGTTTATCGGAGCAGAAGCCGTGAAAGTAGTTATAGAAGAGGCACAGGGAAGCCACGTCACGCTGGTGAGAGAGTGACTGCAGTCGGTCAGCCAAGTCGGTATCGATCACATTACAGATTGTCCGTTGTATTTTATCAAGAACCTCGAGGAGAACAGCAGGGGCACCCGACCAGATGTGGCAGCAGTATTCAATACACGGGCGGATGGTAGATTCATATATGTGCAGGATAGATTCAGACGGAAAGAACTTCCGGGCCCTGCACAGAGAACCGACTTTCGGATTTAGCAATGGATTCGACATAGCCATTCCACTGAGAGTGTTAGGCCAAGCAGGCGTAGTGTTTTACTCTCTGGGAGGCAAGCATGTTCCATGCTAATGGGTGTTAGGTGCGGTTGTTTATGGTCTATGACCCCAAGCAAGGCGTTACCGCCACTGATGCACACGGGGCTACATAAGAGAGTAAAGGTTTAGGCAGAAGGAGAGTGATGAGAAAGACTAACTAGTTATAGTGTGTTTCAGAGAAAGGGCAAGAGAAGGATAGGAACACAGGAGTGAAGACAGTTGCGAAGATACACAGAGTAATGTAGAAAGGACTGGAGTCAAATGGATAAGAGATGGGAATTGAAATTGCATTTAAATTCCTGGAAGTTGTAGCCATTAGGAAAGCAAGTATACGGAAGAGAGTTCCACAGGCCGGAAGTACGAGAAAAGAATTGATGGAGTAGAATTATCGACTGTATTTGGTTCATTTAACTGTAAACTAATGGGACCTTGTTTCCAGTTCTATAGAAGTTTCATGGGACTTATTTCAAGTGGTGTAAATATTTTCCTGTAGTAGGTTACTAATTCTTACTGAGGTAGACTTGCCAACCAAGGTTATAGAAGCCACTTTGTCCTGCTATTTACCCCATAGCTGGAGGGAGAAGAGATGTATTCATACCTTTTCCTAGAGAAAGTGAATGTAATGAATTCGACTGGAATTCTTAGTTTCTTTAGTCAGATTTTCTATCTATTTCACCAGCATGCTTTTAGAAATATTTCAAAGAAGAGAGATTCGGAGATTGTGGAAGACTATAGTCCGATTGAAAAAATCAATTGCTGTGTTCAATGAAGCACTAACTATCCTGTTGGAAGCGGCTGCCATATGAATGACATCCTGCAGCCATATATAGATTACGTTTCAGCTACACTACCTAGGTAGACTGTAGTATTTTGGAGCCAAGGGTTCAAATATATGACAAGAATATACTATTACTCCAGCTGCAGGAACCTGAACCATTGATACAAGGCAAAATGAGCGGTAAATTATTGTTTTGTTCCCCGAAGGCCTTTACCCACGTCAAAACTTTCTAAAACATCCTTAATTCCGTGCAAATGTATATGCTGAACTCAAATCGATAATTGTTTATTGAAGAACCTTACCTTTTTTTCATGTTATCGACCAGAAATAAGTCGGACTATATCTCACCCTTTACCACTGTTCTCATATCTAATTCACCGCTGAATGACTTGAGGCGTAGGAAAATTATTTCGGCCTTTTTACTCCCTTCTGCAAGTACTCCGCAATTTGTTTGGATTAGGAACTCATTTTCCGCGTTGTAATCGCAAAAAGGAAGTAAAAAGGTCGACAAATCGGAAAACTACGCGTGAAGCCAGTCTGCAGTGAATAACATTTTTGAACCGTGGTTTGGGGGTGAGATAAACAGCGAGAAGAAGTTCCATATTTTTCTGCTCGATAACATGAAAAAAAGGCAGGCTTCTTCAATAAACAATTATCGATTTGAGTTCAGCATATACATTTGCACGGAAATAGGGATGATTTGGAAAGATTTGAAGAGATAAAGGCCTTCGGGGAAGAAAACAAAAATTTACCAAATGAGCTAATAATTTTGTACAATTTAAGTCAAATTGTAGCGCTGCCATCCAATTTTATATTTAGTCCTTTCTTTGCGCTTTTTAGCTATTTTCTGTAGAAGGTCTTGGAGTTTTCTTTCCGAATCAGATATCAGTTCTGTATCTTATGCGTACCTTATATTGTTCTGATTCTGGCCGTTAATGACAAACGCTGACAGAACGCTTATTTCTCTCAGAATTGCTTGTCTTCTACCACTTTCTATGGTTATTTACACGCTGTCATTGGCGACGAATTTTTATTTTGCCTTCTGCTCGGATGAGCTTAAGTCACTGATGCCTCCTCAACAGGTGTTTACCCGTTCAACCAGACTGGCAACTGGGTCCCACCTATTCACAGTCAGGTTAGCCAAACGCAGACGACAATTCTACTCCTTCAGCTTCCTCTCTCGCACTTCCCGCCTGTGGAACTCACTCCCGTATTCTTGCTTTCCTGACGGCTACGACCTCCAGAAATTTAAAAGCAAAGTTAATACTCACCTACTAACCACTGGCCTCTAGCTCTCTCCCCTCCCCTGTATAACCTTCCCTTTCTCTCCGCCCATGTATCTCTCATTGCACCTGCTTTCTCAGCTTTCTATTGTTCCTTTCTAACTAGCTTGTACTCCTCACTCTTTTCTAATTAATCTTTTTACATTTATGTAACCCCCTGCACATCAGTGGCGTTTCTGCCTTGCTCGGGGTGAAATGATTAAAAAAAAAAAAATTTCAACTCAATCAAGCGATAGGAAAGTTGGTGCATTGTGCGATACTAGACCATTTTGATAATCAGAAACAATCTACTCTAGCTACGGTTATTGAGATTTTTGACAACATTCAAAAAAGGATGTGTTATGTTATAGTTCATCATCTGGCATCTCTATTTTTTTCATTTTTAGGAGGCAAGTGGTTTGCATGGAAGGAAACCGATTCAGAGGACTTTATTGAGAAGACGCGAGAAAACGGAGGATGAAAGAATAAAATGGAAGAACACAGAAGTCGGCGAGTGACGTAGATCAGTCAGTTAAGTGCCATACGTGATACATGCTCGGGCGATCATGTCTCGAAAGAGGCAAGACTGAATGGGCAGAAGATTGTCCCGCAGTAGGTTGCCATTAGCAAGAATAAAATGGAAGAACACAGAAGTCGTCGAGTGACGTAGAATATAAATTATTGAAGACCGTACGTGATAGGACTGCAAACAATGAAGAGTTCTACAGAAAATAAATGCCAGAAAAAATATATTAGAATACAATAGACGGTTGTATCTAACTAGTGCAACAGTAAAACGTTGAGATCTAATTGCCAATCAGGTGCAAATATATGCAGTCGAGTCACTAAAAAGGAATGCTCATTAGAACAATTACCATAAACATATATTTAGGGAAAAGACAGAGGGAAACCACGTTATGTCGGTGAAATTAGGATCTATAATATAACACACCCTCCTTTGTGTGTCGTCAAAAATCTGAATATTTATAGCTGGAAGCAGATGGATTCTGACTAAAAAAATGCACTAACTTTCTTAGCAGTCGACAAAAAAATGACTGCCTATTCGGCTAATCCTTATTACAGACTCCTGCTCAGACAGATTTCATTTTCTTAAACACACAAATAACTAAGCTGGGTTTATACTTCAGTTATGCTAAGCGAACATTCCAAGCGATCAACAATTTTAGGCGTTATAAACAGTTTATAAAGGGCCAGTACCTTCAATTTCTCAGTCACAACGGCTTGGGATTTTGTGCTAACATAATCATAATTCCGTCTACATAATTTTGCTCATAAATCTTGGGTTAAATCGTGGTATAGTTTTCAGGGACTTCTAAATGGTTTCATACACTGGAATCATGAACTCAATGTGATCCTCTCAAGAAGGCACGATTTGAGAAACCGGTCGAACAATTTAAGGCGTTATCAACAATTTAAAAGGCCAGTACCTTCAATTTCTCAGTCACGACGGCTTGGGATTTCGTGCTAACATAATCATAGTTTCATCTACCTAATTTCACTCAAAAAGCTTGGGTGAATGTGTTATGTTTTTTTTTCAGGAACTTCCAAATAGCTTCATACACTGGAATCATGAACCCAGGGCGACCTTGAGAAACCGGTCATATCCTGATTCATGTTCAGATTATATGGTCGCTATATGAACGTTCTAAATATGCGCCAATAATTTTGAATCTTTTCAATATTTTAGATTGTGAACAGGGAAAACTGGCTTCTTCAATATTCAAACGATTTTCTCCCTCAGCTGTTCAAAAGGGAAATTTTTGTTAAGTATATTATCAACAAGCAATTAAAAGAAATCTTTTCTTGTCAAGCACTAAATTTTCGGCTGCGCAAGAAACGAAGGAAAGTCACGTCCGTCAACGGAAAGATGAAATACTTTTAGATTTTTTTGCCACATCAGCTAAAACTGAAATTAACCCGATTAATCTGAAAAAAAAAATAAAATAAAATAAAAAGTTTAATGAACGAAAAAAAATATGGCGGAATAAAGAAAATTAAACAAACCTTGACCCGCGAATTGAAGTTGCTTTTAAAACGCTTTCAAGATGACTAATTCACAATTAGATTTAGTGAAGAGGTCCTTGAGTCAGGTCGAAACGACCCAGACTATTGAAGATCAGCGGAAGATAAATCTTCATTTACTCGTTACGAGTATCAGCTAAAGTAGAAAGGGACGGTACTCACAGTCCTGGCTGCGATCATTAAAGTACGTATCTGGAATTCGAACTCGGCTTCCCGATGGCTCGGAACGAGAAATCGGGGAGCCGAGTTCGAATTCCAGCTGAATTCATTGCATTCACTTACGCGCAAATACCCCTGGGAAAGGTATTAATCTGTATCTTTCTTCCGCTTATGGGCTAAATAACAGGACAGATTGGGTTCTATAGCCTTGGCTGGCAACCAGTCTACCGCAGAAAGTAGTGCCAACCTAATGCGGGATAATTTTCTGCTCAGTCAGACAAGTTTCTGTCGAGACATGATTGCGCAAACGTGTATCACTTACGGCATCTAACTGATATATTAATTACCAGATTCACATGAGAATACCGAGTTCGAATTCCAGCTGAATTCATTGCATTCACTTACGCACAAATACCCTTGGGACAGGTATTAATCCGTCTCTTCGTTCCAGATATGGGCTAAATAACAGGACAGATTGGGTTATATACACTTGGCTGGCAACCAGTCTACCGCAGAAATCACTGACAACCTACTGCGGGATAATCTTCTGCCCAGTCAGTCATGTCTCTTTCGAGACATGATCGCCCAAGCGTGTATCACGTATGGCACTTAACTGACTGACTGAATATAATAGTTGGAAACATAATTTTAACTTCTAGTGGTCGTAAAGTGGGGGATCCGTTTTCTATTGTTATGAAGTAATAAACTGATCCCCCGCTAATTACTAATTAATAATATAATACATCTATTCCCCCGCTAGCTATGAGACAAATAACAGGACTGATTAGGGTCTATAGCCTTGGTCGGCAACCAGTCTATCGCAGAAAGAAATGGCAACCTACTGCTGGATAATCTTCTGCCCAGTCAGTCATGTCTCTTTCATGATCGTCCAAGCGTGTTTCACGTATGGCACTTAACTGACTGACTGAGTGAAATTTGAATTACTTTTGATGGATATTTTTTCCTGCATGAATAACCTGCAGATGATGATTAACAGGCAAATTACTCAATCTGAGGATACCTAGGGCGAACATGTGGGATGTGTCTCTTCAACAGATCTATTCAACTTGTACAAAGAGATTATCCCGAGGACAGGAGTTGTTATACCAGGATTTGTCATCGGAGGCCACAATTTGAGCAACATAAGATACGCAGACGATACAGTGCTGATAGCAGACACGGAATGGAAACTACAAGACCTTCTACGGAAGCTAGTTGAAGAAAGTGACAAGAAAGGACTACAAATAAATTGCAAGAAAGCCGAATGGATGGTCATCAGCAAAAAGGGCAGCCCAAAATGCCAACTACAGGTGGGGGATACTAAAATCAAGCAGGTACAAACATTTAAATACCTAGGAAGTGTTCTAACAGAAGATAGAAAGTGTGACAGAGATCTGAAAGCGAATTGGCATGGCGAGGTACGCATTCCAGAAGCTGAGTAGACAGGAAAATTTCATTAGAAACAAAGAAGAGAGTACTAGATTGCCATGTGATGTCAGTTCTTCAATATGGCAGTGAATGCTAGACAATATCATTGAATATAAAGGAAAAATCTTGAAGCAACTGAAATGTGGTTCTACAGAAGGATGCTGCGGATATCGTGGATCGAGCATGTGAGCAATGATGAGGTTTTTGAAAGGATGGAAACGAATCGGGAATTGATACTGAGCATCAGGAAGAGAAAGATAATGTTCCTGAGACATGCAATGAGGAAGGAGGGCTTGGAGAATCTGATACTAACAGACCAGATAAAGGGAAGGAGAGACAAGGGGAAAACAGCGTGTAACATACTTGACTGGCCTGAGCGGATGGATGGCAGAACGGGGGTTGCGTCGTGTAACTGGAGAAAGCGTGCTAAGAGTCACCAGGAATAGGGAGACGTGGATGGCCATGATCGACTAGATCCTGAAAAGTCAATTCACATAAAAGAAGAAGAATCACCGTTTCCCTTACCCCTTTAGGGTGTGTGAGTTCATGGCTCTCCACAATTTCCCATAATTTGTAACTCTTATTACTATGCAACCAAATACCTGTTCTGTCGTTTTATTTTTGCACGACTTCATTAGGTACGTTAATTGCAGCTACCCTTCTCTCTTTAGGGTTAGGTGGTCATGGCTCTCCACATCCTTCTATGCTTTGTAAATCTTAGCAATGTTTTCTTTGTCCATTATTATCTTCCCCAGTCACTGTTCTGCTATAAAATTGCACATATTTGTTTGGTATTTTATCACCGTTTTCATTGTTAATGTAGGAAGTGTGCGGTCATCATGTTAAATATTCGTTAGACGATATTTTTGAGAATAATGAAGTTTTTGCCAATGAAGTGGATTTGCGCTAGGTGACAGATATTTTGAGATTTGAGTGAAACGTATTTAGTTGAAAAATGTCGGCTAAATGCGCAAAAGATTTTCGCATTTGAATTTTTATTTTGTCAGAGATTCATGTCCCACATTCAAATTTGTTCCAAAAGAGAGCTCTCAATGGCACGGAAGTGACATCAAGCTGACAGTAAGAAAGATTTTAGTAGTAATTTTAATCTTGATTTTGAAGAGTTTGAGTTCACCTGTCATAGCGGACGCATGTCCTAAAATCGGGGTCTCCTCGATGCATGAGGTGTGCTGACAATTCTGCCCAAAAGAACCCTCTTACTCTATGGCATGTCACCGAAGTTGTCTGTGTATGAAAAAGAAAAGGAAAAGGAAAATATATTTTATTCGCATATCGGTCTAGTATGTGCGTTGTGGTACTGTAGATATCGACACGTAACGACAAATCGGGGAGCCGAGTACAAATTTCCGGTGAATTCCTTGCATATACTTACGCACAAATACCCTTGGGAAAAGTATTAATCCGTCTCTTCCCTCCAGCTATTTGTTAAATAACATGACAGATTGGGTTCTATAGGCTTGGCCAGCAACCAGTCTACCGCAGAAAGCAATGGCAATGTAGTGCGGGATAATCTTGTGCTCCGTCATTCATGTTTCTTACGAGACATGATCGCCCAAAGAGTGTATCACGTATGGCACTGACTGACTATTGTTTTTAGCCAGAGGCGTTTGTTGCAGTTTATTGTTTTACAAGGACCGGGACGACAAAGAAGCTGAAAAAGAAGATTATGAAATGTTATGCGAAACTGATTTTTGCGAGGAAGTTGGGTTGAGTGGTCCCCAAAGGATTTATGATTAGAGAGGTTGAACCCCCCCCCCCCAAGGTTTTGAGTTCCAGAAGTTGTGAGAAGTATCGATGTTTTAGTGAAGGCCGCAGAATTTATGACGTGTAATTTTCGTCCTCGTGGTTCCAATATTCGTCGTTTGTTCCAGCATCGTTGACCCGGACCACGTGGGACCCAGACAAGCAGAAGATTTTTCCAGAAGAATTATATGCCCAAGAAAATAGTCCCATCATTTTGCTGGAGAAAGTTATTTCCTTCTACACGAAAGAACTTTATTATTTAACAACACGAGTATAACCCGACGTTGCTCGGGTGTAATGAGAGCTTTAAAACTAATCCATGGTACTGGAGCTCAGACTCTTTGGACGTTGGCATGAAAGACTAAAAAGCAATAGTTGTTTCCAGTTAAAGCAAAACCGCAGACTGAAAGAAAAATGAATGGATGTAAGTCCAATTTTGATTTCCTGGTATCGATATCAAATAAGTTTTTTCGTCGTAAATTGAATTATATATATATTAACGATTTTCTGCACTATTGTAAGAACTGCAACCTTGAAAGATCTGAATAGCATTGTTTATGTCTTTGTCTATGAGTGTATCAAATTTGATTAAAATCGGACCGCTTCTTCTATCACCCGATTTTTTCGATTATCGATTTTTGATATTTATCGGAGGTACCTCGACACAAAACCTAGCTATGAACACTCGCAGACGCTTATAGTACAACTTTGTAAATTTTAAAGAAAATTCGTTCAGCCGTTTCGGAGTCTATAGGTAATGGTCACACACACACACACACACACACACACACACACAGAGACAAAGTTCCATTTATAAATAAGTTTAGATAATTCTCCATAACCTCTTATCCTTTGTAATTCTTTGAAGTATTTCTACTGTTAATACTTCAACAGTCTCTATTCTACTAACCATTTACACAAGGTCGATAGGTAGTTTCCTCGCTTATTCACTCTACCCTTCTTGCCCTAGGCTTACGACCTATCACGTTGAATACACCGGTTCGCTCTTGATCACTGAAGTTAAGCAACGTTGAGCCTGGTCAGTACTTAGATGGGTGACCGCTTGGGAATACCAGGTGCTGTTAGCGTTTAGTGACGGATGTGCGTTGTGATGCAGTGGATATCGGCTAGGAAAGAGAAATCGGAGAGTCGAGTTCGAATTCTAGTTGAATACCCTTCATTCACTTAAAGCACTGGTTCCCTTGGGAAAGTTATTAATCCGTCCCTTCCCTCCAGTTATTGGTTAAATAACAAGGGTAAGATTTTGGGACCCTGCTCTTAAAAACAAATCCCAAGGAATCGTGATACTCGAAAAAAAAGTATTACTACATACAAAGAATTATATAAAAACAACAATAAATTGTTGAAAAAAAAAAGGTATTACCAGCAATAAATAAATAAAATTTAATTGGCAATAAATGACCCATAAAAACAAAACAACCAAACCAAATCTTCTTGCCCTCAATAAGTCCTGTGAATATTCAATTATCCAAGCCTTATTTCCACATTATGTGTCGAACACATATCAACAATCTCTTTCTGATTATATTTCCGTTTTTTTAAGCATTCACGTACATCTCACGTTAATTCTCAGCATTCTTTTGTAAAATTATATTTTTGCTGCGACAAATTCCTTCTTCGTCAGTGGAGGATTTGTCGCGCATTTTCTCACATATGAGAAGTTTGATATCTGTTTCTAATTATTCGTTTCTGTTTCTTAAAGCTTTGCTTAGATTTTACAAGCTATCATTCATTATTTCATTGCGAATTTCCACCTCTGTATCAAGATTTCCCTTCTCTGTTATAACTACCCCCATATATTTCAATTTATAAAATTGCTTGATACATCTCCCGTAAATCGCTTGCTTCTTTAACTATCACTTAAAGAACATGACAGAAGTGGAGATGACAGGTCATGATCTATAACATTACGCACTCATTGAATTTTATCAAGAACCTCAAAATATATAGCTAGAGCAGCAGGCCAGATACGACATCAGTATTCTTCAAGTTTGCTGTCTTGAACGGTGGACATATCCTCTGCGACATAAGATAAGCGAATATGACAGATTCAGATTGAAAACTAAAAAGAAAATGTAGTAGGGAAGGCAAGAAAAAAAGACTATCTATCGACCGCATCAAGACAAAATTCATGGGTTTCGACAAAAGAGACCGCGTAAGGTGTGATCTACTCATTGGAGATGCCACTATCAAGCAGTTGCAAAAAACTAATTCTGGGATTTTCTAGTAAGAGATAATGGAAGATATTACCAAGAATTTCGAATGCAAAAAAAGCTTTACAGAAACTAATAAAGAATTATAGGTGGGAAAATTATAATTAAAACTGTGAACGGCTAAGGCGAATATAACCTCAGAGAAAAAAAGCGAGATGAAGCAGAAAATGGTGGGGAACTGCAGTCGAATATAAAGAATTGGGAGGTAGGAACATGTCGTTAGAAGCAAAGAAAAGACTGTCGAATGTCTATGGAGAATATCGTCTCAGATGAAGAAGAAACTTAGAGCAGACCATAGTGGATTTCTACAGACGAATATAAAGAATGAAGAGGCGGAGAAATATCGTTAGAAACAAAGAAAGGAAATTTGAACGGCTATGGAGAATATCCGCTAAGATAAAGAATAAATTTGAAGCAAACAATTGTGTGGTCCTACAGACAAACGTGAAGAATTGACTCAGGAAAATGTTGTAAGAAACAAAGAAAAGTGTGTTGAACGGCTCTGAAGAATATCTTCTAAAAAGAAGAAACATGGAGTAGACGATGGTGTGATCCTACAGACGAATGGGAAGAATTAAGAGACGGAAAATTAGCGTTAGAAAAAAACAAAAAAGCGTTACATGGCTATGGAAGATATATCCACTGATGAAGAAGTGACTTGAAGCAGACAATGGTGGGGACTAACAGACGAATATAGAGTATTAATTGCCAGGGAAATATTGCTAGCAACAAAGAAAATATTGTTGAACGGCTATAGAGCATATCTCCTCAGATGAAGAAAAGACTTGAAGCAGACAATGGTGGTGACCTACAGACGAATATGAAGAAGTTAGAGGTTGGAGAATATCGGTAGAAACAAAGAAAAGTGTGTTGGGCAGCTATTGAGTATGTATCCTTGGACAAAGAAGAAACATGATGTGGTCCCACAGATGAATGCAAAAAATGAAGAAGCGAGAAAATATAGTTAGAAAGAAAGAATGCTATAGAGATTTTCCAATCAAATGTAGAAGAAATTTGAAAGAGACAATGGTATGGTTCTCCAGGCAAATATAAAGAATTAAAAGGCGGAAGGTATTAGAACGAAAGGTAAAAATATTGAACGGCTATGAAGAATATCTCATAAGATGAAGGAGAGATGTGAAGCAGATGGTTATAACATATTAATAGGTCGCAAATTACATTCAGAAACAAAGAGTGCTGAACGGCCATGGAAAATATTCTTTAAGCAGACGATGGTCAGATCCTACAGACGAATATAATGTATTAATAGACAAGAAATAACATTAGAAACAAAAAAAAAAGACCGTTAAGACGCCAAGGAAAATATCACCTCAGATAAAAAACACCGTTGAAGCAGACAATTGTGTAGTCCTACAGACGAATATAAAGTATTAAAAGGCGGGAACATACCGTTAGAAAGAAAGAAAAATGTGTTGAACGGCTATTCCTTTAAATGAAAAAGAGACTTGCAGGAGACAATGGTGGAGTCCTACAGACTGATATAAATAATTAATAGGCGAGAAATATCGTTAGAAACAAAGAAAAGAACGTTGAACGGCTATGAAGATTATCTCCTCAGATAATGAACAGAATTGAAGCAGATAAAAAATATTCCCTTAGATAAAGAAGAGACTTGCAGGAGACAATGGTTGGGTCCTACAGATTAATGTAATGTATTAAGAAGTAGGAAAATGTTTTGATAAATAAAGGAAATTATCATGAAGGTCTATGGAGAATATCCTCTTACATGCGGAAGCAAAATGTAGTGTAATTCTAGAGAAATTGTTAAAGAGTATTAAGAGGCAAAAAATTGCGTTGAACAGCTATGAAGAATACTTACTCGATAAAGTGCAGTCTTGAATCAGGCAATGGTGTGGTCCTATGAACGAATATAAAATATTGATAGGCGAGAATGTATCGTTAGAAACTGAGAAAATATTGTTGAACGGCTATGAAGGATACTTACTCATAAGGTACAGCTCGAAATCTGAAAAATTTGTAACCCCATGAACGAATATAAAATATTGATAGGCGAGAATGTATCGTTAGAAACTAAGAAAAGATTGTTTGAACGGGCTATGAAGGATACTTACTCGATAAGGTACAGTCTTGAATCAGGCAATGGTGTGGTCCTATGAACGAATATGTAAAATATTGATAGGCGAGAATGTATCGTTAGAAACTAAGAAAAGATTGTTGAACGGCTAAGTGGAAAGGATACTTACTCGATAAGGTACAGTCTTGAATCAGGCAATGGTGTGGTCCTATGAACGAATATAAAATATTGATAGGCGAGAATGTATCGTTAGAAACTTGAAAATATTGTTGAACGGCTATGAAGGATACTTACTCGATAAGGTACAGTCTTGAATCAGGCAATGGTGTGGTCCTATGAACGAATATAAAATATTGATAGGCGAGAATGTATCGTTAGAAACTGAGAAAAGATTGTTGAACGGCTATGAAGGATACTTACTCGATAAGGTACAGTCTTGAATCAGGCAATGGTGGTATCCTCATGAACGAATATAAAATATTGATAGGCGAGAATGTATCGTTAGAAATTGAGAAAATATTGCTGAACGGCTATGAAGGATACTTACTCGATAAGGTACAGTCTTGAATCAGGCAATGGTGTGGTCCTATGAACGAATATAAAATATTGATAGGCGAGAATGTATCGTTAGAAACTAAGAAAAGATTGTTGAACGGCTACGAAGGATACTTACTCGATATACAAGGTACAGCCTTGAATCAGGCAATGGTGTGGTCTCATGAACGAATATAAAATATTGATAGTGAGAAATGTATCGTTAGAAACTGAGAAAATATTGTTGAACGGCTATGAAGGATACTTACTCGATAAGGTACAGCCTTGAATCAGGCAATAATGGGTGTGGTCCTGCGAACGAATATAAAATATTGATAGGCGAGAATGTATCGTTAGAAACTAAGAAAAGATTGTTGAACGGCTATGAAGGATACTTACTCGATAAGGTACAGTCTTGAATCAGGCAATGGTGTGGTCCTATGAACGAATATAAAATATTGATAGGCGAGAATAAAATGTTAGAAACTGAGAAAAGATTGTTGAACGGCTATGAAGGATACTTACTCGATAAGGTACAGTCTTGAATCAGTGTCGGTGTGGTCTCATGAACGAATATAAAATATTGATAGGCGAGAATGTATCGTTAGAAACTGAGAAAAGATTGTTGAACGGCTATGGCTGATACTTACTGATAAGGTACAGTCTTGAATCAGGCAATGGTGTGGTCCTATGAACGAATATAAAATATTGATAGGCGAGAATGTATCGTTAGAAACTGAGAAAAGATTGTTGAACGGCTATGGAGGATACTTACTCAATAAGGTACAGTCTTGAATCAGGCAATGGTGTGGTCCCATAAACGAATATAAAATATTGATAGGCGAGAATGTATCGTTAGAAACTAAGAAAAGATTGTTGAACGGCTATGAAGGATACTTACTCGATAAGGTACAGTCTTGAATCAGGCAATGGTGTTGTCCTATGAACGAATATAAAATATTGATAGGCGAGAATGTATCGTTAGAAACTGACAAAATATTGTTGAACGGCTATGAAGGATACTTACTCGATAAGGTACAGTCTTGAATCAGGCAATGGTGTGGTCCTATGAACGAATATAAAATATTGATAGGCGAGAATGTATCGTTAGAAACTAAGAAAAGATTGTTGAACGGCTATGAAGGATACTTACTCGATAAGGTACAGTCTTGAATCAGGCAATGGTGTGGTCCTATGAACGAATATAAAATATTGATAGGCGAGAATGTATCGTTAGAAACTGAGAAAATATTGTTGAACGGCTATGAAGGATACTTACTCGATAAGGTACAGTCTTGAATCAGGCAATGGTGTGGTCCTATGAACGAATATAAAATATTGATAGGCGAGAATGTATCGTTAGAAACTAAGAAAAGATTGTTGAACGGCTATGAAGGATACTTACTCGATAAGGTACAGTCGTGAATCAGGCAATGGTGTGGTCCTATGAACGAATATAAAATATTGATAGGCGAGAATGTATCGTTAGAAACTGAGAAAATATTGTTGAACGGCTATGAAGGATACTTACTCGATAAGGTACAGTCTTGAATCAGGCAATGGTGTGGTCCTATGAACGAATATAAAATATTGATAGGCGAGAATGTATCGTTATAAACTGAGAAAAGATTGTTGAACGGCTATGAAGGATACTTACCGATAAGGTACAGTCTTGAATCAGGCAATGGTGTAGTCCTATGAACGAATATAAAATATTGATAGGCGAGAATGTATCGTTAGAAACTAAGAAAAGATTGTTGAACGGCTATGAAGGATACTTCATCGAGCAGGTACAGTCTTGAATCAGGCAATGGTGTGGTCCTATGAACGAATATAAAATATTGATAGGCGAGAATGTATCGTTAGAAACTGAGAAAATATTGTTGAACGGCTATGAAGGATACTTACTCGATAAGGTACAGTCTTGAATCAGGCAATGGTGTGGTCTTATGAACGAATATAAAATATTGATAGGCGAGAATGTATCGTTAGAAACTAAGAAAAGATTGTTGAACGGCTATGAAGGATACTTCCTACTCGATAAGGTACAGTCTTGAATCAGGCAATGGTGTGGTCCTATGAACGAATATAAAATATTGATAGGCGAGAATGTATCGTTAGAAACTGAGAAAAGATTGTTGAACGGCTATGAAGGATACTTACTCGATAAGGTACAGTCTTGAATCAGGCAATGGTGTGGTCCTATGAACGAATATAAAATATTGATAGGCGAGAATGTATCGTTAGAAACTAAGAAAAGATTGTTGAACGGCTATGAAGGATACTTACTCGATAAGGTACAGTCTTGAATCAGGCAATGGTGTGGTCCTATGAACGAATATAAAATATTGATAGGCGAGAATGTATCGTTAGAAACTGAGAAAAGATTGTTGAACGGCTATGAAGGATACTTACTCGATAAGGTACAGTCTGGAATCAGGCAATGGTGTGGTCCTATGAACGAATATAAAATATTGATAGGCGAGAATGTATCGTTAGAAACTAAGAAAAAGATTGTTGAACGGCTATGAAGGATACTTACTCGATAAGGTACAGTCTTGAATCAGGCAATGGTGTGGTCCTATGAACGAATATAAAATATTGATAGGCGGAGAATGTAATGTTAGAAACTAAGAAAAAGATTGTTGAACGGCTATGAAGGATACTTACTGATAAGGTACAGTCTTGAATCAGGCAATGTGTATCCATGAACGAATATAAAATATTGATAGGCGAGAATGTATCGTTAGAAACTGAGAAAAGATTGTTGAACGGCTATGAAGGATACTTACTCGATAAGGTACAGTCTTGAATCAGGTAATGGTGTGGTCCTATGAACGAATATAAAATATTGATAGGCGAGAATGTATCGTTAGAAACTAAGAAAAGATTGTTGAACGGCTATGAAGGATACTTACTGATAAGGTACAGTCTTGAATCAGGCAATGGTGTGGTCCTATGAACGAATATAAAATATTGATAGGCGAGAATGTATCGTTAGAACCAAGAAAAGATTAAGAATTTGCCATGAAGGATACTTACTGATAAGGAAAGAAGTCTAATCAGTATCAGTATCCCATGAACGAATATAAATATTGGATAGCGAGAAATGTATCGTTAGAAATCCGAGAAAAAGGATTGTTGAACGGCTATGAAGGATACTTACTCGATAAGGTATGTCTTGAATCAGGCGAATGGTGGGGATCTCATGAACGAATATAAAATATTGATAGTGAGAATGTATCGTTAGAAACTAAGAAAAGATTGTTGAACGGCTATGAAGGATACTTACTCGATAAGGTACAGTCTTGAATCAGGCAATGGTGTGGTCTTATGAATGAATATAAAATATTGATAGGCGAGAATGTATCGTTAGAAACTGACAAAATATTGTTGAACGGCTATGAAGCATACTTACTGATAAGGTACAGCTTTTGAATCAGGTAATGGTGTGGTCCCATGAACGAATATAAAATATTGATAGGCGAGAATGTATCGTTAGAAACTAAGAAAAGATTGTTGAACGGCTATGAAGGATACTTACTGATAAGGTACAGTCTTGAATCAGGCAATGGTGTGGTCCTATGAACGAATATAAAATATTGATAGGAGCAGAATGTATCGTTAGAAACTGACAAAATATTGTTGAACGGCTATGAAGGATACTTACTGATAAGGTACAGTCTTGAATCATGGGCCAGGTCCTATGAACGAATATAAAATATTGATAGGCGAGAATGTGTCGTTAGAAACTAAGAAAAAGATTGTTGAACGGCTATGAAGGATACTTACTCGAGGAAGGTACAGTCTTGAATCAGGCAATGGTGTGGTCCTATGAACGAATATAAAATATTGATAGGCGAGAATGTATCGTTAGAAACTAAGAAAAGATTGTTGAACGGCTATGAAGGATACTTACTCGATAAGGTACAGTCTTGAATCAGGCAATGGTGTGGTCCTATGAACGAATATATAAAATATTGATAGGCGAGAATGTATCGTTAGAAACTAAGAAAAGATTGTTGAACGGCTATGAAGGATACTTACTCGATAAGGTACAGTCTTGAATCAGGCAATGGTGTGGTCCTATGAACGAATATAAAATATTGATAGGCGAGAAAGTATCGTTAGAAACTGAGAAAAGATTGTTGAACGGCTATGAAGGATACTTACTCGATAAGGTACAGTCTTGAATCAGGCAATGGTGTGGTCCTATGAACGAATATAAAATATTGATAGGCGAGAATGTATCGTTAGAAACTAAGAAAAGATTGTTGAACGGCTATGAAGGATACTTACTCGATAAGGTACAGTCTTGAATCAGGCAATGGTGTGGTCCTATGAACGAATATAAAATATTGATAGGCGAGAATGTATCGTTAGAAACTAAGAATAGATTGTTGAACGGCTATGAAGGATACTTACTCGATAAGGTACAGTCTTGAATCAGGCAATGGTGTGGTCCTATGAACGAATATAAAATATTGATAGGCGAGAATGTATCGTTAGAAACTAAGAAAAGATTGTTGAACGGCTATGAAGGATACTTACTCGATAAGGTACAGTCTTGAATCAGGCAATGGTGTGGTCCTATGAACGAATATAAAATATTGATAGGCGAGAATGTATCGTTAGAAACTGACAAAATATTGTTGAACGGCTATGAAGGATACTTACTCGATAAGGTACAGTCTTGAATCAGGCAATGGTGTGGTCCTATGAACGAATATAAAATATTGATAGGCGAGAATGTATCGTTAGAAACTAAGAAAGAATTGTTGAACGGCTATGAAGGATACTTACTCGATAAGGTACAGTCTTGAATCAGGCAATGGTATGGTCCTATGAACGAATATAAAATATTGATGGGCGATGTATCGTTAGAAACTAAGAAAAAGATTGTTGAACGGCTATGAAGGATACTTACTCGATAAGGTACAGTCTTGAATCAGGCAATGGTGTGGTCCTATGAACTGAATATAAAATATTGATGAGCGAGAGAATGTATCGTTAGAAACTGAAAGATTGTTGAACGGCTATGAAGGATACTTACTCGATAAGGGTACAGTCTTGGATAAAAGACAGTAATTGAGGTCCTATAGACGAATATAAAATATTGATAGGCGAGAATGTATCGTTAGAAACTGAAAAAGATTGTTGAACGGCTATGAAGGATACTTACTCGATAAAATTACAGTCTTGAATCGAGCAATGGTGCTGGTCCTATGAACCCGAATATAAAGCCAAGTAGGCGAGAATGTATCGTTAGAAACTAAGAAAAGATTGTTGAACTACTATGAAGGATACTTACTCGATAGGGTACAGTCTTGAATCGAGCAATGGTGTGGTCCTATGAACGAATACTAAAAATATTGATAGGCGAGAATATATCATTAAAACGTGAGAAAATATTATTGAGCGGCTATGAAGGGATACTTTATCTGATGGTCTGATCTTGGATAAAACCCAATGGTGTGGTCCTATGAACGAATATAAAATATTGATGACGAGAATGTATCGTTAAGAACTAAGAAAAGATTATTTGAACAGCTATGAAGGATACTTACTCGATAAGGTACAGTCTTGGATGGGCTCGTGGTGTGGTCCTATGAACCGAATATAAAATATTGATAGGCGAGAATGTATCGTTAGAAACTAAGAAAAGATTGTTGAACGGCTATGAGATACTTACTCGATAAGGTACAGTCTTGAATCAGGCAAATGGTGTGGTCCTATGAACGAATATAAAATATTGATAGGCGAGAATGTGTCATTGGAAACTAAGAAAAGATTGTTGAACGGCTATGAAGGATACTTACTCGATAAGGTACAGTCTTGCGGTCAGGCAATGGTGTGGATACACTATAGACACAGATGTAAATATTGATAGGCGAGAATGTGTCGTTAAGAAACGAAGAAGAATTGATGAACGGCTATGAAGGATACTTACTCGATAAGGTACAGTCTTGAATCAGGCAATGGTGTGGTCCTGAACGAATATAAAATATTGATAGGCGAGAATGTATCGTTAGAAACTAAGAAAAATTGTTGAACGACTATGAAGGATACTTACTCGATAGCAGGTACAGTCTTAAGAATCAACGACAATGGTGTGGTCCTATGAACAGATAAAATATTGATGAGCGAGAATGTATCGTTAGAAACGAAAAAGATTGTTGAACGGCTATGAGAGATACTTACTCGATAAAGAATTGATGTACCGAATTAGACAATGGTGTGGTCCTATGAACGAATATAAAATATTGGTAGGCGAGAATGTATCATTGAAGAGCGAGGAAAAGATTGTTGATCGGCTATGAAGAATACTTACTCGATAAGGTACAGTCTTGAATCAGGCAATGGTGTGGTCCTATGAACGAATATAAAATATTGATAGGCGAGAATGTATCGTTAGAAACTAGGAAAAGATTGTTGAACGGCTATGAAGGATACTTACTCGATAAGGTACAGTCTTGAATCAGGCAATGGTGTGGTCCTATGAACGAATATAAAATATTGATAGGCGAGAATGTATCGTTAGAAACCGAGAAAAGATTGTTGAACGGCTATGAAGGATACTTACTCGATAAGGTACAGTCTTGAATCAGGCAATGGTGTTGTCCTATGAACGAATATAAAATATTGATAGGCGAGAATGTATCGTTAGAAACCGTGAAGAGATTGTTGAACGGCTATGAAGGATACTTACTCGATAAGATACAGTCTTGAATCAGGCAATGGTGTGGTACTATGAACGAATATAAAATATTGATAGGCGAGAATGTATCGTTAGAAACTGAGAAAAGATTGTTGAACGGCTATGAAGGATACTTACTCGATAAGGTACAGTCTTGAATCAGGCAATGGTGTGGTCCTATGAACGAATATAAAATATTGATAGGCGAGAATGTATCGTTAGAAACTGAGAAAAGATTGTTGAACGGCTATGAAGGATACTTACTCGATAAGGTACAGTCTTGAATCAGGCAATGGTGTGGTCCTATGAACGAATATAAAATATTGACAGGCGAGAATGTATCGTTAGAAACTAGGAAAAGATTGTTGAACGGCTATGAATGATACTTACTCGATAAGGTACAGTCTTGAATCAGGCAATGGTGTGGTCCTATGAACGAATATATAATATTGATAGGCGAGAATGTATCGTTAGAAACTGAGAAAAGATTGTTGAACGGCTATGAAGGATACTTACTCGATAAGGTACAGTCTTGAATCAGACAATGGTGTGGTCCTATGAACGAATATAAAATATTGACAGGCGAGAATGTATTGTTAGAAACTAGGAAAAGATTGTTGAACGGCTATGAAGGATACTTACTCGATAAGGTACAGTCTTGAATCAGGCAATGGTGTGGTCCTATGAACGAATATAAAATATTGATAGGCGAGAATGTATCGTTAGAAACTGAGAAAAGATTGTTGAACGGCTATGAAGGATACTTACTCGATAAGGTACAGTCTTGAATCAGGCAATGGTGTTGTCCTATGAACGAATATAAAATATTGATAGGCGAGAATGTATCGTTAGAAACTAGGAAAAGGTTGTTAAACGGCTATAAAAATATTTCTTTAGATGAAGAAGAGACTTGAAGCCGACAATGGTGTGGTCTTATAGACGAATATAAATTATTAAGAGGAGAACAAATACTGTTAGAAACAAAGAAAAGACCGTTGAACAGCTATGAAGAATATCTCTTTAAATTATGAACATACTTGAAGAATACTGTAATGTGTTTCTAAAGACTAATATAAAATATTAATATGCGAGAACAATATAGTTACCAACAAAGAAACGAATGTTGAAGTGCTATGCAAAATATCCACCCAGATGGAGAAGATACTTGAAACAAAAAATGGTGTCGTCCTACAGACGAATACAAAAAATTAGCAAATATAGTTAGAAACAAAGAAAAAGCGTTGAAAGTCTATAGAAAATATCCTCTCAAATGTAGAAGAGACTTGCAGGAGACAATATTGGGGTCTTACAGACGAATATATAAACTTATTTATAAATGGAAATTTGTCTGTGTATAGACTCCAAAACAGTTGAACCGATTTTCTTGAAAATTTACACAGTTGTACTATAAGCGTCTGCGGGTTTTCTTAGCTAGGTTTTGTGTCGAGGTACCCCGATAAATATCGAAAATTGATAATCGAAAAAATCGAGTTATAGAAGGAGTGGTCCGATTTTAATCAAATTTGATACACTCATAGAGAAAGACATAAGAAACTATATTTAGAAGTTTCAAGGTTGCAGTTCTTACAATAGTGCAGAAAATCGATAATATATATATATAAAAGGCAAGATGTTTGTGTGTGTGTTTGTTTATCTGCCTGTATGTCTGTATTTTTTCAGCCCTTTTATTTTAGGTTTTGCTTCGGGTTTAGCTCCAAGTAAGTATAATAGTAGTTCTTAGTCTCAGCCATGACAGCATTTACTTAGAGGACTTATATAGCCTTCAAAATTCAGTTTAGGACGAAAGAAACTTATTTGATATCAATAGCAGGAAATCAAAATTAGACTTACATTCATTCATTTTTTTTTTTTCAGTCTACGGTTTCACTTTAACTGGAAACAACTATTGCTTTATAGTCTTTCGTGCCAAGGTCCAAAGAGTCTGAGCTCCAGGACGATGGATTAATTTTAATGCTTTCATTACACCCAAGCAACGCCGAGCTATACTGCTAGTAGAGTATAAAGAAGCGAAAGATATTCTTAGAAGCAAAGAAAAAACCGTTGAACGTCTGTGAAAAATATTTCATTGGACAAAGAAGAGATTTTTAGCAGACAATTGTGTGATTCTACAACGAATAAAATTAATTATATGGCCGGAAAGTATCGTTAGACATAAAGAAAAGAGTGTTTAACGGCTATGAAGAATATCTGTTCAGATGGAGAAGAGATATGAAGGATAAAAGATTGTGGTCATACAGATGGATATAATAATTTAGATTGGGAAAATATAGTTAGGAACAAAGAAAAAAGTTTTTACTGCAATGTAGAATATCCCCACAAATCCAGAAGAAACTTGAAACTAACAATGATGTGGTTCTACAGACGATTTTAACATTAATAGGTAGAAAATTATCTTTAGAAACAAAGAAAAGAGTGCTGGACAGTTTTAAAGAATATTTACTCAGATGAAGAAGAGAATTGACGCAGACAATGGTGTGGTCCTACAGATGATAATAAAGAAATAAGAAACGGGAAAATATCGTTAAAAACAAAGAAACGATTGTTGAACGTCTATGGAGAATATCCCTTCAGATGAATAAGAGACTTGGAGAAGACAATGGTCTGGTCGGACAGATGAATGCAAAGAATTAGTAGGCGTGAAAATATCGTTAGAAACAAAAACAAAATTGTTGAGCGTCTATGGAAAATATCTCCTTAGGTGAAGAAGAGACTTGAAACAAACAATTGTGTTATAAACAAAGAAACGAGTGCTTAACAGCTATGTAATAGCTAATCTCTTATATGCTAGTGAAAGCGAGGCAATTTGGTCTTAGATCAAGAGTAGATTTTAAAATGACAAATCTGTAGTCGCACTGAAGAATACAAAAGAGATAGGAAAATATCATTAAAATCAAAGGAAGTGCGTTGAACTCTTATGTAATGTTTAATATTCTCTATGGCAATCAATACTGGACAATTCCTTCACAGCTGAAGAAGAGAATTGAATCAGATAAAGATGCCATCCTGCTCAAAGACAGAAAGTATAAAGAGGTAAGAAAATATCGTTAGAGAACAAAGTAAACGGTATTGGTCTCATATGCAATATCTTAGTTCCTATATGGCATTGAATACTGGACAATTTTATCAAAGATGAATAGTGGGCTATACAAAGATGGTATTTCGCTGAAGAATATAGAGAATAGCATGTGTGAAGCGAAGAGAAATCAAGGGAAGTAAAAACAAATATACAAAAATATACTTAAAGTTTTTTAAACAGTTTAAATGACTAGTGCGCAGAACTAGGGAAGATGACTTTTTTTAAAAAATTGTTTCGCCCGAAGCAAGGCGGTACTGATGCGCAGGGGTTTATATAAAAGAGGAGTAAAAGTTTAAGCTGGAAGAGATTGAAGAGAAAGTCGAACACAGAAAGTCAAGAGAAGGGTGGGAATACAGGTGTGATGACAGTTGCGAAGGTAGAGTGAGAAAGGAAAAGAACAAGAGATGCAGAATGACGAGAGAAGAACTAGAGTCAAATAGATAAGAGATAAGAACTGACATTGCATTTAAATTACTGCAGGTTTTGCCATCAGGAAAACACGTATACGGAAGGGAGTTCCACGGGCGAGAAGTACGAGAAAAGATGCTGATGGAGTAAAAATTGTCGGCTGCAATTGGTTGATTTAACTGTAAAAAGGTTGAAACTTGTTACCAGTCTAGTTGCTTGAGCAAATTATTGTAGAGGGGGCATTAGTAAGCTAATCTCGGAGGAGGAGAAGCCATGAAAATATTTGTAGAAGAGACAGAGGGAAGCCACATTCTGTCGGTAAGAAATAGGCTGGAGTCGAGCTGCAAGGTCGGGAATGATCACATTACAGATTCTCCTTTGGAGCCTGTTGAGAACCCTGAGATAAATAGCAGTGGCGCCCGATCAGATATGACAACAGTATTCTAAGCACGCTCTGGTGTTTTGGGACGCACTGAAACCTACAACTTGCCGTTAAATAGGGTAAAGAAGGCTTGTTAATTTTACTGTCTCTAAAACGAACTGCTTTAAATCAATCATCCTAGAGACTCATTTCTGCCTTCCATCAACATGCTTGATGCTAATCTGCAGAGTGTTCCCCCTTTTCGGGTTAAACATTTTTGATTAAAATGAAATGAGAAGATCGTATTGAATCAATTGCTAGATCTGCTGCTAGCAAAGTTGGTTCGCTGTGTCATACTCGACAATTTTCTCTTTAATTAGCGCCCTATCAGCCTTCTTCCGATCTTTGGCAAAGTGTTCGAAGCCATTATTAACGCCGAAGTGGTTCAGCATCTAACAGCCCACAAACTCCTCTCGGACAAACAGTATGGTTTCCGCTTCACCAGGTCTACTGCTGATATGCTAACGACCTTCACTGGGGCTCTCGACAAGAACGGTGAAGTTTGAACCCTTGCCTTGGATATTTCTAAAGCGTTCGACAGAGTCTGGCATGCTGGCCTTCTACGCAAACTGCGGAGCTATGGTATAACTGGACATTTGTTTGACCTAATCCAGTCAATCCTCTCTAATCGCACATTGTAGGTAGTATTAAACGGACATGCCTCTCAAAACTACCATACGAACGAGTGTGTCTCTCAAGGCTCTATCCTAGGTCCTACGATTTTTTGACCTACATTAACGATCTCCCCGATGCTATAAGATCCCAAGTAGGCATGTACACCGACGACACCACAGTTTACTCTCGCCTCGATTAAATATCTGGTGTGGGTGACAAAGCGAACCTCGCTGCCGAGCTTGATAAGGATCTACAATCCGTGGATGTACTGAGGTAAGAAATGGCTCGGAAATTTTAATGCTTCCAAAACGAAGCTGCTATCAATTAACCATCATAGACAATCGCGCTACTACCTCCCATTAGCATGGAACAGGCTAGCCTACCTGAGAGTAAAACACTACGCCTCCTTGGCCTCACACTCTCAGCGGACTTTAAGTGGAATGACTACATCGAATCCATTGATAAATCCGCTGCTATGAAAGTCGGTTCTCTGTGCCCGTGTATTGAGTACTGGTGCCACATCTGGTCGGGTGCCTCTGCTATTCTCCTCGGGGTTCTTGACAAAATACAACGGAGAATCTGTAATGTGATCGATACCGAATTGGCAGCCCGGCTGCAGTCACTCTCTCACCGGCAGTGATGTGGCTTCCCTGTGCCTCTTTTATAAATACATTCACGGCTTCTGCTCCGATGAACTTAGATCACTGGTGCCTCCTATGTATGAATTTTCACGAGATACTAGATTAGCAACTAGGTCCCTACAATTTACAGTGAAACAGATAAAATGTAACCGCTATTTCTACTCTAACAGCTTCTTTTCTCGCACTTCCCGCCTATGGAATTCCCTTCCAGATACTTGCTTCCCCGACAGCTACAATCTCCAGGAATGTATATGTAAGCTTAATAGACACCTCTTATCACACTAGCTCGCATCCATTCTCTCAAACACTCTTTCCATCTACCCTAACCCCATCATCGGTATCCTCGTCCATTTATCACCCTCCTCCCAACATTTCCTATAACTAACTACTCTTTCTCATCACTTTCGCCGATGTAACCCGCTGCGCACGAGTGGCAGTGAAATGGCTTGCTTGGGGAGAAATGATTAAAAAAAAGGATATATTTTACATATCTATGAAGCTACCATTCGTCTATGCATTGAATATTGCTGTCACACGTGCTTTGAAGTCCTTGCTATATGAGACCCAAAGACGAATTCCCGCTGTTTTTTTTAATGAGTTTAATAAAAGTAATAACTAATTAATCAATAATGTATTCGCCCTTGACGTTTAGGACTTCTATGCAACTTTCAACAAGATTCTCAATACTAGAAATCACCCGCTTTTGACTCGAAAAATTGATCCATTTAAGCTTTTGATTTTGAATCAGTAATGAACGAAACTTCGCTCATAGCATTTGAAAGAGATCCAAAGAGATGGAAATCCGTTGGTGCCAAATCAGGAGAGTACCAATTACGAGCAATTCTTTCAGCTATAGCACCCCCTCCATCAGTCAGTCAGTTAAGTGTTGTATACACGCTTGGACGATCATGTCTCGAAAGAGACATAATTGACTGGGAAGTAGTTTATCCCGCAGTAGGTTGCCATTATTTTCTGCGGTAGACTGGTTGCCAGCCAAAGCTATAGAACCTAATCTGTCTTGATATTTAACCCATAACTGGAGGGAAGAGACGGATTAATACCTTTCCCAAGGACATTTGCGTGTAAGTGAATGCAACGAATTTGACTGGAATTCGAAATCAGCTCCCCGATTTCTTCTACTGATCGCATATCCACTGCACCACTACGCACATCCCATATCCTTCTCCTTCTTCTATGTGCCCTGCCCCTCAGGACGTAGACGATCATGGCTTTCCACGTCTCCATATCCCTGGTGGCTCTGAGCACGCCTTCTCCTGTTACAGCATGCAAACCTTGTTCTGTCATCCACCTGATTAGGTCCTTCAAATATTTTATCCGTTGCTTTCCCCTGTCTCTTTTCCCCTGTATCTGGCCCGTTAGTATCAGGTTCTCCAAGTCTTCCTTCTTCATTGCATGTACTAGGAACTTCAGCTGTGTCTTCCTGATGCTTAGTATTAATTTCCTTTTTGTTTCCATCATTTCTAGGACCTCATCATTGCTCACATGCTCGATCCATGATATTTGCAGCATCCTTATGTAGAACCACATTCCAGTTGCTTCAAGTTTTTTCTTCATCTTTGATGATATTGTCCAGCATTCATTGCCATATTGAAGAACTGACAATACACAGCAATCCAGTACTCTCTTACACAGCACACAAATGTCGCAGGCAGCTTTTGTGACTTTTGAACCTTGATTAAAAGCAAAAAGAAGGAGGTGTCGAAAATGATCATTTTTCTTAACTTGACATTCTGTTTTAATGATCATAAAACAAACAAAAATTAGCTAAAATGAACTCGAAAAAAAAATCCAAAATAATTCAAAAATAGAAAAAAAAAAAACAGCCGGAAATTAGTTACCAATCTAATACAAGGTTATTGGTCTTGACCTGTAATCTCGGCTTCAGTCACTATCCCATTGCTGTAATGAAGCCTCCAACTTCCTTTTCTGCAAATATTTTCGTAGTAATTTTTCTACTGAATTTCATCTGTAGTAGAGAATTTGAAACTTTATGGTGGCTGTAGTAAGTAGAATAAGAATGAATTGCTTTGGTGTAAAGGAATACAGTAATATGTTTTTATTAGTAATAATGGCTAGCTATGTTTAAGATAAGACCATCCTTCCCTAACCCTTCTCTTGGCCTCATGCCACACTTTTGTATTTTTCAGCACAAATATAATTTTTCTCTATGGTACCGAGACTATAAATTTAAGTGAGCATTGGTGAATAGGCCATATCAAGTTCCATTTGAATTAGCTTGGTGTATTTGTAAGATTTATTCTAACAATTTCTTACAGTATTTATATTATTCGGACTATTGTCCTCATTTTTGTTGCCATTTGTACGACGTTTCAGCCGTTGTACGCTCAGGCCGACTTCAGGTGCAAAGAATTTCGAACCGAACCCTTTATTACAAACAGTGCGAAATTCCTGGCACTTGAAGAAGGCCGGAGCGATAATAGTCCGCATAATGTAAATACTATAATTACTACCTCATCTCAGAAATATAGACAAATAAGAATTTCTTGTATAGCGCATCTCACTTGTAGAATTATCATGCTTCCGTATCAATTTTCGTCTTTAAATATTGAAAAGAAATGTTAGTTGTTATAGCCAATCATGTTAATTCTTGTTCCTTCATTGTTATCTCTCCTTAATGGTAATTTTCACAGAATCTCTGACCATGCATCTTAGTGGCTTTATTGCCATAGGTGTGTTGAATATATATATATATATATATATATATATATATATATAAACTTATTTATAAATGGAACTTTGTCTGTGTGTGTATGTGTGTGTTTGTGAGTTCATTACCTATAGACTCCGAAACGGCTGAACCGATTTTCTTGAAAATTTACACAGTCGTATTATAAGCGTCTGCAAGTGTTCCTAGCTAGGTTTTGTGTCCAGGTACTCCCAATAAATATCGTAAATAGATAATCGAAAAAAATCAGGTTATAGAAGGAGTGGTCCGATTTTAATCAAATTTAATACACTCATATACAAAGGCATAAGAAACGATATTCAGAAGTTTCAAGATTGCAGTTCTTACAATAATGTAGAAAATCGATAACATATATATATATATATATATATATATAAGACAAAATATTTGTGTGTGTGTCTGTTTATCTGCCTGTATGCCTGTACATTTTTCAGCCCTTTGATTTTAGTTTTTGCTTCGGGTTTGGCTCTAAGTAGATATAATTGTAGTTCTTAGTCTCAGCCATGATACCATTTACTCAGAGGACTTATTTAGCCTTCAAAATTCAGTTTACGACGAAAAAAACTTATTTGATATCGATAGCAGGAAATCAAAATTTGACTTACATCCATTCATTTTTCATTCAGTCTACGGTTTCGCTTTAACTGGAAACAACTATTGCTTTTTAGTCTTTGGTGCCAACGTCCAAAGAGTCTGAGCTCCAGGACGATGGATTAGTTTTAAAACTTTCATTACACCCGAGCAATGCCGGGCTATACTGCTAGTTTATATATATATTACTTCAAATGTTATTATAATGGACACTTTGCGTTTGAAATAGATACCCTATTTTAATTCATTAAACATAAATTCAATAAAACTTAATAAAGAAAATTATTTCAATTGTAAGATTAAATTTTGATTTTCTCACTTTTCAGCGCATTTTAAATGTCTAGGTGTAACCGTAAGTTCTATGGGAACAGTTTTTTCCCTCACCTATCTCACTTGAGTAACTCTCTTCCAATTTCTTGCTTTCAAAAATTTAAATGCAATTTCAATCCTTATCTACTGTCTTCTTAATTCCCGTTCTTTTATTTTATTTCCACTTTTAAACAGATTTAAAATGTCTAAGTGTAACCGTAAGTTCTATTCTAACAGTTTCTTCTGTTGCATTTTTTTTACTCATAAAGCTCTCTTCCAGTTTCTTGCTTCCGTGTCAACTTTCATTTTCAAATACGTAAAAGCAACGTCAGTTGTTAACTTCTGTCTTTTTATATTTGTTCGTTTCTTTTCCTCTGGAGATCTGAGTTGTCGTGCAATGAATATCGACTCGGAACGAGAAATCGGGGAGCCGAGTTCGAATTCAAAATTGTTGCATTCGCTTACGCGCAAATACCCTTGAGAAAGGTATTAACCCGTTTCTTCCCTTCAGTTATGGGTTAAATACCAGGACAGATTAGGTTCTACAGCTTTAATAATGGCAACCTACTGCGGGAAAATTTTCTGCCCAGCTAGTCATGTCTCGAAAGTATGGCACTTAACTGACTCTTACTCATAGCAACTCCTTGCATCTTTGCAGATTTATAGTTTTGCTTGGGATGAAACTATTAAAAAATCAAGAAATGCATTGGGAAAAAAACTAGTAACTTGCTTGAATGAAGTGTTTAAATGAACAAAGGACTCGTCATAAAGAGACAAAGCTTGCCTTGTGCAACCAAAGATAATAGTTGTGAAGAGCCATGATGGCACACATATTAACGCATAGCAAAGAAATGCGATCATTCTAGGTTCTGTTTTAGTCTGGCCTTGTGCCGGATAAAACACCGGCGACTATAGCGTTCTGGTTGGCCAGGAAAGGCGAACAGCCCTAAAAAGGGCGAATCGCAAGCCTTCCGTTTTGTCACGCGTCGCTAATCCCAATATTTCCTTGACTCAGCATTTTCTGCAATGCCACTCAATCGGAAACTATTCAACTTGTCTTTAGACTTTTAGCAGAGATCGATGTTATGGGTTGGGGGCTTTGCGGGTTGGTACGGGGAGGTAATGACGAGGGGTTGATCGATGCGAACTCGGCTGCTGACGTTGAAAAAAGGGATGTACTTAACGCTTGAAATGATTCTTGGTGCGGGAATAATAGTTCGATTCCAGATCAGCAAGATCAAGCAAACGAATCAGACGATTGAAGAATAGATCGGCACAGACTCCTGGAATAAGGTACAGCAAAAAAAAAAAAAAAAAAGATTGAAATGAGAAACGAAATGGAAGGAATTTATCACAGAATTTTAAGAAGATTATTTTAAAAATTAGATTCTTAGGAACTTACTTTCTGTTCACAGACTCGTATCCTCAACTCTGTTGTGTTCAACGCTCCAACATTCCTAGTGTTGCCTAAAATTCAAAGATGAACTATTATCATAATGCCATGAACTATTCAGACTAGTATCCTCATCCTTATTGTGTTCAAATCTCTGACCTTCCTAGTGTTGACAAAATTCTCGAGATGATATATTACCATTCTTTTATGAACTATTCAGACTAGTATCCTTATCTTTGTTGTATTCAACTCTCCAACATTCCTAGTGTTGCCTAATATTCTAAGATGAAGTATAATCATAATTCCATGAATTATTCAGACTAGTATCCTCATCCTTATTGTGTTCAAATCTCTAACCTCCCTAGTGTTGACAAAATTCTGGAGATGATATATTACCATTCTTCTATGAACTATTCAGACTAGTATCCTCATCTTTGTTGTGTTCAAGTCTCCATACTTCCTACTGTTGTCTAAAATTCTGAGATGAAGTATTAACATAAGACCATGAATTATTCAGATTAGTATCCTCATCCTTATTGTGTTTCAATCTCTAACCTTCCTAGTGTTGACTAAATTCTCGAGATGATATATTACCATACTTTTATGAACTATTCAGACTAGTATCCTTATCTTCATTGTATTCACTCTCCAACATTCCTAGTGTTGCCTAAAATTCTAAGATGAAGTATTATCATAATTCCATGAATTATTCAGACTAGTATCCTTATCTTTGTTGTGTTCAACTCTCCAAACTTCCTACTGTTGTCTGAAATTCTGAGATGAAGTATTAACATACGTCCATGAATTATTCAGACAAGTATCCTCATCTTTATTGTGTTCAAATCTCTAACCTTCCT
This sequence comes from Ascarosepion bandense, assembly GCA_037127315.1. Classification (NCBI taxonomy): domain Eukaryota; kingdom Metazoa; phylum Mollusca; class Cephalopoda; order Sepiida; family Sepiidae; genus Ascarosepion; species Ascarosepion bandense. The sequence goes on from JBBBDQ010000151.1 coordinate 6,502,610, forward strand.
AGTGTTGACTAAATTCTCGAGATGATATATTACCATTCTTTTATGAACTATTCAGACTAGTATCGTTATCTTTGTTGTGTTCAACTCTCCAAACTTCCTACTGTTGTCTAATATCCTGATATGAAATAATGTTTTTGTTCCAGGACTTATTCAAACTTGTATCCACATCCTTAATGTATTCAAAATCTGATTCTTAGAAAAATACATTTCATTCACAGACTAATATCCTCATCTACGTTGTATCCTTTGATATCTATTGTAGCTATTTCAAATGTTAAAATCTATTCACTCAGAATCTTACAATATATTTTTTTGGTGATATTATTTTTGCAAACCGCCTTTGTAATTACAGTTGCTCAATATCGACAGATATAAAATTAATAATAATAATAATAATAATAATAATAATAATAATAATAATAATAATAATGCAAGGTCTGTGACAAATACTAAGAAAAATAGACCATCTAATTTCAAAAACATCTGTACTTGAAATGAATATAAAAATCGTCACCATTGTGTGGAGCAATATTTACACTGGGCAATGTGCAAGTACTTTGGAAAATATGTAAACAAACACTGGTATGAACATTACCTAGCAATGGTTACAGAAATACAAGATGTCACTCTTCTATCGGATCATACCTTCTACACAAACAAGAAAATTGAAGTAAATAGACTGAACATGATTGTCAAAAACCAACAAGAAAAAAAATCTTGACTACTAAATGATATGTCTTGTCCAGCGGATTTAACATAGTAACAAAGGAATTTGAAAAATCTATCAAATTAAAAAAAAACCTTGGAAATTGAAATAGAAATAAATGTAAAAATTAAAAACAAGAATAGTACCAGTGATATTAGGTGCACTTGGAATGATAAAAAAAATGAACAATACAACACATTGAAAGAATCCCTAGAAACTGAGGAGATATACAAAAAATTGTCTTGTAACGTACAGCCCACATACTAATGAGAATTTTCTCTATGTAACACTATGGATGTTATGAAGATAGAGAAACAAATATAAGGTAGCCATAATAACACACCACGATCTACCTTAGGTCTTTCCACAGACATGGTAGGTAGTGTGATGATAACAGAAATCGAATTATGATGAAATGACTTAATAATAATAATAATAATAATAATAATAATAATAATAATAATAATAATAATAATTCTGCATAACCAGTCAACTTAACAAGACAGAATGTGGTTATAAAATAGGACAAAAGAAAATAAGCCATCTATTTTACATGGATGACTTGAAGTTATATGCTAAGAATGATAATGAACTGGAAGGTCTTCTGCAAACTGTAAAATGCTTCAGCGAAGACATTGGAATGAAATTTAATTTGAATAAATGTGCTAAAGCTACAGTTTTACGTGGATCAATACAAGAAACATCCTCAATTAGCCTAGACCCTGCTGTAACAATAAAAGAATTGAAACCAGAAGAAGCTTATAAATACCTAGGTGTAAATGAGAGCGAAAACATTCACCATAAAAAAATGAAAGAAATAGTGCGTAAATAGTACTATAGAAGGCTACGAATGATATTAAAAACTGAATTAAATTCACAGAACAGAGTTATGGCCATTAATAGCCTTGCAATCCCAGTTGTCCAATATAGCTTTAACATCTTAAACTGGACTCTAAACGACATCAGGCGAGTGGATGCTAAAACAAGAAAGCTTCTTTCTAAGCATAAGATGCATCATCCAAAGGCTGATGTAGATCGTCTATACATACCCCGTAAAGAAGGTGGAAGAGGTCTTATTCAGCTGGAATTGTCATACAAGACAACAACTATTGGCTTACTAACATACATAGAAACAACAAAGGATTGGATGTTACAATTAGTAAGGCAACATGAAGAAAGAAAGAAAAAATATTCAATAATAAAAGAAGGCAGTAAATTCAAACAAGATTTACAGTTAGTAGATTCTGTAGAAAAGCAGAACGGAAGCCAAGAGCCGACTATTGCGGCAAAGAATATGAAAATGAAAGCCAAAGACAAATCTCTTGAACAGATGAAACAGCGCTGGCAAGACAAACCTCTGCATGGCCAATATCCAGTACGTGCCAATAAATCTAATGTTGACAAAGTTAATACTCATCGATGGTTCCGTGCATCTGGATTAAAGTCCGAAACTGAAGGCTTTATTCTTGCAGCACAAGACCAAAGTCTTTTCACGAGAAACTTTCAGGCAAATATTATGCATAATAATATGGATCCAAAATGCAGGTTTTGTGATAAACACCAAGAAACAATAGACCACCTAATCTCAGGCTGTTCTGTGCTTGCCCCAAACGAATATAAAAATCGCCACGATAGAGTTGGGCAATATTTACATTGGGCAATATGCAAACATTATGGAAAAGCTGTAGGCAAACACTGGTATGAACATCACCCAGCACCGGTTACAGAAATAGAAGATGTAACCATTCTATGGGATTACACCATCTACACAGACAGAAAAATTGAAGCAAACAGGCCAGACATTATTGTTAAAAACCAGAAGGAGAAAACTTGTCTATTAATTGATATGGCTTGTCCAGCGGATTGTAACATAGCAATCAAGGAATTTGAAAAACTGTCAAAATATAAAGACCTGGAAATTGAAATCGGAAAAATGTGGAAATTGAAAACAAGAGTTGTGCCAGTGATAGTAGGTGCACTTGGAATGATAAAAAATGGAACAAAACAACACATTGAAAGAATCCCTGGAAACCCCAGCTTAAGAGATATACAAAAAATTGTCTTATTAAGTACAGCCCACACACTAAGGAAAACTTTATCTATGTAATGCTGGAGATGATAGGGAAGATAGAAAAACATGAAATGGAGCCATAACAACATGCCACTACCTGCCTTTGGTCTCCCCGCAGACTTGGTTGGTAGTGAGACCAAAGCAGAAATCGAAATATGATGAAAAATGACAATAATAATAATAATAACGATGAGGAAGGAAAGCTTGGCGAATTTGACACTCATAGTACATTTTGAAAGAAAAGAGGACAGGAGACGGCTGCGTGCTACCAAGTAATAAAAACCTACAAGTTCTAAAAGTTTAATGATGATGATGATGATGATGATATAGCTTTGTGACAAAACTATCGATCATTTATTTTACATTGACGATGTTTATTTATTTTCCAAAGATGACCATTAACTTGAGGGCTTTCCCCACAACAGTATAAATGAAGAAAAATTACGGACTTGTGTTTCTGCTGTCTATCTTGAAATTCTTGACAAAGAAGGGTCTGTAATGTTAACGATCCTCACCTGTCACATCGACTGAAGTTTCATTATTATTACTTGGTAGCACGCAGCCTTCTCGTGTCATCTTTTTTCAAAACATCGGAAATAAAGGACACATTAATACAACTGTTCACATATCTGATGAGCTTGTGTGAATGGATTCCTGAACGGAAGTGGGAGGTAAAAGGAATAAAAATTGCTAAAACCTGCAAAAAATAGGAGGTAGTTGGGAGCTATAACCACCCACGTTCTGAATGTGTCACAGCACGTTAAATTTAACATTTATTTGATGGCTTTCACTGGAGATTAAGAGAGATTAAATCTCGCCAATATTTATCACCTCCTCAGTAATTTTTTTTTTTTTATCTGTTTCTTACTTAAAAACGAAAACATTTATATCTTAAATTTACAAAGAGACGGAAATTTCTCGGACACATAATAAAGATAGGGGGCTTGGCAAATATGACGCGCACATGACATATTGTAAGCTAAAGATAAAAGGGTATTTAATGGGCCACCTTCCTGTTGAACTTGTGTGAATGGTTGAGAGAAGCAGTTGTGCTAGTTGATAGCAAAACGGCACAAAGTTATAGGAAGTTTTGGAATCTCCTGATTTTCTACAAGAAGAAAAAATGCACTAATAGATATTTACTATAACTTTCTGGCTCCATGATTCACAGGAGAATTAAAATATTTGTTCGGACTGCCCTTTGCCCTTGGGTAGTATTCCTTATTTCATTGTTGCGTGATTTCCGAATCGAACTTCGCTAATCTTAATAAGATTATGGGAAATTTGACATTCTACATCCAACGTAACACAGTGGTTAAAGTACGACGTACGTTCGGGAAATAAATGATATAACGCTGATAGCAGACACTGTAAGGAAAACACAAGACCTTCTTCAAAAGGTAGCTAAATAAAGCGAAAAGAAAAAACTAACCATAAAGTATGAGAAAATAGAATACATGTTCTTCAGTAAAAAGAGAAGCCCAAAATACCAACTACAAGTCGATGTTGAAATCAACAGGTATAGATATTTAAATACTCGGGGAACACTCTAACAGAGGACTGGAAGTGCGACATAGAGATTTGAAGGTATTTTGGCGTGGCCAAGAATGCATTTGTGGCACTGTGCAGTTGGAAGTTTAAAAATAATTTGTTAAATTGTTTTTCGATAGTTACATGAAGCTACGGTAAGTGTGTATATGTCCATGGTTATACATAGGTGTATGTATATGCGCGTATGTATACATATGTGTGTAATAAAAAGACAGCAAGTTCAAAAAGACTGTAGTTTTATTTAGACAACAAATAAATATGATTCTAGTATCAAAGCTCACCAAGTTTAAATTATATGTATCAGATTTAAATGTCAATTTGTTAAATTGTTAAAACCTTTTTTTTTTAATCGTATCACCCCGAGCAAGGCGGGTACGCCACTGATGTGCAGGGGGCTATGTAATAGTGAAAAGATTGGAAAAGAGAAAGCCAGAAACCACATCCTAAACAGGGAACAAGGGATGAGCCTCTTAACCTGTTCCATAGACGTGGATGGAGTGTGAACCGGGCGATAGATAGATCTATTTACTCCAATTGAAAAAAAAAAACAAAGTGAGAAGATTGGAAAAGAGAAAGCCAGAAACCACATCCTAAACAGGGAACAAAGGATGAGCCTCTTAATCTGTTCAATAGACGTGAGAGGAGTGTGAACCGGGCGATAGATTGATCTATCTACTCGAATTAAAAAAAAAAAGAAAACATGGTAGTAAAAGTCCAGTCAAGAGATTTCTGCTTAAATAAAAAAAGAAGAAGAATTAAAGCTCGATAGTTATATTAAGCTAGGGTGCGTGTGTGTATGTGTGTGTGTGTGTGTCCATGGTTGCACATAGGTGTGTATACGTATGCGCGTATGGATACATATGTGTGTGATGAAAAGACAGCAAGGTAAAAAGTATGTCGTTGTATTTAGACAAGAAATAAATATGATTCTAGTACCAAAGCTCAACAAGTTTAAGTTACATGTATCAGAATCAAAAGGTTTTTGGGTGAAGATATATTTATATTAAAATATAGATATATCTTCATTCTAAGTGAGTCCAGAGACTAGCTTTGACGCGGGGCTAGCTTTGACGCGACATACTAGCTTTGAGGCAACAGACTAGACGAGAGAGAGAGAGAGAGAGAGAGAGAGAGGGAGAGAGAAAGAAAGAGAGAGAGAGAGAGAGCTCTGCCTGGTTATCAAGGGCAATGCGTGTTGTTGTGTTGGAGAATTATACTGCAGAATGCCACGTCATCTGTCCAGCGAATAAAAATCCCAATGTCTTAAATCCCTTTTCGGTTTTGTTTGTTCTTTTTTTTTCAATTCTTCCTTTTGTTGCTTTTTTTTGTAAAAAATGATAACAACACATACAGCATGGTGTCCTAACTGAAGAGCAGCCATCGACAAATGATCTAATAATGAATTAAAATTGTTAGTACGACTTTTCAACTTTTATTTGGTGCTACACATTCCAAAAGATGGGTAGAGCAAGATTTCTTTGGAAGCAAAGAAAAAGTACTGGATTGGTCTGTGATGTCTGTCCTTCAATATGGCTACAATTGCTGGACAATCCCATCAAAGACGAAGGAAATACTTGAAGCAACCTAAATGAGATTCTACATAAGGATGCTGAGGATACCATGTACCGAACTAGGAAAACAGAAATGAAAAGGAAACTGATACTTAACATCAGAAAAAGTCAGCTGAAATTTCTGGGATATGCAACGTAAATAGGGCTTGGAGAATCTGATACTCACAGAACAAAAAGAAGGAAAAATAGACCGGGGACATGCGTGATGATCTGGGGTAAACGGATGGCAGAGGAAGGTTTAGGATTATTAACAAGAGAAAGAGTGTTAAGAGCTGCAAGTGTTTGGAAGAGATGGAAGACCATAACCAACAACGTCCTGAAGGGACACCGTACATGCAAGGGATAGGGAGAACACTGGAAACGTGTTTGTAATTGTTTGGTTATCTCCATGAATATTTCTGGTACCTTTTCGCACAGTTCCTTCCAATCTGGATGTTAGAGGGCGACCGCTTCTGTGGGTATCGTCCACAGATTACGTACTCATCAGCATGGAATGGACAAGAAATTATACTTAGAATGAGAAAGAGACAATCATCTGAGATGTGGTTCTATAGAATATGGCAAAGAATACCATGAACGGAGCATGTGAGCAATGAGGTAGTTTTAAGAAAAATGGAAAGAAAAAGGATACTTATACTTAGAATCAGAAAGAGACAAGCATCAGAGATGTGGTTTCACAGAAGAAGGCTGAGAATACCATGGACGGAACAAGTGAGCAATGAGGAAGTTTTAAGGAAAATGGAAACAAAAAGGAGATATATACTTAGAATGAGAAAGAGACAAGCATCAGGGATGTGGTTCTACAAAAGAAAGCTGAGAATACCAATAGACGGAGCATGTGAGCAATGAGGAAGAACCAATTGACGGTGGTAAAAGACAGCTATAATAACCAAATATTGAAATATTCTCCCATAAGATATAAAAATCTCAAAAATATAATTTCCTTTACTGTATTTATTTATCCACTGGCGCGAGTTGTGACATAAGGTTTTAAAGTAATGTGGCCGAACGCGGAGGCTCGGACTACTGGTCAAAGAGTAACTTTCCGTCCCCATGCATTACATACAGTAATTTTTACTTCTTCTTCAGACTTTAGTGCGGCAATTACAGTGCCTTCAAACGGTTCACTCATTTTTTGAATTAACCTGGACAGCCCATCAGCGTAGCTAAATCTTTTTGATGGTATATACTCCATACTGAAATCATAATTTCGTAGTATCGTACCCCATTTCTGAAGTCGGTTGGGTACAAACTTTTCTTAGCATGTCTTAACTTGTCTAAACAATGCTAAGCTTGTCTTAATTGATCATGCTTACCCTGTAGTTTTCTTCAGTCACCATGAAAATTGCGTTCTGAATAAGGATCCACGTTTCATCTATTTGCTTTCTCGTTTGCTCAAGGCCCCATGGGACATATCTGAACATATTTATAAATGGAACTTTGTCTGTGTGTGTGTGTGTTAACTATAGACTCCGAAACGGTTGAACCCATTTTCTTGAAAATTTACACAGTCGTACTATAAGCGTCTGCGAGTGTTCTTAGCTAGGTTTTCTGTCGAGGTACCCCCGATAAATATCGAAAATCGATAATCGAAAAAATCGAGTTATAGAAGGAGTGGTCCGATTTTAATCAAATTTGATACACTCATAGACAAAGACACAAAAAACGATATTCAGAAGTTTCAAGGTTGCAATACTTACAATAGTGCAGAAAATCGATAATATATATATATATATATATATATATATATATATATATATATATATATATATAAAGGCAAGATGTTTGTGCGTGTGTCTGTTTATCTGCCTGTATGTCTGTATTTTTTCAGTCCTTTTATTTTAGTTTTTGCTTCGGGTTTGGCTCTAAGTAGGTATAATTGTAGTTCATAGTCTCAGCCATGATACCATTTACTCAGAGGATTTATTTAATTCAGCTTACGACGAAAAAAACTTATTTGATATCGATACCAGGAAATCAAAATTTGACTTACATCCATTCATTTTTCTTTCAGTCTACGGTTTCGTTTTAACTGGAAACAACTATTGCTTTTTAGTCTTTGGTGCCAACGTCCAAAGACTCTAAGCTCCAGGACCATGGATTAGTTTTAAAGCTTTCATTATATCCGAGGAACGCCGGGCTATACTGCTTGTACATACATACATATATAAAGATGTTAGAAAAATGTCGGTCTCATACTGTCGCTCCATCAAAGTACCTCGCTCTATTTGCCATGCTTTATCTATAGAAGAGTCAGCGTAGACGCAGAATAGAATATTGATGCAATAGCGATTCAGATGGCGATTATCACCCTTTGGGTATGATAAATTCACATGGATTACGCCACATAATAGAGAGCCGGGTTCGAATTCCAGTCGAATTCGTTGCATTCACTTACGCGCAAATACCCTCGGGAAGGATATTAATCCATCTCTTCCATCCAGTTATGGGTCAAATAACAGTACAGATTGGGTTCTATAGCCTTGCTTGGCAACCAGTCTACCGACAGCTGAAACTTTTATGGGTTCCTTCAATGCCAACATTGTTTTGGAGTAGTTTTCGCACTGAAGGTTATAATCGTGCTATATCGGTTGTTCATCGACTTAACGTACCCAAAATGTTAGGAACTTGGTAATCTTCCACTGAAAGCTGACACCTTAGTATTCGGCTAACTGCCGACTAATATCAACTGCCTAGTAGTTCTACTGAATTCCAATAGAAGTCTTAAGAACTCCCATGAACTTTCCAAGTACTTCCTGTTAGCTCTTATTAATATAGGAGGAAGAGTCTATTATCTGGGGAATAGGTGTGTTTCCCTATAACACCCTCTCCTAAATTTTACTCTGCAGGTGTAAAACTTTATGTATTTTCTACAGGCAATGTGAAAAAAAAAATTAACTTTCTTAGCAAAAACGTAATATATCTTCTACATTTGTGATCCACTTGTAATTCATCCGTTTCCTTCCTTTTTCTTTTGGATCGGCGTACTTCCGGTAAATTGTTGCTGGTGTTGGTAATTCGAATGTGTCATAAATTACCTTTATCGGCGTTTCTTCTGTGGGACTTTCGTCAGCCACGTCCGAAGAGCGTCTTCTGATTTGGTTAATATGCCTCTTGCACGTAATTTTTTTCTCTTTTTACCAGGTATATATCATCTTGCCGAATCGCTTGCCAATTGTTCCAATTTCCCAGAACGACTTGTTCTGTTTGTAGAATTTGAAATACATTTTTTCACCTTGGTTTTATTTTTTTATGTGAGTTAATTTTTCTCTGTTTGGCTTTGACTTTTTGGGCAATAACATGTCGAATAGAGATCTAACCCTACGTGACAACATCACTTCGGCAGGCGATAGTGAAGCTGGTGTTCCATTATTTGGAGTAATCCTGTATACTTGTAGGAATTTCTGTAGGGATTCTTTTGCGCGTATTTCTCTAGCCTTTTTAAAGCTCTTTTGAGGGTGTCGACGAATCTTTCTGCTAACTCGTTTGACCTTGGGTGGTAGGAAGCTGTAGTAATGTGTTCTACATTGTACTCTTTGCAGAAATCCTTAAACTGTCTTGTTAAATGCAAAGTCAATACTCATCTACTAACCACTGGACTCTAGCTCTCTTCCCACACCTGTATGACCTTCCCTTTCTCTCCACCTATGTATCTGTCATCGCACCTGCTTTCTCAGCTTTCTATTGTTCCTTTCTAACTAGCTTGTACTCCTCACTCTTTTCTAATTAATCTTTTTACATTTATGTAGCCCCCTGCACATCATTGGCGTTTCCGCCCTGCTCGGGGTGAAATGATTAAAAAAAAAACAAAAAAAAAACGTAAACTGGCTTCCATTGTCCGTCTACAATTGCGAACAATTCTAGTAGGACATTTTTGTACTTTGGGTTGTCGGTTGTCTAATTCTCTGTATCTCCGGCAATTTTGAGAAACTATCTATTCTGTAATGTTATCTATTATGTAATATCTATCTAATATGTAATGTTATCTATCATGTAATATCTATCTAATATGTAATGTTATCTATTATGTAATATCTATCTAATATGTAATGCTATCTATTATGTAATACCTATCTAATATGTAATGTTATCTATTATGGAATACCTATCGAATATGTAATGTTATCCATTATGTAATATCTATCTATTATGTAATGCTATCTATTATGTAATACATATCTATTATGTAATGCTATCTATTATGTAATACATATCTATTATGTAATGCTATCTATTATGTAATACCTATCTAATATGTAATGCTATCTATTATGTAATATGTATCTAATATGTAATGTTATCTATTATGTAATATCTATCTATTATGTAATGCTATCTATTATGTAATGCTATCTATTATGTAATACCTATCTAATATGCAGTGTTATCTATTGTGTAATATCTATCTATTATGTAATGTTATCTATTATGTAATATCTATCTATTATGTAATGTTATCTATTATGTAATATCTATCTAATATGTAATGCTATCTATTATGTAATATCTATCTAATATGTAATGTTATCTATTATGGAATACCTATCTAATATGTAATGTTATCCATTATGTAATATCTATCTATTATGTAATGCTATCTATTATGTAATATCTATCTATTATGTAATGCTATCTATTATGTAATATCTATCTATTATGTAATGCTATCTATTATGTAATACATATCTATTATGTAATGCTATCTATTATGTAATACCTATCTAATACGTAATGCTATCTATTATGTAATGCTATCTATTATGTAATACCTATCTAATATGCAGTGTTATCTATTGTGTAATATCTATCTATTATGTAATGTTATATATTATGTAATATCTATATAATATGTAATGTTATCCATTCAGTTGACCCGCAAAATCCACGTGTAACCTAGACCATGGTAGGTATGTTTTCGGCCAGGGATTAAATTTTATCGGGGGTGCCTTTGCAGCTAAGGCACAGCCTTGACACTTTGCAACTGTATTCTCGATGTCCTTGTCCATGTTCGGCCAATAAACAAAGCTTCGCATTAGGCTTTTCATCCTAGTGATGCCCGGTTTACCAGTGTGGAAATCCTTCAGTATCTGTTTTTGTAGCGTGTAAGGGATCTCTTCAGGTACTCTATATAATAATACTGCGAAAACACATTTATCGTGTACTGGTCTCTGGTCGGCAGTTTATTCTCAAGACCAAGTGACGTGCTACAGGGATCCTGCTTCAGTCGAAACAAACAAATAATTACATCACCGGGACATAAGTAGCAAAATACCATTAAAGATGTTCTCTATCTTCTTGTAAACACGGACGATCAGAGCAACCACAACCTCTTATCTTCTGTAAGACTTAGCAACGTCACTCTGTTTACCATCCATCACATTCATCATCAAGGCAACTTTAAACGTGTCAGTCAGTTAAGTGCCATACGTGATACTCGAAAGATTATCCCGGCAGTAGGTTGCCATTTCTTTCTGCGGTAGACTGGTTGCCGACCAAGGCTATAGAATCCAATCTGTCCTGTTATTTAACCCATAACTGGAAGGAATAGCCGGATTAATACCTTTCCCAAGCATATTTGCGCGTAAGTGAATGCAATGAATTCAGCTGGAATTCGAACTCGGCTCCCCAAGTTGTCGTTCCAAGCCGATATCCAATGCACCACAACGCATATCCTAAACGTGTACCACTCAGAAATGTATAGTTAGGACTCGTCATAGTCAATTCACTGAATCAAGACTACCGTGTTTTCACTCTATTCTCGTTTTAAAGAAGACTTTACACGCAGAGAAATTTTCCCCCGTGATTCTATAATTTGTGGAACAGACTCCCATGGGAATATTTTACTGAACATCATAATTTTAACTTTTTCAAGTCAAGGGTGGGACGTTATCCATCTTCTTATCCAGATAAACTTAAATTTCTTTAACCTTGTTTTATATTTATAGCGCAGATCTTATTCAGCAAACCCCTAACTTAATTCGGTTTTGAGCATTGTCAAAAAAAAATGGCTTAATACTGGCCAAAGAAATGAAAAAAATGCATTCTGGGATACTACCAGTTTTCTGAGAGAGATCTATTGGTGTAACCGAGAAAAAAACTCTTCAACATATCTATTATAGTAGTTTATGCACCAACAACGCTAAGCACCATACTTTCACGGCTTCTGCTCCAATGAACTTGGATCACTGCTGCCCCCTAGATACGAATTTGCACGAGAAACTAGATTAGCAACTAGATCCCACCCTTTTATAGTGAAACCGATAAAATGCAACCGCAACTTCTACTCCAACAGTTTCTTTTCTCGCACTTCCCGACTCTGGAATTTCCTTCCACATGATTGCTTCCCCGACGGCTACAATCTCCAGGAGTTTAAATGTAAGGTCAATAGACACCTCCTAACACACTAACTCGCTCCCATTCTTTCAAACACTCTTCCCATCTGCCCATCCCTCATCTTTGGTATCCTTACCCATCTATCACCTTCCTTCTGATAATTCCTACATCTAACCACTCCTTCTCTTTACCTTCCCCTACGTAGCCCCATGCGCAATAGTGGCAATTGAATGCCTTGCTTGGGGTGAAATGATTAAAAAAAAAAAAGAAATAGAATCATTCTACTTCATATTGGACAGTGCCAAGGCTCAGTGCAAAAGCCAAGAAATTAGAATCATAATGAGAGACTTGAATGCCAAGGAAGGTAAAAAGTGGGAAGGAGAAACAACCGGCTTCTTTGGATAAGGAATCCGCATCGAACGAGGAGAAAAATAGGTCCAATGGTGCACAGTAAATGATCAAGTAATAATTAACACCTGGTTTCAAGGACACCCACGACGTCTATGGAGATGGAGAAATCCAGGTGGTGAAACGAAAAGCCAAATAGACTACTTTATCCTAAACAGGAGATTCAGAAACACAGTGGTTCAATGCGAAAACTATCCAGGCGCTGACTGTGGATGCGACCAAGTCCCTGTCATCTGCAAACTAAGGGTGAAACTCCGGAGATTGAAAAAGCCTAGGACAGCACCAAGACTGAAATACAACACGCTCGCGAACGACCTCAACCTGCTGAACGAATACACTAACAGCGTGAAAAACAAATACGAAAAAGAGATTGGAAATGTACACTCGACGTTAAGAAAACTTTACACTCAGAGAGATTCCCCAGGATTTACTAATTTGTACGAACTAGTGGTTAATTTATGAATGTGCAAAACGTATTCTGACAAGAAAAATATTCTGGGCCGACACAGCCTTCCTAGGCAGCTATAGATCCGGTATACCCGTTCCGCTTTCTTTCGAATACACCTGTAGAACCACATTTCTTTTGCTTCAAGTCCTTTTTAATCTGTGAGAAAAATGATATAGCATTTATTTCTGTACAAGGATAATACATAGCTCCTTAATTTGTTTCCGTTTTTTTCAATACTTTATTTCATACATTGCTTTGGAAAGTATCCTTCGCTAATCCAATGCGTTTCCGGATCTCGGTGTCACCTTTGTCATTGTCAGTTAAAACATTTCACGGAAAATAATTGTTTTTAACCCTAGAACACTAATCAATTAACGTTACACCACGACTAATCATGGCTATATCTTCCCGATATTGAAAATATCAAAAGAATATTAAATATAAGTCTTTATTTGAAAGATTTTACATGCAGGTACTTCAAACTTTATACTTTGAGTTAAAATTAATGACTTATTATTTAGACAAGAAAATCAGCTACTGAAAGGTGTGCTGTGGTGCAGTAGATATCAACTCGAAATGACAAATCGGGGTGCCGAGTTCGAATTACTGTTGAATTCATTGTATTCACTTACGCACAAATACCCTTGGGAAATGTATTAATACACCTCTTTCTAGTTATGGGTTAAATAACACGACATATTGGGTTCTATAGCCTTGGCTGGCAACCAGTCTACTGCAGAAAGTTTTCTTTATTCTTTTGCGTCGTGCATCTTAGTGACGCTTTTGCCTTTCTTGTTGAATAATGTTTTCTTAAAAATAGAAAAATTGAGGATATTCGTTCAGAATAATTAATTAAAAAGAAATTTTATTTTCATTTTTAAAAAGTAATTTCCGGGAATAGATTTATTCTAATTACGACATTCCAAAATATTTTTTTACTGGAATCCTAATAATTAATTTTAATAATGATTTATGGCAGCATCGATCACGATTTCCTAATATGGCTTTTTGCGGTTAAATTCTAAAACCATGACCATTTGATGAATACCTAATTTTTCTAAAGGTCTAAAGATTTTTTGTTAAAATTCACTAACAACTTGATTATTAAAATTAATAATATCATGGCGCTGAAAGAACTATGAAATCTCTTGTCCCAAAAAGATTTTACAGCTATCAAGACAAACAGACATGGTTTCATCATAGGAATTGACAGTTAAATCTCGTTAATTAAAATAAACGAAAACGAAGCTCAAAAAGGGTATGGCAGTGACAAATAAATATGTTGGTAATGTGGTGATACCGACCGAGCAAAAGCGATGGACCGGATGTTTGCACCCTCACAACCAAAAAGTAAATGACCAAATGTCGTCGGTGCGCAGCCGGATTCGCGCAGATGTTCCGGTTGAAAAATTAAAAATTAATTAAATATTAAATTTCCAGTTCGCGAGCCTAAGCGAATTTTATTTATCGGCCAATGGGAAGCCCAGAATCAAATACGGATATGAATTCCCAAATGATCTGCTGCGATCTAAAAAGAATATATAAAAAGCCAATACAGAAAGCATCGCCAGACAGACCTAAACAGACAGACCGAGGCAGCCACACAGACTGACTCAAGACAGACGAGAGTAATTAGTATCTCCCTTGACTAAGTCAAGTGGCTTATTATGCTCGTCGCCTTCACCTCCCTTTTCCTTCGTCCCTGTCTCAAAACTACTTACTGACCTAAGGAGCGAATGCATCAAAGACATTCCTTACTTACAACGCTCCCACATTCCTAAGCATTAATTCTCTTTCAGAATTTTATTGCCATGAACATTTTAACGTCCGTTGGTCCTATACTTCAAGTATTACTTTAATTGTAAAAACCTTAATTGATATGTGTATATATAAAAGGTTATTTTTCAACTCAGTTTGCTTTTCTTGATTTATAATCATTTTATGACTTACAACGAGGCCAAATTCCGTCAACCTGCAACAATATACAACTACCCTTCATTAGAACGGACTCCCACTATAAACTAACCCACAATAGTAATATAACGTGGTATATGCAAAATAAATAAGAATAAATTAAACCTGGATATTAAATGAAAAAAACAAACAAAAAACATACAAATAGTTTAAAATATGTAAAATTACTAGGGTCAGGGGCTAATCGAATGAAAAAAATGAGAAGGAAAAATCTCCAAAAGAAAGTATTTCATCCCCAAATGTAATAGCGATAGAAAGTTAAAATATAGAAAGCTAATATATTCTTCTTGATACCCGGATGTTAAAAACTGATGTCTGCCGCAGATCGTCATGTATCTTTAATTTTTTTATTTAAAACTGTTTTTCGTTTTCACAAACTTTTTCTATGACTCCATCCAAAAAATTATCCTACATCGTAATACCGAAACTCCATCCAATGACCAGACCTTCACCTGTAGCCGCTGTGGAAAAATGTGCCTGATTCGTGTGGGCCCAACTGCATAGGACTCCATAAACATCCTCTGGAATCTCTCGT
Organism: Ascarosepion bandense; assembly: GCA_037127315.1. NCBI lineage: Eukaryota > Metazoa > Mollusca > Cephalopoda > Sepiida > Sepiidae > Ascarosepion > Ascarosepion bandense. The sequence goes on from JBBBDQ010000151.1 coordinate 6,518,207, forward strand.
ACAAAAATGTATCAATTTCACGTGCACATGCCTGCGTATAATTACATATGTGTATATATCTGTGTAGAAGCGTGTTGTATATATATATACAAGCATAGGGTAGGTATGGATGGAAAAAATAAAAAAACTATTCTTAAAAAAGTGCTTAAAACAAAGTAGACCGAATACTATTTATTTGGAATTTATGAAAGAAACATGTTATAATATCACTACAAAAGAAGCTATTTTGTTTCATCATTACTTGTTTCCGATCATTTTTTAGTGGAAGAAATTTGTCACTTTAACTGAGCAGGTTCATGCTGACTTCGAAGTTTCGTAAGGATACCGTTATGTTGTCCTAGTTCATCAGGCCTGGGTTTCTTAGTACATATATATATATATATAGTAAAAAGTGACAGGACACGTAGATTTTAAACCCACTGTTCAAGCATTTACTTGATCGCCCAAAGAGGAGCATTTCGGCTCCGAAACATGAAAATTTTTAATGTAGTGATACTATGCTTTTATAAACCATAGTAACAACTATTACAATATATATATATATATATATATATATATATATATATATATATATATATATATAAAGTGTGTCAGAGCATGTAAGGAGTGGTGTGTGTCTCAGGAAACACACCAGGGATGAAAATTTCATTAAACCAAAACCTGCTATTTTTTCACCATTAAAACTCCGAGGAATTATCGTCCGGTGATAATTTCAAAAACGCGCTCATAGACCTCCCAGCATCATCAGCGAAAGAGAGAGTATGTATGTGTGTCCATGTGTGTCTGTCCGCATGTGAGAGTTAAATCGCGAAAAGAGAGAGAGAGAGAGACAGACAGACAGACAGACAGACAGACAGAGCAAGGAAAAGTCTCAGGAATGATAAATTTTCTCTTATCTTTACATTTCGTCATTCGACAAAATCTAAGTGAAGTTTTATCTGATATGAAACCGTTGAGTATTCGATAATCACTGAGGCAAGAAATCCTTTATCTATCTATCTATCTATCTATCTATCTATCTATCTATCTATCTATCTATCTATCTTTTTCCCTTTTTTCACCCTTTCTTGTTCTCTCTTTCTCTTTCTTTTTTCTCTCTTTCTTTTTCTCTCTCTTTCTTTTATTATCTCTGTCCTCATTTTCTCTCTATTTTTCTCTCTTTCTTTTACTGTGTTTATCGTTCTCTCTCTCTCTCTCTCGCTATATATATATATATATATATATATATATATATATATGATTATTTACTTTTTGATCTTAATTAAATTAGGCCAGTACACAGTTGTATTAAAAAGTGTTCAATATAACTATATTGTAGAACATTTGAATATTTTTCATTTGTAAACAAGTTATTATGCAACCCAGGTTGCTACCTTCCGATGTCTTCATGCGTTTTACAATAAGTTATTGTAAATCGCTTGAAGACCACGGAAGGTAGAAAGCGTAGTTGCGTATTACCTCGTTTACAAATATATATATATATATATATATATATATATATATATATATATATATATTGAATGACGTCCACATCACGCCCTCGCTGATTTCTAGCATAATCTCAAAACTGGACCTTCACCACGCGAGTGGTGGGGATGGAATCCCAGCCATAGTTTTGAAGAATTGTGCCTCTGAACTCTCCTCTATCCTTTCTAAGCTCTACAACCTCTGCCTATCGTCCTCTTGCTTTCCTGCCTGTTGGAAGTCTTCTTCTGTGGTTTCAATATTCAAGAACACTGGTGAACCATCGGACCCCGCAAATTACCGCCCCATCAGCCTTCTTCGATCTTCGGCAAAGTATTCGAAGCCATTATCAATGCCGAGGTCGTTCAGCATCTCACAGCCCACGGGCTTCTCTCGGACAAACAGTATGGCTCCCGCTTCACCAGGTTCACTGCTGACCATCACCGAGTATATATAACAGGCTCTCGACAAGAATGATGAAGCCCGAACCGTCGCCTTGGATATCTCTAAAGCATTCGACAGAGTGTGGCATGCCGGCCTTCTACGGAAACTGCGAAGCTATGGGATAACTGGACTTTTGTGTTGACTTAATCCGGTCATTCCTCTCTAACCGCACACTGAAGGTGGTATTAAACGGACATGCCTCCCAGAACTACGCTACAAACGCGTGTGTACCCCAAGGCTCTATCCTAGGTCCTACGCTCTTTCTAATATATATCAATGATCTCCCCGATACCATAAGATCACAAGCAGGCATGTATGCCGATGATACAACAGTTTGCTCTCGCCTCGATCAAAAATCTGGTGTAGGTGACAAGGCGAAAGCTCGCTGCCGAGCTTGAGAAGAACCTCCTATTCCTGGTGGATTGGGGTAAGAAATGGCTCGTTAAATTCAATTCTTTCCAAACGAAGCTGCTGTCAATTAACCACCACAGACAACCGCACCTCCCTCTCATTAGCATGGAACAGGCTTGCCTCCAGAGAGTAAATCACTACGCCTGCTTGGCCTGACACTCTCAGCGGACCTCAAGTGGAATGACTACGTCGAATCCATTGTTAAATCCGCAGCTATGAAAGTCGGCTCTCTGTGCAGGGCCCGGAAATTCTTTCCGCCTGAATCTATCCTGCAATTATATAAATCCACCATCCACCCGTGTATTGAGTACTGCTGCCACATCTGGTCGGGTGCCCCTTCTATTCTCCTCGGGGTTCTTGACAAAATACAACGAAGAATCTGTAATGTGATTGATACCGACTTGGCTGACCGCCTGCAGTATCTCTCTCACCAGCGTAACGTGGCTTCCCTGTGCCTCTTCTATAAATACTTTCATGGCTTCTGCTCTGACGAACTTAAATCATTGGTGCCCCCCAGATGTGAATTTACATGAGATACTAGATTGGCAACTAGGTCCCACCCTTTTACAGTGAAACCGATGAAATGTAACCGCGATTTTTACTCCAACAGCTTCTTTCCTGGCACTTCCCGCCTGTGGAATTCCCTACCGCATGCTTGCTTCCCCGACGGCTACAACCTCCAGGAGTTTAAATGTAAGGTCAATAGACACCTCCTAACACACTAACTCACACCCACTCTCTCCAACTCTCTCCCTATGTACATCCTAAGTCGTCTATCACCCTCATTCTGACATTTCCTATACCCAATCACTCTATGTATCCCCCTGCACTATAGTGGCAGTAGAATGCCTTGCTTGGGGTGACACGATTAAAAAAAAAATATATATATATAGTCATCCGCAGACAGATATGTTTCGCTGTATCACAGCTCATCAGTACGGTTAGACTACAATTGCTTTTTAACCCAGGATTGAAACCCGACCGAATTGGCGTCAGTCGGCGATTCTACCTCTGGGCTATGGACGTTCGGTAGAAGAAGGCAGACTTTTTTGCGCGTATATTATCATTATACACGCCCAATAGCCAGAGTGCTCTAATTCATTATTGAATGAGCGATGTGTATATGCTATAGTAGCTACTTTTTTCAAAGTCTCCCATTCTTCCAGAGTGCTCAGTCAGGTGTGAGAGCGTAAATACTAATTTCTTATTCCTTATATATATATATATATATATATATATATGCATATATATATATATATATATATATATATATATATATATATATATGCATAAAAAGAATAAGAAATTTGTGTATGTATGTCATGAAAGACTAAAAAATACTTGACCCAAATTTATCAATCAATCTGAGACCAGCTAGCAATAACTCTGTCGATATTGAAATATTTTCCTTATAATTTATAGCAGTGTGTACCATGATAGAAATGCCGTAATGCCTCGATAGGTTTCAGAAATATACATATATATACTACACTATATTTTTCATAGATATACATAGGATAAAGTTTAATTTAATAATAAACACAATAAATTAAGAACCAGAACTAATAACAGAATAAAGCAACTATAACTTTTTAATGTAATAAACTTTTAACATGTCGATTTGTTTATCCAAATAAACTCTCTCTCTCTCTCTCTCTCGCTATGCATATATATATATAATTATTTACTTTTTGATGTTAATTAAATTAGACCAGTACACAGTTGTATTAAAAACTGTTCAATACAACTATATTGTAGAACATTTGAATATTTTTCATTTGTAAACCAGTTATTATGCAACTCATGTTGCTATCTTCCGATGTCTTATCACGCCCTCGCTGATTTCTAGCATAATCTCAAAACTGGACCCTCATCAAGCGAGTGGTGGGGATGGAATCCCAGTCATAGTTTTGAAGTATTGTGCCCCTGAACTCTCCTCTATCCTTTCTAAGCTCTACAACCTCTGCCTATCTTCCTCCTGCTTTCCTGCCTGTTGGAAGTCTTCTTCTGTGGTTCCAATATTCAAGAACACTGGCGAATCATCGGACCCCGCAAATTATCGCCCCATCAGCCTTCTTCCGATCTTCGGCAAGGTGTTCGAAGCCAGACCTTATTAGACAGAATAGACCTTATTAGACACAACTGAAACAAAATTGAACAGTTATAACAATACGGTGTAATAAAAACAATGTAACATATGTAAGATATGTTTTTCTTAGAAGCCACTAACACTTTCAAAGTAGCGTTAAATAAAGTGGTCTGAATTGACTGAAAGCGCTTGGGACAAACACAATTACAGACAAATTTTGCATTCCTTTGTCTTTTCAAAAAGAAAGATGTTAGAAAAAGACATAATAACAAAGGTTGTCCTTGTCGTTTAGGCTCAACGAACGTACACACACACGCACACACACATAGCTCAGAGGCAGAATCCCCGACTGATGTCTGTTCAGTCGGTTTTCGATCCTGGCTAGAAGCAATCGGATGTCTAACCGTACTGATGAGCTGTGATGCAGCGAAACAAATGTGTCTGCAGAAGACTAGTTACGCTCTAAGACCCTGATTGAGCACTATGGAAGAATAGTAGACTTTAAAGAAAACAGTATCTACTCACGCATCGTTCATTGAGTAATGAATTTGAACACTCTCGTCTACTGGCGTGTGTTTACATTGTATATAAAGTCTGCATTCTTCTACCGAGCACCCATAGCTCAGAGGTAGAATTGCCGACTTTCGATCCTGACTGGAAGCAATCGGATGTCTAACCGTACACATAAGCTCTGATACAGCGTAACAGATCTGTCTGCATATATATATATATATATATATATATATATATATATATGAGGTAAAACATTAAGGAAGGGAAACAGACAAGGGAAGAATAGGGTCAAGGAAAAAGAAAAAAGAGGAAAAAAGTTGGTTAGCAGGTATTCTTCGGGGTGAAACCCCAAAGCGAATCTCCATTCTGATTAGCCACACACACACACACACAAAAAACAACATCCACATACATTCACAGCAAACTAAAAGATTTTGTCATTTAAATGTAAATCATCTGCACAACCACGTCACCATTGCCTGATGATGAGAATCTATCTCGAAACATAGAAATTCCCATGTCGCAATGTAAAATTGATACATAACTATATAATTATATTATATTATAAACCAGCCTTGTGAGTTAAGGAACAATAACGTTGTCCTCAAGAAACTTCGAAGTCTGCATGAACCTGCTCAGAGTGATAAATTCTTTGCACTAAAACTAAATAAATGATGAGCTTACTTAAAAAAAATTATTTTTGAAGTTGGTCAAATAACATATGTACTACAAAAAATAATATCAACCAAATGATTAAAAATGATATATCCCAAATTTCTAATCCTCTATATAACGTTCATAAATGAATATGTTTGCTCACTTTAAATATATTTAAAAAAAAGAAAAACTCAAAAAGAAACGTCTTACATAGAATATACCACCACCACACTTTCACAGAGATTGACCTGTCACATATTGGATCAAAGTGCTAGCAAACAAAACATTAATAAACAGCATAAGGATCATAATAACATTAGACAGCTACTCACAAACAATACCACAATGCTATAAATATTAAACAGCTGATCCTAGAAGCAATACTCATGCTACTAAAAGAACGATGTACAAATAAAAACAATTATAATTTAAAAGCCCGCATCAACAAATGTATATAAGCGCACGCACACACACACACACACACGCACGCACGCACGCACGCGCACACACACACACACACACACACACACACACACAAACACACGTCATATTTTGCCTATGTAACAACACTCTTACTATACAACGCTATACTCACTAGTTATACAAAACTCACTGTCTCTGATGATGACTGAAGAAATTCGAAATCTTGGACAATATTTTTTCAGAAATGAACTTTGAAAAAATTCTGACGGATTTTCCTCTTTATCTGAAATGAATTAAGAATTTGGAAAGAACTATATATATATATACGCATTATTTTTCAGTCATGAATTGAGTTCTCTTGGCTGCTAGTATGCATATACATCGCGTATATATATCACATTAAAATCTACTCCTCTCTCAGCCGTGTGCCGATAGTTTAGGGATAGGCTTTGTAACATGCCAAATCAAGTTTCAATCCTGGGAGAAAGCAATCGGATCTCTAGCCACAGTGATGAGCAGTGATACAGCGAAACAGGTTTGTATGTTAATGACTATATATATATATATATATTTATCATATCACCCTGAGTAAGGCGGGAACGCCACTGATGTGCAGGGGGCTACATAAGAGTAAAAGAATTAGAGGAGAATGAGGAGGAGGACGAACCATATCTTAAGACCAGATGGTTCAATCACAGGTCTACCTTTAAAATAGAAAACGTAAAAAGTTTGCGCGTTCAAAAATTACCCGCCACGTGAGCATTAAAAAAAAATCCCCGTTACGTGAGCGTTTTTATAAAAAAAAAACATAAAATCAGTTATTGAAAATCGCCTGAAGACACCACATGGTAGAAACCTAGATCGCCTAATAACTCGTTTGAAAATGAAGAATATTCAAAAGTTAAACCATGTAATTGTATTTAAAACTTTTTAATACAACTGTTTATTGCTCTAATTTTCTCATGACCAAAAACCAAGTAATTAAATTATCAATATATATATTAAAACATTTCACTTAAATAACGTGGGGCTAATGGGAATTTAGGGTGCTATAGTGAGGGTAAAAACTGGGTACAATGGGTATTGAAGAAAGGATAATAGATAGACTAGATTCAAAAAGATATAAAAGGGTATTTGACCTTGCATATAAATGTATGAAGATTGTAGTTATCAGGAAGCAATTAAAGGGAAAAATGTCCCATAGGCGAGAAGTGCGAGAAAAGAAACTCTTGAAGTAGAAGTGGGGGTTACATTTTACGATTTCAAAAGGTCGGAATTTAGTAGCATGCATAAATTCATCTGGTCGGGAAAAAAGCTTTTTAAAGCAGTTTCCAAGAAAAACAAATGGAAAAAAAAAAAAAACAGAGTGAAACCATGTCAAGTCGTGAGAAAATCGAAATGCTAAGTAAGAATCGATTACATTGCAGGTCCCCAGTTTGGATTCTGTTGAAAACTTCGAGAAGAATAGCAGGAGCACCCGTTTAGATATGGCAACAGTATTCAATGCATGGACGAATGGTAGATTTATAAACCTGTTTTGTTTTTGTTTTTTTCGAGGTTTAACGACCTATCAATCCTTATGGGATCATTTAAGGTCATAACAAATGATTTTGGGTAAGGTTATATTATTTTTACAGAATTTTGGAAGATATCTTGCTTTTTAAACTTTTCCATTGCTTTCAAGTTGTATAACATTTTAAATTTTTCACCTGGTGAGTGTCGGATCTATAATCGTATTAGAGTTTTATAAATATGTAAAATAAATTCTGAAAAACTTTCTGGCCTGACACATACCCAACCTGAATTAAATCGGAGGAACGAAAAGGCAGCAAAGTGGTGTAAATGTTGGCAAGAAGCTAGATGATATTTGGTCAGGTGCCCCCGCTGTTCACCTCTGTGTTCTTGACAAGCTCCAAAAGAGAATCAGTAATGTGATAGGTACCGACTTGATGACTCGACTACAGCCACTTTCCCACCGACGAGATGTGGTTTCCCTTTGTCTGTTCTATAAATACTTCCATGGTTTCTGTTCCAACGGGCTTGAGTCACTGGTGCCACCGCAACAGGTGTTTACTCGTGCAACCAGACTGGCAACTGGGTCTCACCCATTTACAGTTAGATCAGTCAAATGCAGACGACAATTCTACTCCCGCAGCTTGTTTTTCTTGACGGCTACAACCTCCAGGAATTTAAATGCAAGGTCAATTCTCATCTCTTAACTACTTGACCTACTTCTTTACACACTGTCCTGTAGATCCCTTTCCTTTCTCTCACCTTCGCAACTGTCATCACACCTGTATTCCCATCCTTCTCTTGCTCCTTTCTAACTGGTTCGTCCTTCTCTTCACTCTCCTCTAATTTTTATTACTCTTATGTAGCCCCCTGCACTTCAGTGGCGTTACCGCCTTGCTCGGGGTGATATGATTAAAAAAAAAATTTATAGCTCTTAAAATTTTTTCTGTTGGTATCTCTCTAAAACCTTTCTCTGTCGTCCATATGCTCAAACCCATCAAGCATGTTTGGAGTTGCTTTCAATTTTTTTTCTTACTCTCTATCCGCCCTGTGAGTATCAGATTTTCCAAGACCTCCTTCCTCATTACGAGTCCCAGAAACTTCAGCTATCTCTTCTTGATGTTAACTTTTAGATTTCTTTTCGTTTCTATTCTGTCCGAATGCGCGTTGTGTTGCAGTGGATATCGGCTCGGAACAAGAAATCGAGGAGCCGAGTTCGAATTCCAGCTGAATACATTGCATTCACTTACGCGCAAATATCCTTGGGAAAGGTATTAATCCATCTCTTCTCTCCAGTTATGGGTTAAATAACAGGACAGATTGGGTTCTATAGCCTTGGCTGGCAACCAGTCTACCGCAGAATGTAATGGCAACCATCTGCCCAGTCAGTCATGTCTCTTTCGAGACATAATCGCCAAAGCGTTTATCACGTATAGCATTTAACTGACTGACTTCTCCAAAACCTCGTAGTTGCTCACATGTAATTTCCAAGGTATTCTCAGCATCCTTCTGCAGACCCACATTTCTGTTGCTTCGAGTCTCTCCTTCCTCTTTGAAGAGATTTTCCAGCATTCACTGCCATTAGCAAACTGCCTGCATACAGACAGGAAACGAGCTCAGCAGATATACAAGCATAGGAAAAGGGGGGGGGGTAAGACAGAGATGTGCATTCTCCCCGGATCTGTTCAGCCTATACAGAAAGACAATTCTGAGAGCTGAGGAGGTCCTGCCAGAATAGACCGTCAGTTAAGTGCCATATGTAATACACGTTTTGGGCGATCATGTCTCGAAAGAGACATGACTGACAGGGCAGACGATTATCTCGCAGTAGTTTGCCATTGCATTCTGCGGTAGACTGGTTGCCGACCAAGGCTATACAACCCAATCTGTCCCATTATTTAACCCATAACTGGAGGGAAGAGACGGATTAATACCTATCCCAAGAGTATTTGTGCGAAAATGAATGCAAGAATTCAACTGGAATTCGAACTCGGCTCCCCGATTTGTTATTCCGAGTCGATATCCACTGCACCACAACGCACATCCAAACAGATGATACAGTGCTGATAACAGATACAGGAAAAAACTACAAAACCACCTACAGGGTGTAGTTAAAGAAAGCGGAAAGAAAGGACTATCTATAAACTAAAAGAAAACTGAATGCACGGTAATCAGTAAAAAGGGGAGCCCATAATGAGAACTACACGTTTTTGATACTAAAATCAAACAGGTTCAGAAGCGTTCTAACAGAGAACGGAAAATGCGATACAGAGATCCGAAGTGTATTGGCATGGCTAAGGATGAATTCCAGAAGCTGTGCAGAGTATTAAGAAACAGGAAAATTTCGCTAGAAACAAAGAGAGTTCACGATTGCTATGTGATGTCTGTTCTTCAGCATGGCGGCGAATGCTGGATAATTTCATCGAAGATGAAGAAAAGTCTTGAAACAACCAAAATGTGGTTATACAGAAGGATACTGAGCATACCATAAACAGAACATGCAAGCATGAATGAAGTTTTGTAGAGCATGGACACAAGAAGAAAAATTACACTTATAATCAGGGAAATATCACTGAAGAATTTGGGACATGTAATAAGCGTTGTGGTGCAGTGGATATCGGCTCGGAACGAGAAATCGGAGAGCCGAGTTCGAATTCCAGTTGAATTCTTTGCATTCATTTACGCGCAAATACCCTTGGGAAAGGTATTAATCCGTCTCTTCCTTCCAGTTATGGGTTAGATAACAGGACAGATTGGGTTCTATAGCCTTGGCTGACAACCAGTCTACCGCAGAAAGCAATAGCAACCTACTGCGGGATAATCTTCTGCCCAGTCAGTCATGTCTCTTTCGAGACATGATCGCCCATGCGTGTATCACGTATGGCACTTAACTGACTGAATAAGAAAGGAGGGCTTGAAGAAACTGATACTCATGTGACGGAAAGAAGGGAAGAGAGACAAAGAACAGCAACGTGTATTGAACAGGTGTAGAGGCTCATTCCTTGTTCCCTGTTTAGGATGTGGTTTCCGGCTTTCTCTTTTCTCTTTTCCAATCTTTTCACTTTTCTTTTTCTTTTTTATTATTTTTTTTCTCAATTGGAGTAGATAGACTAAACTATCGCCCGGTTCACACTCCACCCACATCTATTGAACAGGTGTAGAGGCTCATCCCTTGTTCCCTGTTTAGGATGTGGTTTCCGGCTTTCTCTTTTCTCTTTTCCAATCTTTTCACTTTTCTTTTTCTTTTTTTTCTTTTTTTCTCAATTGGAGTAGATAGACTAAACTATCGCCCGTTTCACACTCCACCCACATCTATTGAACAGGTGTAGAGGCTCATCCCTTGTTCCCTGTTTAGGATGTGGTTTCCGGCTTTCTCTTTTCTCTTTTTCAATCTTTTCATTTTTCTTTTTCTTTTTATTATTATTATTATTATTATTATTATTATTCTCAATTGGAGTAGATAGAGTAAACTATCGCCCGGTTTGACACTCCACCCACGTCTATTGAACAGGTGTAGAGGCTCATCCCTTGTTTCCTGTTTAGGATGTGGTTTTCGGCTTTCTCTCTTCTAATCTTTTCACTTTTACGTAGCCCTCTGCACATCAGTGGCGTTACCGCCTTGCTCGGGGTGATATGATTAAAAAAAAAATGTATGATACACTTAATAAACTTAAGCAGATGGAACGAGGATTAAGAAAGTGCATTCAGAGCGAAAAGGGATAAACGTATGTAGAAGTCCTGAAGGAACACGCCACACAGAAGTAGAATCCGAAGAAGATAAGAGAACAGATATCATATTGAGTCGTTTCTTCTTTGTCTTCGCCACGGTTATAAAGTCGGAGTTATCCTTCATCTACACCTACTGCTAGTCTAACCACGAGAGCCGCAATTCTTCAAATATTTAAACCGCAAATGGACGGTGAAAAAGGAGAGGTTGACTCATCCTTTTGGGGGCGCCCATAAGCGTTACAGCGTACAACCAACCATCCGCCCGTGCATTGAACATTGTTATCATCTGGTCGGGCGCCCCTGCTATTCATCTCAGGGATCTCGACAGAATCTGTCATGTGATAGGTTCCAATCTGGCTGCTCGACTCCAGCCACTTTCTTACCGACGGGATATGGCTTCCCTCTATCTCTTCTACAAATATTTTCATGGCATTTACTCCGAAAAACTTAGCTCATTAGTATTGTCTCCAATAGAACTTACTCAAGCAAGCAGACTGACAACAAGGTCCCGCCCTTTTACAGTTAAAACAACCAAATACAGCTGCCACTTCT
>JBBBDQ010000151.1:6532500-6570000 GCA_037127315.1 Ascarosepion bandense
TATATATATATATATATATATATATATATATATATATATATATATATATATATATATATATATCCTGTCATGAATCGGGACTTGAATATATATATATATAGCGTGTATAATTATAGTATACACGCTAAAAAGTCTGTCTCCTTCTACCGAGCGCTCATAGCTCAGAGGCAGAATCGCCGACTGACGCCAATTCGGTCGGGTTTCAATCCTCGGTTAAAAAGCAATCGGTGTCTGACCGTACTGATGAGCTGTGATACAGCGAAACAGATCTGTCTGCGGATGAGTATATATATTTATATAAGTAACTTCACCTTTTTGGCATAAATCTTCGATATCTAAGTTTAAAATGAAATTTTTGAAATGAAAAAACATTCTTGAAGATTTAATTTTAGATTTAATTAAAAGCTTAATGATTAATTCATTATTTACATTAAGTAAAAAATTCTGGTGTATTTCAGATAGAAATTAAATAGATTTGAAATTCACATTTAATTTCGATTTTTTAAATTTTCTTAAAAACAGCCATTTTTTTAATTTTAAGAAATTTGTAAACAAACAAAAATTCATCGATTTTTAAAGATTTCAAAAGATTTTTGACACTATATTTTAGTAAAATTAGGACATTGAAAGGTAAATTAATCTGATTTTAAAGAAATATTACTTACTTATAGGATAAAAAGTAATATACATCCAATTATTAACAATTGGTCTTGTTCATCTGATTGAATGTTTGACTGATTATTGAATGACGAGGCGAAATCCTCTTCACCGTCCTTCTTGTGCAAGATGAAATCAGTGAAGCCCCGTAAATTCATAAGGAATCTGGACTTTTTCATACGTTTCTATAAGAATTTTGCCAAGTTTAACAAACATGTTTTTGCATAGCGTGCTCTCAAATTGTTTTCACGTCCTGATTGCATTTTGAAAAGTTTTTTTGCTGTGTCAAGCAGTGTTTGGTAGGGTGGGTTCGACGAGCTTTTACAAATGTCTCCTTCAATCTACATAACAAGATTTAAAAATCAACGTTTCTACGCAAGAGAATAAAACCAATTTTCATAAATCTAAGGGAAGGGACAAAACTCTTAAATTACGCAACCTTTTCATAATAATGGCAGTTTTAGTCAACCATACATGATAAAAAAAAGGAACGTATTAAGTAAATAAAAATTATTTTAAAAATAGTTCGGTACCTCTACGTTTAATAATCTTTGCAATTCTTGACTTGTAAATTTCATTTTCACTTAATTATTATAAAACTTCCAGGGAACAAACAAATACAGAATTTTGCAAGGTTTTAAACTATTATAATTAAAATGTAAATAACTTGAAAAAAATTGTTGTAAAAATTCATTATTCATCAAAACATTTTATTTCTTTAGATAATAATGTCCTTAATACAACTTATTTACAAAAGCAATTAGAAGCTTTTCTAATTAAGTATAGTCATAGTTTTTCTGGATTTATTATTTTTTAAATTCAGAGCAGATTTTCATTTATTTGCGCACTAATTTGCAAATCATCTACTTTTTTTTCTATCTTCAAAGACTCCTAAAAAAAAAAATTGTCAGGGAACAAAAAGGATTCATGAAATTAATTAAGTGGAGATGGAGGTAACACATTCAAACAAAAAATTTTTTTTACCAATATTTAAAAAAAAAATAAACAATTAAAAATAATTTCATTCATTTGTGAATAAGGCAGGAAAATTTCATTAAAATCAGACAATTATTTGATTTTTACAAGAATTTCCAAATTAATGTGTTTTCTACGGAAAAAAAAAACGCCCCCCCCCCCAAAAAAAAAATCAGTGTTAATCGTTGGAGTAGGCGACAGCGTAAACAAAACAAGATTTTAACCAAAATTTCGAACGTGTTAGAAAGGATTAAACAATTTTCAAAAAATAATTAAAAAATACTTTGGTCTTTCTTCTAAATAATAACATGAACATTTTGACGATAAAACTTTATTTTCGTTAAGTTTGTGGCCTTTTTCATTACGCTATGCTGTTTTTCCCCCGACTTACTGAAGGTACCCATATATATATATATATATATATATATATATATATATATATATATATATACATAGGTACAAATTATCCTCTCAAATATTTTGCCATCATTTTTGACAGCAGGGGTAGTGCTGCATGACGTATTTAAATTGTTTTTTGATAAGCGTAGATGTAGACAGACTATCAGCTAAGTGCAGTGGCACACATGCGTAGAGTAGAAAAAGTGAAGCGGGTGCCAGAAATGACGCAGTCCTTAAAAGGGACCATCATGTTCTCTTACTGCCTTTTACAAAAGAAAGCTATCAACCAGACAGTCACACTTGGTTTGCTTAACAAATGGTGCAAGAAATAGGATTTAAAGAAATTGAGGCAGGAGGTGATATTTAAGATTTATTGCAATTCTGATAAGCAATGTCTTCACTTATGAAGACCTTAAGGAGTTAAAAGAACAGTAATTGTCTAGTATAGATACCGCGCAAGCGATTCCTAACCAACCGGTTTTAAGAACTGTGATTTTTATCTCGAAAGTCCCGGCGAAAAGTACTCGTGCTTGAAAGCAGCTCTCAGAAACCGATCCCGCAATTATTTTATTAGGTGCGATTGATAAATTGTCGCAATAATTATCTTATTATTTAAAATATTCTTTATGCTGAGTCTGAGCTCCAGTACCATGGATTAGTTTTAAAGCTTTCATTACACCCGAGCAACGCCGGGCTATACTGCTAGTTAATTATAGATTAAAACTACAATGGTTTAGGAATATTATAATTGCCTCCTTTCAAAATGTCTGAAAACCTATTAAATCTGCCTCATATAAGGCATAGAAAAAGATATTACGGTTAGTGTCTGAATATATAAGAAGTAGTGTGACCTCGATTTGAGTAGGGTGCAGTGGATATCGGCTCGAAACGAGAAATCGGAGAGACGAGTTCGAATTCCAGTTGGATTCGTTACATTCACTTACATGCATATAACATTTGGGAAAGGTATAAAAACGTTTATTTTTTATCTAGCTATAGGTTAAATAGCAGGAGAGATTAGGTTTCTTGCTTGGCTACCAGTCTTCCACATAAAGTAATGGCAACCTAGTGCAGGGAAATGTTCTTCCCAGTCAATCATGTCTCTTTTGAGACATGATCGCTCAAACGATCATCGCGCTTAACTGACTGAGTGTGACCTGATGTAGATTTTATACTAATTATCGTATACTACAGCTTGGGCACAACTCTTGAGGATGAGAGGTTAACAGCTGACCTCTCTTCCGATCTGACATTAACTTCCTTTGAGAAAACTGGCTGGTTGCATTCATTGCCTTGAAAACCAAGCTAGTCATATTCCGTCACCGGCGATCAGACCCCGAACTGCCACCAGTCACGATAAACTGATGTCCCTTCGAGGAGACCTCGTGACTTGAGAGGATATTGGGCCTTAGACTCACACTCAACCTCAACTTGAAGTCATATATATGATCCATCGCAAAAGATGCAGGTACAGTGATCGGTTCCTTCTAGCACTCCATTAAATACTTAACTTTTCATGCTACCATCTATCTTCATAAGAGCCATCTGTCAGTTAAATGCCATACATGATACACGCTTGGGCGATCATGTCTCTTTAGAGACATGACTGACTGAGCAGAAGATTATCCCGAAGTAGGTTGCCATTGCTTTCTGCAGTAGACTGGTTGCCGACCAAGGCTATAGACCCTAATCAGTCCTGTTATTTGTCTCATAGCTAGCGGGGGAATAGATGTATTATATTATTAATTAGTAATTAGCGGGGGATCAGTTTATTACTTCATAACAATAGAAAACCGATCCCCCACTTTACGACCACTAGAAGTTAAAATTATGTTTCCAACTATTATATTCAGTCAGTCAGTTAAGTGCCATACGTGATACACGCTTGGGCGATCATGAAAGAGACATGACTGACCGGGCAGAAGATTATCCCGCAGTAGGTTGTCATTACTTTCTGCGGTAGACTGCTTGCCAGCCAAGGCTATAGAACCCAATCTGTCCTGTAATTTAACTCATAACTGGACGGAAGAGAAGGAGCAATACCTTTCTCAAGGGTATTTGCGCGTAAGAGAATGCAAGGAATTCAACTGGAATTCGAACTCGGTTTTCCGATTTCTCGTTCCAAGTCGATATCCACTGTACGTAGGAGAGTGTGCCGAGCAGCCGATCGACAAGTTAGTCGTAGACTTCCGGTGACGACCCGGAAGTAACCCATTGCTCATACTGCGTCTTACGACGGTTGAGACGATTAACCTTTATTCTTGTATTGGATACTAATAACCTTTGTAAATACTATTTTCACGGAATACAACAATTAACCTATTCCTGTTGTTGAGTTATTTATTCTTACTCACGACATAATAGTGATCGATCCCGACCTGGCAGCTCAGATACAGTCATTTGCTCACAGGCGCAATGTGGCTTCCCTGCGTCTCTTCTACAAATACTTTTACGGCTTCTGCTCAGACGAACTTACCTCTCTGTCTCCCACTATGTATGAATTTACTCGAGCCACAATATTAGCAACTAGGTCCCAACCTTTTTAAGTGAAACCAATAAAATATAACCACAACTTCTACTCTGCATCTTCTTTTCTCGCACTTACCGCTTGTAGAATTCCCTTCCGTTTACTTGCTTCCCCGACAGCTACAATCTCCAAAAATTTAAGTGTAAAGTGTATAGTCATCTCCTATCTTGCTAACTTGCATCCTCTCTCTTACGCACCTTACTCCGGCCACTCCTCTCTCAGTATCTTAACTCTTGTCTTACCCACACCCTGACACGTCCTGTAACCTGTTATTCTTTCTCATAATTTTCCTCCTATTTAACTTCCTCAGTGGTCTCGATAGACTCCAAAGGAAAATCTGTAATGTAATTGGTCCCAACCTGGCAGTTAGACTCCACCCACTTTCTCACCGGTGGGATGTGGCTTCCCTTTTGTCTCTTCTACAAATATATTCATGACTTCTGATCCGACAAACTTAGACAAACTTGTGCCTCCTCCACAATAATTTATTCGTGCAACCAGACTGGCAACAAGGTCCCACCCTTTTACAGTTAAGTCAACCAAGTGCAACAATTCTACTCCATCAGTTTCTTTTCTCGCAAATCCCGCCTGTGGAACTCCCTTCCACATACTTGCTTTCCTGACTGCTACAACCTCCAGGAATTTAAATGCATTGTTAATTCCCATCACTTATCCACTTGATACCAGTCCTTTCGACATCACCTCGTCCTTTCGACATCACCTCGTCCTTTCGACATCACCTCGTGCATCGTATTGTTTTCCTTTCTCTCTCCCTTCGCAACTGTCATCACTCTTATATTCCTATCCTTATCCTGCCCTTTATCTGGCATCCTTTTTAACTGGTTCGGCTTTCTCTTTACTCTCCTCCTGCCTAAATTTTTAATCTCTTATGTAGCCCCATGCGCATCAGTGGATGGTACCGCCTTGCTTGGGGTGAAACGATTAAAAAATGTTAAGATAGTATTAATTATGTAAGCTTTCACTCAGGAGTTTCCTTTACAAATTAGCTGTTATGGGAAAGAAGTGGAACGTTCTTTTTTTACCAATGAAATACGAAAGTGATGAGGATGCTGACTTTGCAGCTGGAGAGTTGTAGCTATAGTAATAATAATAATAATAATAATAATAATAATAATAATAATAATAATTAATCACCCACAAAAACTCATAAATGATCTAGAAATCTGTCACATTTAGAAAACTGGTACTCCAGCCTAGTTATATCAATAAGAATGATCTGATTCTTGTAAAGATAAATTCCGACAGTAAGGAACATTTACTTTCTAGAGCGGTACAGGAAACAAACCATTTCCATTGTATCTTTAGCGATGGGTCGTCCGCTGAAGCTGAGGATTAAAATTCGGTCCCAGTAGGCTTTCTAGGCAAAGAATCTCAAGCATTACTCGCGACTAGTAAAAAATCAGACGATGATAAAATGCTTAGTGTTTGATTGTGAAGGTATTAATTGTTAGAAGCTATTTTCATTCCACAACCACACTGACCTGCGTGAACAAGATTAGATGGCAGACCAGCAAACAAGTTCTGGTAATCTATGGTTGGTTAGCAAATGGGATGAACCAAAAATGCAAATTATAAATCAGGAATACAAAAATCAAACAAGAATCAAACTAGAATATTTCAGCATATTTTAATTTTAATTTTAATTTTTTACTACTAAGTAATAGAAACAACAAAAACACTGAATATTTGGTCATCGTCAAAAAGAGGATCGCAAAATTACAGGTCGGGGAAACTAAAATCAAGCAGATACACTAACTTAAAACCTAGGAAGTGTCCTAACAAAGGAAGGAAGGTGTGACATGAGAATCAAGGACGCATTGGGACGGCCAAATATGCATTCTAAAATCTAAGCCGGGTATCATGGTATAGGAAATACTTGTTAGAAACTAAGAAACGATTCCTGAACTGTTATGTAATATCAGTCCTCCTATATGGCAGTGAATAATGGACAACCTCCTCACAGATGAAGAAGAGACTTGAAGCAACAGAAATGTGCTTCTACAAAGAAAAGAGCCCTGAACTGTTATGTAATATCAGTCCTCCTATATAGCATTGAATGCTGGACAATCTTCTCACACATGAAGAAGAGATATAAATCAACAGAAATGTGATTCTACAAAGAAACGAGTTCTGAACTGTTATGTAATATCAGTCCTTCTATAAGGCAGTGAATGATGGACAATCTCCTCACAGATGAAGAAAAGACTTGAAGCAACAGAAATGTGCTTCCACAAAGAAAATAGTCCTGAACTATTATGTAATATCAATCCTTCTATATGACAATGAATGCTGGACAATCTTCTCGCAGATGAAGAATAGACCTGAAGCAACAGAAATTTGCTCCTACAAAGAAAAGAGTCCCGAAAGGTTGTCTAATATCACACCTCCTATATAGCAGTGAATGCTGGACAATCTCTTCACAGACCAAGAAGAGACTTGAAGCAATGGAAATGTGCTACTACAAAGAAAAGTGTCCCGAACAGTTATGTAATATCAGTCCACCTATATAGTATTGAATCCTATATAATCTCCTTATAGATAAAGAAGAGACCCGAAGCAACAGAAATGTTCTTCTGCAAAGAAAAGACTCCCGAACGGTTATTTAATACCAGTCCTCCTATATGACAATGAATGCTGGAAATCTCCTCACAGACGAAGAGGAAGCAACAGAAATGTGCTTCTGCAAAGAAAAGAGTCCCGAACGGTTATCTAATATCAGTCCTCGTATATGGCAGTGAATGATGGACAATCTCCTCAGAGCTGAAGAAGAGACTTGAAGCAACAAAAATATGCTTCTACAAAGAAAAGAGTCCCGAACTGTTATGTAATATCAGTCCTCCTATATGGCAGTGAATGCTGGACAATCAATTCACAGATGAAGAAGAGACTTGGAGGAACAGAAATATGCATGTACAAAGAAAAGAGTTCTGAAATGTTATGTAATATCAGTCCTTCTGTATGGCAGTAAATGTTAGACAATCTCTTCAATACTACTAAAGAGACGTGAAGCAACAGAAATGTGTTTCAACAGAAAGATGGTGACGATACGTTGGGCTAAAAATGTGAGAAACAAAGAGAAAATTTATATTTGAAGCAAGACAAAAGCAGTTGAAATATTCCGGAGCACATTAAGAGGAAGGAGGACTTTGAAAAGTTGATACACTCAGGATAGATTATGAAAAGGAGGGAAACGGAAACACACATAATGGATGATAGAAAAAAGATTTAAAAAAATTCTGAAGAGGTGAAATGGCAAGGTAGATGAAGCAGTATCTTTGTGGATCAGCGCTAAATATCATTTGAAATATGTCCACTTATCATCTGCGTACGTTTGTCATTAAGATAAAGGAGAAAAACTGTAGGAACGAGGACGGGTGTCAATAACACCTGGTAATTTGTGTTAAGTTTGGAGTGTTATAGAGCGTAAATTAATTCCATCTATTTTTCAATCAATTCACCCCAAACAAGGCGGTGATTTTTTTTTTTAATCATTTCACCCCGAGCAAGGCGGAAACGCCACTGATGTGCAGGGGGTTACATAAATGTAAAAAGATTAATTAGAAAAGAGTGAGGAGTACAAGCTAGTTAGAAAGGAACAATAGAAAGCTGAGAAAGAAGGTGCGATGACAGATACATAGGAGGAGAGAAAAGGGAAGGTTATACAGGGGAGGGGAGAGAGCTAGAGGCCAGTGGTTAGTAGATGAGTATTAACTTTGCATTTAAATTTCTGGAGGTTGTAGCCGTCAGGAAAGCAAGAATACGGGAGTGAGTTCCACAGGCGGGAAGTGCGAGAGAGGAAGCTGCAGGAGTAGAATTGTCGTCTGCATTTGGCTAACCTGACTGTGAATGGGTGGGACCCAGTTGCCAGTCTGGTTGCACGGGTAAACACCTGTTGAGGAGGCATCAGTGACTTAAGCTCATCCGAGCAGAAGTCATGAAAATATTTATAGAAGAGACAGAGGGAGGCCACATTTCGACGATGGGAAAGTGGCTGCAGTCGAGTCGCCAGATCAGTACCTATCACATTACAGACTCTCCTTTGGAGCTTGTCAAGAACACTGAGGAGAACGGCAGGGGCACCTGACCATAAATGGCAGCAGTACTCCATGCACGGACGGATGGTTGACTTGTATATATGCAGGATGGATTCAGGTGGAAAAAAACATCCTGGATCGACATAGTGACCCAACCCTTCTTAGCAGTAGATTTTGCTATGGATTCAATATAGTGCTTCCATTTGAGGTCTGAGGACAGGGTAAGTCCGAGGTAGGCGTAGTGTATTACTCTCCGGGAGAATCACCTGGTCCATGCTTATGGGAGGCAGAAGAGGTTGCCTGTAATGGTTGACAGACAAGAGCTTGGTCTTAGAGGAATTGAAGTTGACAAGCCACTTCTTGCCCCAGTTCACCACAGAGTGTAGATCCCGCTCAAGGTCAGCAGCGAGATTATGTCTGGTCCGCCACGACAGGTTTCTTACTGGAGCGGGAGTATATTGTAGTGTCATCTGCGTAGATGCCGACTTGGGACTTGATACCACCCGTGTATAGAATACTGCTGTCATATCTGTCTTCTGCCCCTTTCCCCATAAGCATGGACCAAGCGAGTCTATCTGAAAGCAATATACTGCGCCTCCTCGGCATTACCATATCTTCCGACCTCAAGTGGAAGAGTCAATAGATAAATTCACTGCTAGGAAGATTGGTTTACTGTGTCGGGCCTGGAAGTTTTTTCCGCCTGAATCCATCTTGTACATATACAAATCAACCATCCGACCGTTCATATAATACTGTAGTCATATATGGTAAGGCGCCCCTTATGTTCATCTCAGTGTTATCGATAGGCTCCAAAACAGAATCTCTAATGTGAAAGGTTACGACTTGGCAGCTCGACTCCTGCCACTTTCTCACCGGCGGGATATGGCTTCCCTCTGTCTATTTTACAAATACTTTCATGGCTTCTGCTCCGACGAACTTAAGCCACTGCTGACCCCGCCACAAGAAAAATTTAATAGTGCAAACAAACTGGTAACAAGGTTCCACCAATTTACAGTTACATCAACCAAATACAACCAACTTTTTACACCAGCAGCTTCTTTTCTCGCACCTCCCGCCTGTGGAACTCCCTTCTATATACTTGCTTTCCTGACGGCTACAACCTCTAGGAATTTAAATGCAGTGTCCCTTATCCATTTGACTCCAATCCTTTCTACATATACGTATATCTTTTCTTTTCTCTTTAACTTCGCAACTCTTTTCACACCTGTGTTCCCATCCTTCTCTTGCTCTTTCTCTGTCACCCCTTGTAACTGGTTCGTCTGTCCTTTAACTCTCCTGTCTAAACTTTTACTCTTATGTACCCCCCTCTGCGCATCAGTGGCAGCACCGCCTTGCTTGAAGTGAAACGATTAAAAAAAACGCAAGATGTTATTGGGAGTAAAATGAAATGAAAGATATTAGTGAGAGGAAAGGTTAATAAAAAAAAATAGTTACATGAAAGCAGAAGATGGCGATAATGGCACCGAAAAGCAAGGAGTTACTTGGAGTTAAAGAAAATTAATAGACTTTAGTGAGGAGAAAGGACAATAAAAGAATTGCTTAAAAGAAAACAGAAAGTGGCTACAATACCAGCAAAATACAAGGGTTTACTGGGAATGAAAGACAGTGAGAAGATTGTAAACCCAGGTAAACGTGAAAAAGGAAACATAAGATAAATATCTATTCCTTAATTCAAATAAAATTCAGAGATTATCTGCATTGGTGTGCAACCGCGTTCATATTTACGAGTATTCTTCATTTTTATGTGCCGTGCCTCTTCAGGCCGTACGGAGTTAGCTCTTCACGACATCCTATCATTCTAGCTCCTAACAATGTTTGTTCCAGTATACATTCCACCATCAATTTACACCATCATATTACGTTGGATACACGCCGTTTCCCTCTGTGTATACTAATTTTATCATATCCTGTAAATGTCTAGTTCATTAAGCTTTTTTTTCGAATTATGCCTACAATAAATATCAACTGTTTCTTTCTAATTCTCACACCATTGTACAAAGTATTTAAAACAATTGCTTTTTAGACTGGATTAAGTACATGCCTGCTTAATTACGTTATATCAACTGTTTCTTTCTAATTTTCACACCTTTGTACAAAGTATTTAAAACAATTACTTTTTAGACTTGCTTAAGTACATGCCTGCTTAATTACGTTATATCAACTGTTTCTTTCTAATTTTCATACCTTTGTACAAAGTATTTAAAACAATTACTTTTTAGACTTGCTTAAGTACATGCCTGCTTAATTACTTTATAATGAGTCAAATTATTTTTCACATTCTGATGAAACTTATTTAGAGCAATAAAATATTTTAGATTATAAATATTTGGTGAGAATAAATGTTTACCGATCCAATCCTATTTATTAGCCGTCGCATGTGGATCCATAACTTTCCTACACGTAAGTGAATATAATAAACCCTACTGGAATTTGAACTTGGTTCTTCAATTTCCAAATCCAAGGCATCATCCATTACAACACGGGCACATTTAAGTTTACAGCACCATCACTACAATCTTAACCTGTTCAAGTCTAGGGTTAACCGTTATCTTCCTCACATATCCTCATAAACTGTGCTTCTTTCCTCTTACTTTGAGGATCTGACTCCCAGAATGGTCTTCCTCGATCACTATAATCTTAACCTGTTCAAGTCTAGGGTTAACCGTTATCTTCCCCACATATCCTCATAAAATGTGCTTCTTACCCCTTACTTTGAGGATCTGACTCCCAGAATGGTCTTCCTCGATCACTATAATCTTAACCTGTTCAAGTCTAGGGTTAACCGTTATCTTCCCCACATATCCTCATAAAATGTGCTTCTTACCCCTTACTTTGAGGATCTGACTCCCAGAATGGTCTTCCTCGATCACTATAATCTTAACCTGTTCAAGTCTAGGGTTAACCGTTATCTTCCCCACATATCCTCATAAAATGTGCTTCTTACCCCTTACTTTGAGGATCTGACTCCCAGAATGGTCTTCCTCGATCACTATAATCTTAACCTGTTCAAGTCTAGGGTTAACCGTTATCTTCCCCACATATCCTCATAAAATGTGCTTCTTACCTCTTACTTTGAGGAGCTGACTCCCAGAATGGTCTTCCTCGATCACTACAATCTTAACCTGTTCAAGTCTAGGGTTAACCATTATCTTCCCGACATATCCTCATAAACTGTGTTTCTTACCTCTTACTTTGAGGATCTGACTCCCAGAATGGTCTTCCTCGATCACTATAATCTTAACCTGTTCAAGTCTAGGGTTAACCGTTATCTTCCCCACATATCCTCATAAACTGTGCTTCTTACCTCTTACTTTGAGGATCTGGCTCCCAGAATGGTCTTCCTCGATCACTATAATCTTAACCTGTTCAAGTCTAGGGTTAACCGTTATCTTCCCCACATATCCTCATAAACTGTGCTTCTTACCTCTTACTTTGAGGATCTGGCTCCCAGAATGGTCTTCCTCGATCACTATAATCTTAACCTGTTCAAGTCTAGGGTTAACCGTTATCTTCCCCACATATCCTCATAAAATGTGCTTCTTACCTCTTACTTTGAGGATCTGGCTCCCAGAATGGTCTTCCTCGATCACTATAATCTTAACCTGTTCAAGTCTAGGGTTAACCGTTATCTTCCCCACATATCCTCATAAAATGTGCTTCTTACCTCTTACTTTGAGGAGCTGACTCCCAGAATGGTCTTCCTCGATCACTACAATCTTAACCTGTTCAAGTCTAGGGTTAACCGTTATCTTCCCCACATATCCTCATAAACTGTGTTTCTTACCTCTTACTTTGAGGATCTGACTCCCGGAATGGTCTTCCTCGATCACTATAATCTTAACCTGTTCAAGTCTAGGGTTAACCGTTATCTTCCCCACATATCCTCATAAAATGTGCTTCTTACCCCTTACTTTGAGGATCTGACTCCCAGAATGGTCTTCCTCGATCACTATAATCTTAACCTGTTCAAGTCTAGGGTTAACCGTTATCTTCCCCACATATCCTCATAAAATGTGCTTCTTACCCCTTACTTTGAGGATCTGACTCCCAGAATGGTCTTCCTCGATCACTATAATCTTAACCTGTTCAAGTCTAGGGTTAACCGTTATCTTCCCCACATATCCTCATAAAATGTGCTTCTTACCCCTTACTTTGAGGATCTGACTCCCAGAATGGTCTTCCTCGATCACTATAATCTTAACCTGTTCAAGTCTAGGGTTAACCGTTATCTTCCCCACATATCCTCATAAAATGTGCTTCTTACCCCTTACTTTGAGGATCTGACTCCCAGAATGGTCTTCCTCGATCACTATAATCTTAACCTGTTCAAGTCTAGGGTTAACCGTTATCTTCCCCACATATCCTCATAAAATGTGCTTCTTACCTCTTACTTTGAGGAGCTGACTCCCAGAATGGTCTTCCTCGATCACTACAATCTTAACCTGTTCAAGTCTAGGGTTAACCATTATCTTCCCGACATATCCTCATAAACTGTGTTTCTTACCTCTTACTTTGAGGATCTGACTCCCAGAATGGTCTTCCTCGATCACTATAATCTTAACCTGTTCAAGTCTAGGGTTAACCGTTATCTTCCCCACATATCCTCATAAACTGTGCTTCTTACCTCTTACTTTGAGGATCTGGCTCCCAGAATGGTCTTCCTCGATCACTATAATCTTAACCTGTTCAAGTCTAGGGTTAACCGTTATCTTCCCCACATATCCTCATAAACTGTGCTTCTTACCTCTTACTTTGAGGATCTGGCTCCCAGAATGGTCTTCCTCGATCACTATAATCTTAACCTGTTCAAGTCTAGGGTTAACCGTTATCTTCCCCACATATCCTCATAAACTGTGCTTCTTACCTCTTACTTTGAGGATCTGGCTCCCAGAATGGTCTTCCTCGATCACTATAATCTTAACCTGTTCAAGTCTAGGGTTAACCGTTATCTTCCCCACATATCCTCATAAAATGTGCTTCTTACCTCTTACTTTGAGGAGCTGACTCCCAGAATGGTCTTCCTCGATCACTACAATCTTAACCTGTTCAAGTCTAGGGTTAACCGTTATCTTCCCCACATATCCTCATAAACTGTGTTTCTTACCTCTTACTTTGAGGATCTGACTTCCCAGAATGGTCTTCCTCGATCACTATAATCTTAACCTGTTCAAGTCTAGGGTTAACCGTTATCTTCCCCACATATCCTCATAAACTGTGCTTCTTACCTCTTACTTTGAGGATCTGGCTCCCAGAATGGTCTTCCTCGATCACTATAATCTTAACCTGTTCAAGTCTAGGGTTAACCGTTATCTTCCCCACATATCCTCATAAACTGTGCTTCTTACCTCTTACTTTGAGGATCTGGCTCCCAGAATGGTCTTCCTCGATCACTATAATCTTAACCTGTTCAAATATAGGGTTAACCGTTATCTTCCCCACATATCCACAAAAAGTGTGCTTCTTACCTCTTACTTTGAGGATCTGACTCCCAGAATGGTCTTCCTCGATCACTACAATCTTAACCTGTTCAAGTCTAGGGTTAACCGTTATCTTCCCCACATATTCCTCATAATTGTGCTTCTTAACTCTTACTTTGTGGAACTGACTCCTAGGAGTTTGAGTTTGAATTTTGTTTATAGACGTATCAACCTCTGTGGGTTATTTAATGCCAAAAAGGTTGGTCTTTATGGTACTTTTTAAGGTTCTGATTTATCAGCTTAATGAAGCATATCACAAAACTGATCGTCTCAATCCTGATGAATATAGCGAGAAGCAGAATCAGGCCAGAGATAGGACAAGAACAGTGTGGGTTCGTAAAAGACGCCGGAACAAGGAACGTCATATTCATGATGCGGATGCTCTCTGAAAGGACAATACTAATGAAAAAGGAATGTTTTGTCGATTATGCCAAGGCGTTCGAGGAAATACGCCACAAACAATATAAGAGTAATTAAGAACCTCTACTGGCAGCAAACTGCCTGCATACAGACTGGTAATAAAGTCAGCAGATATACAAAGATAGAAATGGGCGTAAGACAAGGGTGCCTCTTTTCACCGGATCTGTTCAACATGTACAACGAGACTATTATGAGGACCCTCTATGTTATGCCAGGATTTGTAATCGGAGGCCACAATTTGAATAACATACAGTAGCATACGATGCAGCGCTGATTGCTGACACGGAATGCAAACTACAAGATCACATACAGAAGATAGCCTAAGAGAGTGACAAAAAGAACTTCTGAAAACACTCAAAAATGTTGTGGCATCACTGCATCTGACTCCTCTCCCTCTGACTTTTTTAGTGCATTTTTAAACGTATCGACAAAACGTTCGGCTTATCTGTTTGATCTTCAGTGATAAGGGGGCATTGTAATGTGTTATAATGTTTGAGAGAAAACTTTGAATTGAATTGTGTCTCGTTATTTTATCTTCACCAAACCTTGCAAAAGTCTCGAGAAAAAATATAACGTTACCGCAGTAGTTGTTCTTTTACATTTTAATATTTCTAGTTATTTAGTGTAACTATAGACTACTGCTAGATATTATGCTCTGTTTAACGGTCCTGCGAAATTTATATGTATTCTAGATCATGGATTATAAGTTTTCGGCCGAGGTTATAGGGAGTGTCTTTGCTGCTAGAGCACAAACTTTGCATGATTTTACTATATTTTCAAAATCTTAATTCTCATTTGGCCAATACATATAACATATCATTAAGGATTTCATCCTAGAAATTCCTGGGTGTTCTATAGGAAGTTCTTTTCGCATACGTTTTTGCAACAATGCTGGTATCCCAACTCTTACGTACGTAAATACGTTATTGTATTAAAAATATTTCCAGTTTTTTTTTAATCATCTCACCCCAAGCAAGGCATTCCACTGCCACTATTGCGCATGGGGCTACATAGGGGAAGGTAAAGAGAAGGAGTGGTTAGACATAGGGAATGTGAGGAGGAAAGTGACAGATGAGTAAGGATACCGAGGATGAGGGTTGGGCAGATGGGAAGAGTGTTTGATAGAATGGGAGAAGGTTAGCGTGTTAGGAGGTGTCTATTGACCTTACATTTAAACTCCTGGAGATTGTAGCCGTCGGGGAAGCAATCGTGTGGAAGGGAATTCACTTAATTCACAGTAATATTCACTTTTCTTTTTGTCTTTAAATCTGATTTTCTTCTTCATTCTTATTATGAAGTCGTCTTTTTCCGACATAATTCTTATTTCTTTTAAATCTATGGGCAGTTCTCTTACTGCATTGTATAGTACATTATTGATTTCAACTCTCAATTAATGGGTCCTCAACTGATTCGCAGTATTTTGTTATATATATATATATATATGATAGTAACTAGTAAACCCTAAAAATGCTTGTAAATTTCTCACATTTGTTGGATGAAGATATGTCTTTTGGGTTCGACCTTGAATGATCTGGTCGTCTGCCATTCGCATTGATAATTTGTCCTAGATATTAAATTCTGGTCATAATAATTTACATTTTCTTTTACTGATTCTAAAACTGTACCCTTTGATTCTCTCAAATGGTTTCTTTTTACGCCTTCCGTATGTTAATTTCGGGTCTCTCTTTTAATAGGTACATGATTTAAATATACCTGTGCACATTTAAAACCGGCAAACATCTTATCCATAATCTGTTGGAATGTGCTTGCTGTTACCTTTATACCGAAAAAGAAAGACGGTTAAATTTGTATATTCCTCTACAAGTGTTAACTTTCAATCGTTTTAAGCACTCTTCGTCTACTAGTCAAATTTCTTCGTCTGACAGGTCAAATTTAGAAAAAAATGGATTTGGCAAAAATTTCTACTGAACTTGTTAACAGGTAGTTATACTGTTTCAAAATTTTAGCCCCGTTCAAAAATCAGCACATACGCAAATTTTGTTATTTCTTTTTTGAACGTAAACTGTTGGTGATGTTCATTCAGAATAGTTTATTTTTGAAATCACACCTAATTTGTCTAATCTCCCTAATTCCTTATTAATTGGTTCTAAAGTAGCAAAAGGTGCACTTCTTTTGGGCTTAAATATGGATGTTACATTCTCTCTAGACCTTCTGAGAAGACTTCTTGGAAACTACTTTTTAATTCAATCTTTAAGTTTTCAGTTGCAGCATTATTAGTGGAGGTAACAAAATTTTATTTTGTTGCAGAAAGATTTAATTGAGAGGTCCCAAAAATTAAATAATGCGATCCAATCTATTCCAAATAAATTAGCTGTCTTCTTTAATATAAAGGTTACAGCTTTTTTTCGTTTTTCCAACAAAAGAAATGTTACAGGTGAATTCACCCATAAAGTTCAATTTCTTTCTCTATGAGCTAACTTTTTATACGTTAATAAACTGGGTTTACCCATTTTTCTCCGTGTCTTTTCATTTATGATGGTGATATTAGGTCCTGTAAATAGCTGTAGTTTTATTTTTACATTATCAATTTTCACAAAAAACAAATTGCCTCTTTTCAGGTGTTTCTAACTCAGTTAAAAACTCATTCGAAGTCTTAATTTTTCCTTTATCATTTTGTCTTTACTCCATCTCAAATATGTTTTATTTTTCCTCCAGTTTTTATCTATATACGCCGCCATCCCGAAAGACTTTAGCGGTCTATTTTTGGAGCCATTTTATATTCGGTGTCAGATGGATTTTGTCAACTGGATTATGTTAGTTGGTGGCGTAGTGGTATGTGTTAGTATCATCTAGTGGTCATGGTTTCGGTCTTTAGACTTGGTAGTGACGAACTAAATCCAACATGAAAGAACAATAATTGGTTTCACAGGATATTTCGCAATAATCAACGAGATAATCCACATCAGCCAATCTATGAGCACCTGATGATGACCAGAGGGTACTTGGTCGAAACGTTGTGTCTATTATAACACCTATATCAACCAAGATGAGAACGAAAGTTCGAAATAATTCCAAGATTAAGTACTTTTGTGTCCTACTTTCCTACGTTTGTAGCAACTTTTGTTCATTTACTTTTGAAATGCTTACTTCTACATCCGTGGAAAGTATTAGGCACTGAGTGAGGCTTATCGTTTTTTTAGCATTTTGCTAAGCGGTGAAAAATGTCTATAGTCGGACGCTGTGTACTCGTGAAATGTCTATTTCCTTAATTCTGCCGTATCGAGTTTTAGATTTACAATACGCTATTTTCTGGTAAGTTAAGTCGGGGTCCATTTCTAATTAGCAAATATACTGGATCTTATTTCCGTGTCCTTATTAGAAGTTAAACCCTGACGAATATTAGGCATTTAGATAAATCCGGAGTTAATTCATTTGAACTTCTCTGCTTCTACATTAACAACTCCTGCATAAGTGTCATAAACTTCATCGTAACATTTCACTAAGTTAAGACATTGCCAACGTGTATTAAATAATGAACTCCTATGACCGAAAATTTTCGATCGTATTACTGCAGGTTCATCAAAATTTATTTTACCAGTGTTTTTTTTCTTTTTTTTTTCCTTTTTTTGGAAAATAAAATTTACATACTTTTTATGTTCAGTAGAGGATAATTTTCTTAATAATAAACGAACTTAGTTGTCATCATTTCAAAATTCGATAATTGAATTAGCAACAGCATCTGGAGTGAATTAACCTGATATTTTTTCTTCTGTCGTTTTATTAAATAATAATTTTTAAAAAAATACTTTTGTTGTTGTTGTAATTATAATTGCTTTTTATGTTGTTTTTGTTTCTGCAATTGTTGTTCTTGTTTGTTTTTTGTCGCCAACGTTTGAAGCTTGACAGATTTTATAGTTCTTCCATTTTCCTGCACTCCGCTGAATATTTCGTAGATTAATTTTTGAATAACTTAGTTATTTCTCTGTAATCTTGCGAATATGACGTCTCTTTGGTAAAGAGGTAAATATTAAGTGAATATACTATTACGACGTATCGGATACGTATGTTCTTCTTTTAATTTTATTCCTTGCGTAAGTTCAAACGAATACTCTCGCCATTTTCTCGATGTAGTGTAATTGTTACCAAGCTTGTCCCGTTAAGATCACGACAATTGAGTAGTGAGTCCCATCCTTACGGAGAGCCCCATACTTTCGGCATCGTGCCACATCTAGGCAGCAATATGGTGCAGCGGATATCGGCTCGGAATGAGAAATCGGGGATCCGAGTTCGAATTCCAGTTGAATTCGTTGCATTCACTTACGTACAAATACCCTTGGGAAATGTGTTAATCCGTCTTTTCTCTCTAGTTATGGGTTAAATAGCAGGACAGACTGGCTTCTGTAACCTTGGCTGGGAACCAGTCTAACGCAGAAGCTAATGGCAACCTACTGCAGGATAAACTTCTGTTCGGTTAGTCATGTCTCTTTCCCGTATGACACTTAACCGACCGACTAGAAATATCGACTTCTAATTACATCAAAACGAGGTCGACAATATATATATATATTTTGCGAGCCATGTTCAAACTCAAGTGTCGGTTGCGACACTTTATTCATAAAATGTACTTTTCCAGCGAATCCTTTTGTCACTTTTTCATTTTGAAAAATTCCACACTGGTCAAATATCATTAGCGGTGGCTATATTTCTGAGATGAACAATTGTAATTATTTGTTCTATTTTCGGACTGCTGTCCTCATCTTTGTTACTGTATTCATGCTATTTTGGCCATTTTACGCTCCGGCATTTTTTAGGAGCTCCCTATACTTCTTAGACGAAGTACTGTAATTATTTACACTTTTACATATTTCATACGGTTGTCCTCATTTTTGTTGACGTTTCTACCGTTGTACTCTCCGGCTTTCGTCAGGTGACTAGCCCAGTGTATAAAAGCATTGGTTGGATCCTGTAACTTGACCAAAAGTATTGTGAGTTCAGTAACTGGCTACAGTAGAAGGGAAGGACAAACTTCGAGTTAAGCAAGATGACTGATACTGAAACATCTGAAAGAAGCATGAGTCGTGGAACGAGAACAATCTATTCGGCTGAGCGAAATGAAAGGTTCAGTTCAAAATTCCAGTTACCTGAAGAAAGTCCTAGCGTACAATGGTCGAAACGTAGTGATTATAGCAACATAGATGGGGACAACAATCAGAACAATGTAAATAGTGTAAATAATCTTCAGAATTGATCTATTCAGGGAAGGTTTAAAATTTCTTTTCGTGTTTTTTAATATTGAGAATCACTAAGGCTTCTTGGGCAATTATTATTCATGAAAATAACGCAATTTTAAAGTTACGAGATAATATTGAGTGGACGATGTTGGGAGTCTGCTAAAAAGTTTACGCAGTCTGTACCTACCGTTCCAAGTGACGTTATCGAACTAGGACATGCTCATCTTTCACCGTTTAAATAAATCAACATGGCACTCATTAAAAAAAGCTGGGATTTGATGTGACAAATAGGGCCACAAAAATGAGATTTATAAATTTTACGAATTTTTTTTTTAATCATCTCACCCCAAGCAAGGCATTCCACTGCCACTATTGCGCATGGGGCTACATAGGTGAAGGTAAAGAGAAGGAGTGGTTAGACATAGGGAATGTCAGGAGGAAGGTGACAGATGAGTAAGGATACCGAGGATGAGGGTTGGGCAGATGGGAAGAGTGTTTGATAGAATTGGAGCAGGTTAGTGTGTTAGGAGGTGTCTATTGACCTTACATTTAAACTCCTGGAGATTGTAGCCGTCGGGGAAGCAATCGTTTGGAAGAGAATTCCACAGTCGGGAAGTGCGAGGAAAGAAACTGTTGGAGTAGAAGTTACAGCTGCATTTTATCGGTTTCACTGTAAAAGGGTGGGATCTAGTTGCTAATCTAGTATCTCGTGCAAATTCGTATTTAGGGGGCACCAGTGATCTAAGTTCATCGGAGCAGAAGCCGTGAAAGTATTTATAGAGAATTTTTATTACGAATTATTACGAATTTGTGAGCTTTTAGTTTTAAATACCGTATGAAAAATGTACAGAAATACCTTATTTCGCAGGTTTTTGCTTACAAACTGACTTCAAAATTTTACCATTTCAAGAATGAATCTGAATAAAGTTATTATCTTTTGGATTACAGTTTTTATAATCGCGTCGCTCCAAGCTAGGCATTTTACTGCCACTGTTGTGCAGGGCTTTACATACGAGGAAAGTTTACGGGGGTGTCATGAAGAGGGTAAGAGAAGGATGATATCTCCTATCTCACTAACTCGCGTCCCCTCCACTCTCATCAGTATGAGAGTGGAGCGGACGCGAGTTAGTGAGATAGGAGATGACTATTGACTTTACATTTGAATTCTTGAAGTTGTAGCTGTCGGGAAAGCAAGTAAACGGAAGGGAATTCCACAGGCGGGATGTGCGAGAAAAGAAGCATATAGAGTAGAATTTGCGTTTATATTTTATTGGTTTGACACTAAAAGGGTGAGACCTAGTTGCTAATATTGTGGCTCGAGTAAATTCATATATAGGGGGTCCCAGTGGGCTAAGTTCATCGGAGCATAAACCGTGAAAGTATTTGTAGAAGAGACACAGGGAAGCCACATTGCACCGGTGACTGTATCCAAGCTGCCAAGTCGGGACCAATCTCACATTACAGATTCTCCGTTGGATTTTGTCAAGGACCCCTAGGTGAATAGCAGGAGCACCAAACCAGATATGGCAGCAGAAGTCAATACCCGGTCGGATGGTAGAATAGAAAATATATTTAAACCAGAATTATAATTATGAATGACCATAAAAAGTAGTATTTTTTACTGTATTCGATAAGTATAAATGGTGTGACAAATTGTAAAAGATTGCCTAAAAGGCTTCTTAGTGAATACGATGTATTAGAGGATTTGTTATACCATAAATAATAAAAACAAAGGATACATGACCCAGTGGATATAGACGTTGGCTAATTCCTGTGACTTGACCCAAAGAGTTTTGAATTCAATACCAGGCTACAGCAGTGTTGAACAAGTAACTTGCAAGGTTTGAGGGAGATAACTCATGACTTCCAAAAAAAGGCATTACTACGTGAGGGATGAGAATGATATACCTCAGTGATTGTAATAAAGGGTTCGGTTCGAAAGTCTTAGCACCTGAAGAAGGCCGGAGTTTTAACGGTCGAAACGTCGTACAAATGGCAGCATAGATGAAGACAATAGTCCGAATCATGTAAATACTGTAATAAAAACGAAAAATAGACAAAAGTGTATATACGACCATTATACAGCCGAACACATATTACAGGACAAAATGTTATTAATTTGCTTTCTGTATAGAAAAAAATGTAATGCACTGTATAATATATTGTATTATAATATTGCCAAGTTGTTCAGTATAATTTCCCTTTCAAATAAATGAATTTCTTATTATGTCGCGATGATTTAGTAATAATGTCCTTGTGCCATGCATCTTGTCCATACACAATTTGCAAAGCTTCATTAGATTTTAATTTTTACAAACCTTTGCTGTCAGTCTTTCCTTGATCACCGGAATGAAATTCCAAAGTTACGATTTTGTAACTCCTGCTAGGAAGGTCGGTTCACTGTGTCGAGCGAACAAATGTTTCTCATCTGAATCCATCATGCACAGGTACAAACCCACCATCGACCTGTGCATTAAATACTGCTGTCACATCTGGCCGAGTACCCCTGCTATTCATCTTGGGATTCTCAATGAAATTACCAGGAGAATCTGCAATGTAATAGATCCCGACCTGGTAGTTCGACTCTAGCCACTTTATTACCGACGTAACATGGCTTCCATGTGTCTCTTCTATAAATACTTTCACAGCTTTTACTTCAACGAGCTTAGCTTCTTGGTTCCCCCCTACAGGAATTTATTCAAGCTACTAAGTCCCACCCTGTTACAGTAAAACCAAACAAATATAACCGAAACTTCTAATGCAGAAGACAATTCTATTCCTGCAGCTTCTTCTCTCGCACTTCCCGTCTGTGGAACTCACTCCCGTATTCTTACTTTCCTGACGGCTACAACCTTCCAGAAATTTAAATGCAAAGTTAATACTTATCTACTAACCACTGGCCTCTAGCTATCTCCCCTCCCCTGTGTAACCTTCCCCTTTCTCTCCACCTATGTATCTGTCATCGCACCTTCTTTCTCAGCTTTCTATTGTTCCTTTCTAACTAGTTTGTACTCCTCACTCTTTTTTAATTAATCTTTTTACATTTATGTAACCCCCTGCACATCAGTGGCGTTTCCGCCTTGCTCGGGGTGAAATGATTAAAAAAAAACAAAAAAAACAAACTTCCCGCCTATGGAACTCTTACTTGCTTTCCTGATAGCTACAATCTCCAAGAGTTTAAATGCAATGTCATGTGCTATCTCTTGACTCCTTGACTCTCATTCTTTCTCTGACACCCTTTGTAGCTTATTCAACCCTCTTCCTTTGCTATCATACAGTTCACTTCACACCGGTGTTCTCATCATTCTCTTAACCATTCTCCAACATCCCCTTTGAGCTGTTTCTCTTTCTCTTCACTCTCCTTTTAATGTATCACCCTGCGCACCATTGGTAGTACTTACTTGCTTGGGGGTGAAACGATTATTAACAAATAGATAAATAAATAAACTTATAATTCAAACTCGTTTTCTCAAACAACGGTAAGGTTTTGAGAGTAAAATATTTTGCGAAGTTGTTTATAATGTGAAACCCTAACTTTCAAATAGAGGGCAATACCGAAATTGATTATTTTAAAGTTATTTTAGTAATGGAGAATTAAAAAGACGGTTAACGATAATTTCATGGCAAGGCGCCGGCAAAATCGTCGAATTTTTAAAACTGAATCGGCAAAGAACTAATCGTACCAATTAACCGTGAGCACTCTGCGGGTCCGTTAGCGTCTCAGGGCGATCGAAGGATGGGTTCTTTCAAGGAAGAACCATTGACTACGAGATTCATTACCAATTTTCATGGTTTCCGCTTTACTTACTAGAAATAGGTGTGATTATATCACATTGACTTAGAAATTAAAAACCAGAACGAATTATGATTGCAGACACGTTGCCCTAGTCGACTGGTGCAGGAAGCAAATCTCATTTATCAACTTCAGTTTTCGCCGGCTTTTCATGGCATTTTTCCATTGGCCAATTAAGGATTCTATCTAGCTATCTAGCTATCTAGCTATCTATCTATCACATTCACTTCATATCTGTACATTTATCATAGTCACTTAATATCTATCTATCTATCTATCTATCTATCTATCTATCTATCTACCTCTCTATCTATCTATCTATCTATCTATCTATCTATCTATCTATCTTTTATGTCCCTTCATATCTATCTATCTATCTATCTATCTATCTATCTATTTCAGTCCTTTCATATCTATCTATCTATCTATCTATCTATCTATCTATCTATCTATCTTTTATGTCCCTTCATATCTATCTATCTATCTATCTATCTATCTATCTATCTATCTCTATAAGATTTTTATAACAATCAGAAATGATTCCGGATTGAAAAACATCATTAAAAAATACCTTCTTCATGTTTCGACGAAAGAAACCCCCCCCCCCAAAAAAAAACGTCCCAACGAAAAATGTTGCATTCCTTCAGAAGAAATCATTTATGCATCGGTTTATGGCTTTCTTTAAATGATCCGTATCTTTCTGATATCAGTTTTAACTAAGAAGACACCTTTTCTCATTATATCGACTGACTTTCAAAACATTTTTCAGGTGCCGAGTATAGACTAACTATTACATAATTTAAATTTTTGATAAAGATATCTGGTTATCTGTCATATATTATATGGGGATTAATTTTTTTTAAATTTATATATATTTGGTATTTAAAATAAGCGGAATTTATTAATATGTATGCGTAAAAATTATTACTTTAAAGAGCTGTGAACATTAAATTTTGGTATTAAGCATGAATCGAAATTACTTTAATCTGAATCAAGGTATTTCAGCAGATATTTTTATGCCTACATATAGCCACCAATTCATTTCACTTGTTAAATAACTATGGTTATATAATTTTGGAAAAAAGCATAAACTACACCCTTTACTTTTACTGTTGTAACATTTTTTTTTTGGCTATTACAAAATATTCTATTTTAATAATACTTAAATTTCTTTGTATTTCACAAATTGTGTTTTCGCACGGTTATGAGGCGTCCCCACAAATATCAGTCGGATAAAAGAGCGGGAAATTCAAAGTTTTCATTGGGAAAGTGTTGTCTGAGGATTTTGCTATTTTGCCCTGTCTAATATTTATATAATAAATTTTGACTTCCTGTTGTAATATATATACAAGCAGTATAGCCGGGCGTTGCTCGGGTGTAATGAAAGTTTTAAAACTAATCCATGGTCCTGGAGCTCAGACTCTTTGGACGTTGGCACGAAAGACTAAAAAGCAATAGTTGTTTCCAGTTAAAGCGAAACCGTAGACTGAAAGAAAAATGAATGGATGTAAGTCAAATGTTGATTTCCTGGTATCGATATCAAATAAAATTTTTTTCGTCGTAAACTGAATTTTGAAGGCTAAATAAGTTCCTCTGAGTAAATGGTATCATGGCTGAGACTAAGAACTACAATTATACCTACTTAGAGCCAAACCCGAAGCAAAAACTAAAATAAAAGAGCTGAAAAAATACAGGCATACAGGCAGATAAACAGACACACACACACACAAACATCTTGCATTATATATATATATATATATATATATATATATATATATATATATTATCGATTATCTGCACTATTGTAAGAACTGTAACCTTGAAACTTTTGAATATCGTTTATTATGTCTTTGTCTATGAGTGTATCAAATTTGATTAAAATCGGACTATTCCTTCTATAACCCGATATTTTCGATTATCGATTTTCGAAATTTATCGGGGATACCTCGAGCAGACGTTTATAGTACAACTGTGTAAATTTTCAAGAAAATCGGTTTCAGCAGTTTCTGAGTCTATAGGTAACGGACACACACACAGACACACACACAGAGAAAGTTCCATTTATAAATATGTTTATTTATATATATATATATATATATATATATATATATATATATATAATCATCCGCAGACAGATCTGTTTCGCTGTATCACAGCTCATCGTACTGTTAGACTCCGATTGCTTTTAACCCAGGATTGAAACCCGACGGAATTGGCGTCAGTCGGCGATTCTACATCTGGGCTATAGGCAACCGGTAGAAGCAGGCAGACGTTTTAGCGTGTATATTGTCATTATACCCGCCCAATAGCCAGAGTGATCTAATCCATTACTGAATGAGCGATGCGTATATGTCAGAGTAGCTACTGTTTTTCAAAGTCTACCATTCTTCCAGGGTGTGAGAGTGTAACTAATATATATATATTGGAGTATAATAAAAACTGTCAAACCTTACAAGTCGTATGGGGAATCACATCGCCGTCTGTATCGTAATCCTGTTCCTGAAGACACGTTCAAGAAACATAGACCAACTGAAAAAAGAAACTGGTAAAGTTTTCAAAGATCACGAATTAAATATTACCAGCACCACCACCAGTGCTAAGGTGATCACCTTTCTTGATGCGACCGTCGACTTAAATTATTGTTATTACACAGAAATCTATAGAACAATGGACACATTACTAAAGATTTAAACCCCCGTCGTAACATTTGAAAGAATTTATATAAATATTATTACCATTCAAAAATGATTTGAGAGAGGAGTTCTGTTTAATTTTCTTACTATAATAAAGACCGTTGTATATATATATATATATATATATATATATATATACACACACACACACACACACACACACACATATATATATATATATATATATATATATATATATCACTCATGGAGAGAGCCAATAGCGAGACACCGTCGAACAAGTCTACTAGAGATGCAATAGTGAGGCAGCGTCGGCTTAGTTCATTCACTTTACTATCATTTATTAAACTTTACTACTGTTATGAAAGCTCTTACCGCGTGTTTGCTTTTTAACAGTGCCTTATTATTTTATTTTTTGTAATAATTATGTTGACGAGTAATACAGAATATATATATATATATATATATATATATATATATATATATATATATATCCTCTCTATTAGAATAAAGACCGTTGTGTATTTATTTGTATCTAATATATATTTATACAATACATTTCCCTTTTGTTATACTCTGGCTGTTGGTTTATTATTTTTTTCTTTTGTAAAATACTCAATGGTACATAAATTTATAAGTTGTCATTGTTTTATACGGCATATCGATATAAATATTTTGCCGCTTTTTTTTTTTTTTTGACAGCACGGGCCCATTCTTCGATTTTTTATTGCCTAAAACTCCATGATGATAGAATCGAACTTTCCAAGGATTTTCACAGAAATCAAAATAAAATTTGACTAAGTTGATAGAATATATGATAGAATGGTATACAATATTATCAGTCATACATTAGCCGTTTAAGGCTAATGTATGACTGATAATCCTATTTCTTTGCATGTATTTTTAAAAAATTACTTTATCTTCGTTGCATACATATTTTTTCATATAATATTGTTATGTTAGGTATGTATTTATAGATGTTACTAACGCAGCTATAGTTGATCTTAACATTATTTTTTCTTACAATTTGTTTAAACATAACGATGAAATGGTGAATTAAACCATATATTGTAACGCCTATGGTGTTTTGTCTATTTGTGAATATTTTTCTTTTTTTTTAAATATATTTTTTTTATATTTGTAATTTTATTTTGTGGGTGCTTTGTTTTAAAGCTTTTATGTATTTAATCAAAGTATTGTTATATATTTCCTTATTGCTGGATTTATAAGATTATTCATTATTATTAATTTAAACTAATTTATGTCAATTTTTTCAATCACACTTAGATAGCAGTAAAATAAAGAAAAAATGTCTACCTTTCCTTAAAAAAACATAAATCCCAATATAAGAACTACCCAGACAAAATAAATAAGGAACTTTAACTAAGCTACCTCTCCTAACCCAAGGCTATATCTCTAGGGCTACAATACGGCCGACTAAATCAGAGTAAAAGACTTGTACCTATGCTTCATTGATTACGCGAAAGCATTCGACAAAATACGACACAAAGAATTGATGGAAATGCTAGGCAACCTCGACATTTTCGGCAAAGACATAAGAATAATCAAGAATCTCTACTGGCAGCAAACGGCCTGCATACGGACAGGTAACGACCTCAGTAGATACACAAAGATAGAAAAAGGCGTAAAACAAGGATGTGTCTTTTCACCGGATTTGTTCAACCTATACAGCGAGAATATTTTGAGGACCCTAGATGACACACCAGGATTTGTTATTGGAGGCCACAACCTGAACAACATAAGATACGCGGACGATACAGTACTGATTGCGGACACGGAAAGGAAACTGCAAGATCTCATACAGAAAGTAGCAGTGGAGAGTGACAAGAAGGGACTACGAATAAACTTTAAGAAAACTGAGTGCATGGTCATCAGCAAAAGATACAACCCAAAATGCCAAATACAGGTGGGGGATAACAGAATCAAACAAGTCCAAGAATTTAAGTACCTAGGAAGTGTTCTAACAGGAGATGGAAAGTGCGACAAGGAGATCCGAAGGCGAATTGGCATGGCAAAGGACGCATTCCAGAAGATGAGCAAAATACTAACACACAGGAAAATCTCAGTAGAAACGAAGAAAAGAGTGCTAGACTGCTATGTGATGTCAGTTCTTCAATACGGCTGTGAATGCTGAACAATATCATCGAAAATGAGGACAAAACTGGAAGCGGCCGAAATGTGGTTCTACAGAAGGATGCTACGGATATCGTGGACTGAGCATACAAGCAAGTGTTAGAAAGAATGGCAACAAAAAGGAAATTGATGCTGAGCATCAGGAAGAGACAACTGAAGTTCCTGGGACATGCAATGAGGAAGGAGAGCCTGGAGAACCTGATACTGACAGGACAGATAGAAGGAAGGAGAGACAGAGGAAGGCAGCGGATAACATATTTGCAGGGTCTGATCAGGTGGATGACAGAACGGGGGTTGCCAGGAGCAACAGGAGCAAACATACTAAGGGCCACAAGGGATAGGGAGACGTGGAGATCCATGATCGCCTACGTCCTGAAGGGACAGGGCACATAGAAGAAGAAGAAATCAGAATAAACTCCCACCCCGCATTCACTTTTCATTTCAACTCATCACTCGATGAGAAGCGCACGTAGCAGCTTCGAAACGCGAAAATTTTCGTCCAGTGATACAATGAATTTATAGACCATTGTAAGAACCATTACAATATATATATAGTCATTTTCTATTTTATTTTAAACAGAATATCTACCCAAATACGAGTATCTATTAAAAATAATGTTCAAACAAATAAATTTTATATATGTCGGTGGTTAATCCATTTTCTAAATTTCTGGAACTTTCCGTAAAATATATAAATATATATTTATAAACTCCTGCGGTAGGATAAACTCTAAGAAGCTTTCATAATAAAATTTCAAGAAAGCTTTCAAGGAACAAACCGAAAAGAATAAAGAGAAAATCTCAAATGTTTATTATATACCCGTGAGATGATTTAGCTGAAACCTGTTTTGATTAGAGCCAATCTGTAAGGAAAAGAACAATCCTCAAGATTGTTTGAGAAGGATAGAACGAAAGGGAACAAATCCGTACTTTGATAAAATGCAAAGAACTGAGAATTTGAAGAGTGTGCTCGCATCTGACAATGCAAGCCAAACACGTCGAATTTCATACAATTCGCAAACGAATGTTGCATATGTCATCATAGTTTCCAAACTAGCTCTTGTGTCGTCTGCAACAAGTTTTGTAAGTAAACATCAGGATTGTGAGTATGCATATGGACGTGCACGTAATGGATGTCTCACGTACTGGTTTGATCCAGAGGGAGATGTCAGAAAATACATTCCACGTTTGCTATAAATCATCTACTGTCATTCGGATTCCTGAAAAGGTCAATTACTAAGGAAGCCCTATCATCTCATTATATTAGTCAAATTACAGAGAACGAAGGATGAATTTTCGTTTAAATGGTCCAAAAATGAAGGTGACTCTGACATATCATTTTAAAATATATACAGTGTGAGATGGGTAAATTTTCGTCTAATTAGGGCCGAAATGAAAATAACGCTAACGTATTTTTACAGATATACACAGCGCGATGGATAAATTGTCGTCTAAATGAGGTCAAAAAATAAGTAACACTGCTATCTATTTTTAACAGATATACAGGGTGTGATGGATGAATTGTCGTCTAAATGAGACCACAAAGAAAATTACGCTGACATCTCATTTTAAGGATGCGATGTATGAGTTGTCTAAATGACGCTGGAATGAAAATAACACTGACATTTCTCTTTAACAGATATTCAGCGTGAGATGAATAAATTGTCGTCTCACTGAGGCCAAAATGAGAATAACACTGACATCTTATTTTAACAGATATGCAGGTTGCGAGGGGTTAATTGTCGTCTAAATGAGGCCGAAATCAAAATAACACTGGCATCTCATTTTAACAAATATACATGGTGCATATATGTGGAGAACCATTCTTTGAAGGGACATGGCACACAAAAGAATGCGGAGTGGAGAAGTAAAAATAAAAATTTAAAAAATGTTAACTTCTCTTAACGACCATTTATGGCAATAGCGTAAAAAGATCTGTCGTCATATCTCTGGCTAGTTTACGCATGCGCGTTTGAAAATTTCATAGATATGAACAGGCTTTCTCCCATTTAATATATATATATATATATATATATATATACCAAAATTTAAATTGGACAAAAACTGCTGAGCGTATAGTTTGCTGAATTGGCAAAGCGAAATACGAACTGTTTACTTTTCTTCACTTTTTTTGTTTTTGTTTCATTTCTTTTAATTTTAGGTAGTGCCGAAAACGTCTGCTATGAAGTGAGAGATATCTGTTCAGCCGATCGATGGTTTCCTGCAAACTCGAACACTTTCTCTCGTTTCTCAATTGTACCGCCTGCGTTTTTATTTTTGTGACCGAATTCATTTCGAGAATCGATATTCTTAAAAAAAAGAAGAAAACAGTGCCATACATGCAAGCATCAAACGTAAGATAAACTGGCGCTCTTTAACAAAGATATTCTCTATTCGTTACTTTTTAAATTCTGCCTTTCAACAATTATTTTCGAAATTAATTTTTACACACATACTTACAAACACACACACACACAGTAAAGTTTTACACTCACCCACACAAGCACACACATACACACTATCGGCCATAATTATTAGGCCACCCCAGTTTTTTTTAAATCATCTATTTTATAATATTTTTAGTATTTATTGCTAAGTGGATATTTCTAAATGAAAATAAAATGCTTCTTTTGTTAATATTACTTTGCAGAATTTTACAATGGAGCCATCAGTTTTTTAAAACTCGGGTGGCCTAATAATGATGGCCGGTAATAAATATATATATATATATATATATATATATATATATATATATATATATATATACTACCGGCATATACACATCGCTCATTCAATAATGAATTAGATCACGCTAGCTATTGGGTGTGTATAATGATATGCGCACTAAAAAGTCCGCCTTCTTCTACCGGAACGCTCGTGGCCCAGAGGTAGAATCGCCAACTGACGCCAATTCGGTCGGGTTTCAATCTTGGGTTAAGAAGCGATCGGAGTCTAACCGTACTGATGAGCTGTGATACAGCGCAACGGATCTGTCTGCGGATGACTACAGTATATATATATATATATATATATATACTAGTAGCCATAATTATTAGCAGCTAATAATTATGGCCGGTAGTGTATATATATATACTAGCAGCCATAATTATTAGGCCACCCCAGTTTTAAAAAGAATGATGTATTTCATACTCTTTTTAGTATTTATTGCCAAGTGCATATTTCTAAATGAAAATAGAATGGTTCTTTTGTTATTATTACTTTGCAAAATTTTACGAGACAGCCAGGAAACCTTTGCCTTGACCAGCCAATAAAAAGAAGAGACTAACATGGGGAAGAGAGCGCAAAAACTGGACACCAG
The DNA here is from genome assembly GCA_037127315.1 of Ascarosepion bandense. NCBI lineage: Eukaryota > Metazoa > Mollusca > Cephalopoda > Sepiida > Sepiidae > Ascarosepion > Ascarosepion bandense. Next base: position 6,564,141 of record JBBBDQ010000151.1, read on the forward strand.
AACAGTTCATTTGATGCACATGTTATTGTGAAGTATTAACAAAAGAACAATTCTATTTTCATTTAGAATTATCCACTTGGCAATAAATACTAAAACTAGTATGAAATACATATTTTCTTTGAAAAACTGGGGTTGCCTAATAATTATGACCGTAGTGTATGTCTATTTTCTAAGTGTAGTTTACGTGTTGCACAAGACCATGAGTGTGGGGCACCCAGTGAGAATCGAAATCACAACTCAATCACAAATTGATCTTGTAAGATAACCATTACACCAAGTCAGATTACCCCTCATATATATATTGTGTATTTGTGCAACAATCTCTCTTTTATGCATGTTTCATTAAAAACGACAGACAAGGTATTATCATTACGTTTCCATACAATGTTTTGTGTGTTCTTATGATTTTTTTTTGCTTTTCAGAACTTAAATTATATAAGAATTGTCCAAATGTTTTGTTTTTCCGAGCGCTTTCGGTAATACTATCGTAAACGAAACAAGATCTAGATTTAAAATTCAAATACCAAGCACTGACTCGTTGATTTTAGTAGAAAATAAAAAAGACTCGAATTTACAACCTTTGCTTAACACACACAAAACACGCGAAATTTCATACCTTGATGCAAAATGTTTTCAGCGAATAGAAAACTAGAAAACACTTAAAAATAAAATTCAAATAATCTTCAATTATCAGAAACAAATTATTTTAGCGACCCTTTTCGTGAACTGACTGGAAGTTTGTTCGTTGTATCATGGAAAGATCAGAATAACAACTGGTGTGAATTTCCACAATCACCTTTTCGAGCCCCAACAAACGAAATGAAAGACGGAGCAAGCTCGACTGTCGCCAGAGAGAACATGACGAGCGTAATTAACGCGTACCCTTGACAAACGTCGAGCGATCGTTATTATTATCACCTCTCACTTTCTCTCTCAACTTCTTCCTCTTCAATCGTTCACCCGTCTGTCTCTTTTTATACTTGATAACTGAACGGAACCCTTCAATACTGAGCGAATGCTTAAAAAACAATCCTATCCAATGATAACTCTCAGACATACATACGTTTCTAACTACGTACACATAAACACATTCTTGCAAGGACTACTACGAACTTTTGATACCCTTTACTACTGTTTCTCATTGAACATTAACTTATACTAATTCATGTTATTTTTTCTAGTATTAAATTTCTATTTAAACATACAAAAGATATACTATATTTTTTCCACAAATCCACTTTGATATAACCTTCTGATAATTCTGAATAAATCTGTCAGTTGTAGGAAGTTTGATTATGTTTCACACAAGGCCAATTAAAAAAAAATGAACCATCTCCCTACTTCTCCATACTTTTAGCTATTACCAATTCTGAATTATATTTTACAAGTAACTGTATAGAATTTATGTACATAGATCATGTATATGTCATATTTCGAACACAACATATTGTTGTCGTGTTCATAATTGATATTATAAAGTGTAGGATTTTTCTCTTTTTTAATAATAATGCTGCTGTTAATCTAAATCTTTTTTGCGTGTAGAAGATAGTATTATGTTTGTATTGTAAACAAGTATGTCACAGATAGGGTCTGGTAGATTTCCATGTGTGTTTAGATGAGATCGGACTGAACTGTGGTCTGAAAGGTACAACGTCAATCTTCTTGTCTGTCTTGTGGTAGTGTGGCCGATGTAATTGCTTGCAAATTTGAATTGTTCAAGAACACATATAAATTCGTAAATGACACTGGTTCTCGGTAGCTTAGATTTTACAGGTGAATTAGTGACGATGAGGTTAGCAATTTTAAATTTTGTGTGGATAATTAATTTAATTTTTTTGTGAAAGTGAGTTGGAGTTGCGTATCTTCGGATGATGTTTCGAAGTGAAAATTCTTCTTGTTTATAATTGCTATGCATTTGGTTTTTGTTTAAAATTTTACTGTTATTGTTTTTTCCACGTGATTTTTTTTTTTTTGCTTCCATTACTAACGTTTCCAAGAAAAAGTTTTATAATTCTACACTTGACGGCATTATGACTAAATAAAGAAAAATCCTACACTTAGTAATATCAATTATGAACTCGGCAGCTATGTGATTTTATGTTCGGAAAAAAACATACACATGACTCTATACATAAACTCTACACATATTCAGTTACACATTAAACAAAATTTAGTCTCGATAATGGCTAAAAGTATAGCCCGGAAAAACAAAACAGTTGAACAATTCTTATATAATGTTTTAATTTTAGCAAATTTTAATTAATCGGTAACTTTTTAAATGTCAATATTCAATTATTATGGTGAAAATTAGAGTAACAAATTTACTAAGAGAAAGAAACAAAAAGAAAGCCGTTTAGTTTTAGCCATCGCGTTTCGACCAACTGATTTACTTTATCGAGACAAAAAACGATCTGAGTTTATTTGAACTAAAGTATCTATAAACAAAAGCCTATCACCTAATGAATATTTATCAGCGTTTCATAATTCTCCAGTAACCAGCAACATTTATTTATTTATTTGTTTATTTATTTGTTTATTTATTTATTTTTTAGATAATTTATTTCAAATAAATTCGTTTCATTTTGTACCTTGATAAAACAAGATACAGTTTATATATATATATATATATATATATATATATATATATATAATGATAATAATAACTACTTAGACTCTGTATGAATGCACTCCGTAAATTTATGCCAATATAAACCTTCGAAAAAACCATTAACAAACAGTACCTAAATCCGTTACAATCCGGCGTACTAAGTCGTCGGATAAATGGGGAGAAAAAAAGAAGAAACCAGAGGAACAAGAACAAAACATTCAATATTCCGCAGTAAAGAAAAAAAAACCCAAACGGAACCAAACACAAGAGAAAGTGCTCAATACGAAAGTACTAAAATACAATAGTAGAGCAAAAACACACGAAAAATTTTTGGCTCACTTTAGATTTTTCGTGTATATATATATATATATCAGTGTCTAATTATAATCAGTGAAAATGGCCGAGAAATAACTGAGAAATACTAAAAATAAGGACTACACGAGTTATTCCCAGACATGGGGAGTAGAGCGAAGACAGTCTAGACCCGTATATTAAATAGAGGGTTCAATTCAAAATTCCCTGCCGGTTACAAGGATCGATAAACAACTGATGAATGCCAGAGGGCCCAACGGTCTAAATGTTGTGATAATAAGAACAAAGTTCGAATATAAATAGTGTAAATTATATAATAACTCTGTTCTCTTAGTAAAGATTTCTTTGATTCCACTGACATTCTTATTGATCTTTTCGTTGTTAAAACAACGTTCCGACCATTGTGTCCTCAATCCTTCATCAGTCAGATACAAAAGAGTATTTTTTACAAAATAACACGATCAGTACAACAGCTATTTTTTCTGTGTGTTTATGTGTGTATGTGTGTGTTTGTGTGTATTTGAAGTTAAATTTGCAACAAAAAGTTAAAAAAATATGCCGAAGTAAATATTACTTATGTCTTATAATAATCTTGACATTTTTATTTATAAATTAATGCAATAAAGGTACTAGAAGTATGGGCCGTATGTTGCACTGAATATTATTACCTTACATTACTGTGGTAATTGTTACATTTGTATACAAATTTCATGTAACAAATGTACCACTTTTTATGGGAGTGTATAATTTATTCTTACACTATCTCTGTCTAATAATTGTTACTTCTACATACAAATTTCCTGCAATAAATGTACCACTTATTATATGCAGACATAGTATAATATATTATTACACTCCAAAATAATTATTGCATTTGAATACAAATGTCATGTAACAAATGTACCACTTTTTATGAACCAGATAGAGTATAATATATAATTACACTACTTCTTTTGCTCAATTATAATTTTTACATTTGGATACAAATTTCATACAATGGATGTACCAACTACAATAGTATAATATATTATCACACTACCTCTTACATTTTAGCAGTGATTTTATCCAATAAATCTATCCTTTTTAGTAGGACAGAGGTAGAATTATAAAAAGACAATGAAAAGAAATTGCAAACTTAAAAAAAAGAAGTTAAAATACCAGAGAAAGCTGCCTACTGGCAATGGCCGTGACGAAAAACATTTGTATCAAGGAAACGGAAGTAGAGAAAACGGGACAAACAGACAGACAGACAGACAGACAGACAAAAGACAATGGAAGAGGTAAAAATAAACAATGAGAAATGATTTCATTTCATCTTGCCTTTGTTGCAATTCTGAGTATGAATTTCCGTAAAATCGGCAGCTTACTAAAGGAAGGACAATTCAAAAGAGATTTTTATCTTGCATAAATTATAATCCAATCAAAATTCATTCTTTTCTTTTTCTTTTCTTTCTTTTTTTCCCCCCTTTTTATCAAAGATATTCCGCCCATTCATTTTTATTTGCCGGCCATTTTTTCCTATCGATTCCCGCCTCTTTTATCAAACATTTCAATTCATATGCTCCCATTTTCAGCCATCTTCTGATAAATTATTCTTATTTTTAACCCCCATTTTTTTTTTGTTTTCACATTCAACTGCAATATATAACAAGATGAAACATCCAATTATTTAATTATAGTCGTCGAACATCTATTTTTTTTCTCGAAAAAAATCTTATTATTTAGGTCAAGTGTTGATTCACTATTTTTGTAGGCCATGGAAGATGATTTTTTTATACGATCGCAAACGCGCCCCCTCTCCACATACAGAGTAGTGTTAAAATATTTCCTAACCTTATCGTTTTTTGACAACAGAGTGTATCCTTTCAATTGAATTTCTGAGCATGATCACCATCTACCCAAACAGAAATACCAGTTAACATCAGTGAATGTTTGACCCTTCTTCTATTTGGTTATTTTAACGAAGGCTAATAGGTCCAACACTACGCACGCCTGGATACCAACATATGTATTTCGCGACTACAGACATGATAATGACTGCGAATTGATTTCAAGCAACGCTGTTTTTTGATACATCCTCATATATGAATAGCACAGATATGATTTTTTTTTAGTTCTGCTAGAGTCTTGCACTGCTTTGCGCAGATAAGGCAATGATAAACGTCCTTTGCAGGAGCAAATTCATTCAATTGTTAGATATGCTGCTAAGAAAGTTAGTTTACTGTATCATACTAGACTTTTTTCTCTCCAGAATCTAACTTAAATATTTGTTAGAATACTATTCATCCATCTTTTGAATACTGCTGCTACATATGGTCTGGTGTTCCTGCTATGTATTAAGTCATTCTTGATAGAATCCAAGAAAAGAATCAGCAACATAACGGAACTGACCTGGCATCTCGGGTTTAGTTTTGCTACATATATATTTAGAGCTCTCTTAGAGAGTTATCCTACCACTGTATGTACAGGATACTCCTTTGAATTCTTCTATACCGATACTGCATACTGATATATATATATATATATATATATATATATATATATATATATATATATATATATATATGACAGTTTCGTGTATAACCAGCGTTAGTTAATGTTAAGTTTAGTATTCAACGTACAAAACCCACGATATTCGACAATGTCAATTGATGTAATTTGTAAAGGAAGGAAGAATATGGGACTAATACGATGACATTCTTAGATCAAGAATAGCATGCACCCAAAAAGAACTACAGTTTTTATGATGTTAACCCATAGTGCTTAATTGGGTGATGGACTTGAAAATAATGAGAAAGAAAGAAAGAAAGAAAGAAAGAGGATTAGATAAACAACTATAAACATAGACAGATAGATAGATAGATAGATAGATAGATAGATAGATAGATAGATAGGAACAAAATTAAAAATAGATAAATACGAATAGAATTAGAGATAGAT
>JBBBDQ010000151.1:6572500-6755000 GCA_037127315.1 Ascarosepion bandense
TAGATAGATAGATAGATAAGGAGAAAGCGATACGGAGATTGATAGATTCATCACTAGAAAGAGAAGGATATAGACAGATAATGAATAAGATTTCTAGTGAATATGGTATATATACAAATAGACAGATAGACAGATAGACAGATAGAAAGATAGATAGATAGATAGATAGATAGATAGATAGATAGATATGAAAAGACGGAGATAGATAGATAGATAGATAGATAGATAGATAGATAGATAGATAGATAGATAGATAGATAGATAGATAGATAGATAGATAGATGCCGATCGCAACTGAATGATAGAGAGATTGATATGTAGAGCGATAAAAACAGAATGAGATAGTGATAATCATTTTAGTATCAAACAAATTAAAATTATACAATTAATTAATGAAAAAATGGCATTCCAGATTTATAATTTATAACGACCTTAAACAACGCTAGTCCCAAATAAAACAAAGTTCAAATCTCGAAACGGTCAGTTCATAATTTTCACCTGATGATTGTGTAGTGCATGGAACACCGAGTCGTGCTTGAGACGTAGGATAATATGTATATTTATTAATATGTACTTAATAGCTTGTGTTGTACTGCGTTCACTTGCGCGCAAATACCCTTGGGAAAGGTATTAATCCGTTTCTTCTCTCCAGTTATGGGTTAAATAGCAGGATAGATTGGGTTCTACAGCCTTGGCTAGCAACCAGTCTACCGCAGAATGTAATGGCAACCTACAGCGGTATAATCTTCTGTTCAATCGCTGGTGTCTCTAAAGAGACATGATCACCCAAGCGTGTATCACGTATGTCACTTGACTGACTGTATTACATTGATATTTAACACCAGGAAATGACACCAGAAATGGAGAATCTGATGCCGATGGGACGAATAGAGATGGAGAGTCAAGGGTAAGCAACGACAGAGGATGGTTAACAAGAGAAGTTAAGAAGTACAAGAGATAAAAAGATGAGGATAGCCATGATCGGAGATATATAAGTATATATATGTACATCCATATTTATATATCTCTCTGTAGACAGATAGATAGATACAGAATGTGATAGGTAGATAGACAGGTAGATAGATAGAAAGAGATAATGCAATAGATAGATAGATAGAGAGAGAGAGAGAGTGAGAGAGAGTGATAGATAGATAGATAGATAAGGTCAGGCTGAGATAGATAGATAGATAGATAGATAGATAGATAGATAGATAGACAGACAGGTAGATAGATAGAAAGAGATAATGCAATAGATAGATAGATAGAGAGAGAGAGAGAGCGAGAGAGAGTGATAGATAGATAGATAGATAGTAAGTAGATAGATACATAGATAGATAGATAGATAGATAGATAGATAGATAGAAATGGAATGTGTTAGATAGCGAGAGAGAGAATGTGTGAGAAAGGGATAGATAGATAGGTAGAGAGAAAGAGAGAAATAGGGAAAAAGAAAGAGAACGAGAGAGATAAATAATGTGATAGATCGGTAGAGAGAAAGAGAGAGAAAGAGGGAGTGAGAAATAATGCGATAGATAGAGAGAGAGAGAGAAAGAGAGAAAGAGAGCGGTGGAATGAGATAGATTGATAAAAAGGAAATGAGATAGATAGATAGATAGATAGATAGATAGATAGATAGATAGATAGATAGATAGATAGGGTCAGCTAGATAGATAGATAGATAGATAGATAGATAGATAGATAGATAGATAGATAGATAAGGTCAGGCTGAGATAGATAGATAGATAGATAGATAGATAGATAGATAGATAGATAGATAGATAGATAGATAGATAAGGTCAGGCTGAGATAGATAGATAGATAGATAGATAGATAGATAGATAGATAGATAGATAGATAGATAGGGTCAGGCTGAGATAGATAGATAGACAGATAGATAGATAGATAGATAGATAGATAGATAGATAGATAAAGAAAGTCAGGCTGAGATAGATATAGATAGATAGATAGATAGATAGATAGATAGATAGATAGATAGATAGGGTCAGGCTGAGATGAGATAGATAGATAGATAGATAGATAGATAGATAGATAGATAGATAGATAGATAGATAGGGTCAGGCTGAGATAGATAGATAGATAGATAGATAGATCGATAGATAGATAGATAGATCGATAGATAGATAGATAGATAGATAGATAGATAAGGTCAGGCTGAGATAGATAGATAGATAGATAGATAGATAGATAGATAGATAGATAGATAGATAAGGTCAGGCTGAGATAGATAGATAGATAGATAGATAGATAGATAGATAGATAGATAACGTCAGGCTGAGATAGATAGATAGATAGATAGATAGATAGATAGATAGATAAGTTCAGCCTGAAATAGATAGATAGATAGATAGATAGATAGATAGATTACTTAATTCCATGCTAAGAAACTCGTTGCATTTTTACCAATCATTGGAAGGGAAGACCAATTTCTGAAATAAATGACGATCCCCGTTTCCCCAATCACACCATTAATTCGTAACCGTGAAAAGATTCTCTTGAAAAACAAAAACAAAAAAAAACAAAACCAAAAAAACCAAAAAAAAAACTGTCATTTCTTGTTTTCAAAATTACTTTTCGTCTGATTTTTTTCCCTGTTGTTCGTTTGTCCGTTTTTTTTTACTTTTTCCCGCACCACTATTTTGATGATTTTCAATTCAATATCACATAACATCTGCATTTTTTGGACGTCACTTATATCTTTTCCGTTTTTTTTTTTTTTTTTTTTTGTTTCTCATCATCAAATATTTTCGGAACTTGTATTTATTTATTCGCTGATTCATATTTCCCGAAATTTTTCTACTCATTTTTTTTTCTGGAGAATTTTCAGAATTTATTAATCGTATCTTTCTAGCTACGTCTCGCACAAGTCAAGAGAAGCAGAGCGCCAAGAAATGGGTCGCGTCTAATTCGCAACATTCAGTCTGTTAAGTGCCATACGTGATACACGCTCGGGCCGATCATGTCTGGAAAGAAACATGACTAGCTCGGCAGAAGATTTCATCTCATCAGGCCGACATTAATTTCTGCAGTAGACAGATTGCCAGCCAAGGCTATAGAATCCAATCGGTGTTGCGATTTAACTCAAAGCTGGAGAGAGAAGTGACGGATTCATACCTTTCCTAAGGGTATTTGTGCGTAAGTGAATGCAACGAATTCAGCTCGAATTCGAACTTGGCTCTCCTATTTCTCGTTCCGATAAGTTTACTTTTAGTAGAAACCACAGTTGGGCTCTGAGGATGTTGAACGATCACAAATGTGCCTGAACAGGCGTCTGAAACAAGGATTAAATAACCTCCCTAGTAGACGGCCAGTCATACATACATACATATATATATATATATCTTTCGAGACATGATCGCCCAAAGCGTGTATCATATATATGTAGTAATATTTTATTATCAGTCAGTTAAGTGCCATACGTGATACACCCTTTGGGCGATCATGTCTCGAAAGAAAAATGACTGACTGGGCAGAAGATTATCCCGGAGTAGTTGCCATTGCTTTCTACGGTAGATTGGTTGCCATCCAAGGCTATAGAACCCAGTCTACCCTGTTATTTAACTCATAACTGGAGGGAAAATACGGATTAATACCTTTCCCAAGGGTATTTGTGCGTAAGTGAATGCAACGAATTCAGCTCGAATTCGAACTTGGCTCTCCTATTTCTCGCTCCGAGCCGATATCCACTGCACACTGCACCACACCGCACTTGTAATTATGCGTCGTTTAGTGATGTTCAAGCCTCCTCTACACTTTTTGATATTGCCGGTCAAGAGGAGCGTGCGATACCTTTGTAAAATGCATGAAAACCATACCTCATAGTGAAATTTGGTAGAAGGAAACCTTTGGGAGCAGTCGATGACTGTGCTAGCACGAGGTCAAAAGTCATCCTGACAAAGATTTTTGAACGTGCTGGTCTTCTTCAGAATGCTGATGACGCAAGATAAGGCAAGAAAACCCTAACTAAAATCCGATAAGTATACTTTTAGTAGAAACCACAGTTGGGCTCTGAGGATGTTGAACGATCACAAATGTGCCTGAACAGGGGTCTGAAACAAGGATTAAATAACCTCCCTAGTAGACGGCCAGTCATACATACATAAAATATAAAATATTACTATATATATATATGTAGTAATATTTTATTATCAGTCAGTTAAGTGCCATACGTGATACACGCTTTGGGCGATCATGTCTCGAAAGAAAAATGACTGACTGGGCAGAAGATTATCCCGGAGTAGTTGCCATTGCTTTCTACGGTGGATTGGTTGCCATCCAAGGCTATAGAACCCAGTCTACCCTGTTATTTAACTCATAACTGGAGGGAAAATACGGATTAATACCTTTCCCAAGGGTATTTGTGCGTAAGTGAATGCAACGAATTCAACTAGAATTCGAATACTGCACCATAACTCACATCCTAATTTATGTAATAAGTTTATGATAAAATCATAGTTTACTGCAGTATAAGAACCGTTGTGTTTCTGTACTATCTTATTAACAGAAAAAATATTTCACTGCCTGATGAGGTGCTAATAAGGCAGTACCGAAACAACGGCTCTCATTTATTTGCGTTAAAATATGTTGTTATTATTATAAACTTATAATGAAAATATTACCGTATATAATGTTCTAGTAAGTGTATCGAGCACTCTTAATAAAGTAAATCACTACAAACAGTGGACTGGCACCCATTATTTTGTTATACTTCTAATATATATATATATATATTGATGCATATTTCCTTAACTAATATAGACAAGTAAATTTTTTAATATCGTCTAATAAGCTGAATAGCATTATCGTTGAAAGAGGAAAAACAATCACAATATTGAGACATGTTTTATATTTAATCCTTTCTGAGCTTTTGGCTTACATCAGCCATTAACAAAGATGACAATTGTATTGGTTGTATTAAGCAGTTCGCGGACGAACGATAGTAGTAGACGTCTATTTTGTTTGTATGGAAGATTGGTGAACACGTACGTTTGTGCTAGAAGCGAAAATCGCACTACACCTCGTGGCGTCTCATATGACCACGCGAGAGTGGAGGTGAGAAGTATTAAGTATGAAAAACCATTTGGATAACTAATCGCTTCTGTTGTCTATTGTAGGCATTAAAGAATGTTTGTGACGATTTCGTAGTTAATTTTGTTCAGGTTAGGTTTCAACTGTTTTATGTATATGGCTTCGAGTATTTTTAGTTTTTGTTTATACAATCTCCCAAAGGGCAATTGAATTTGTAAACTATGTTTGTTTGTTATTCAAATCGCTAACTGGGGGAAAATAGTCGTTTGCAAATAAGTCAGTTATATATATATATATATATATATATATATATATATATATATATATCCGAATTTAAAAACAGATTAGAGATAAATCCCAACAGATCCTATTAATATTAAATATTAAACTGATCTAGCCAGAGAGCTCAATGCAATTAAATTCATACATTTACAGAGCCATATTTAGTGACAAACTTACAATTTCCGACTGCAAGGATCTGCTACGTTTTATATTTTTCTTTTTCCCTACCCATAATTTCGTCTTTTACACACACAGAAAGAAAAAAATATTTTCCCTTAATGATGAGAAGCGTGTTATATTCACCAGTATAAATGGATGGCCGCCCGATTTTGAATCTTTTTCTATGATATATATATATATATATATATATATATATATATATTGTTGGGGAGCACCCCTTTTTGCACATAAGAATGTACATATAATCCTGCTTATACAGAAAACGGAAGAGGTTGCCAAAGAGTTTTCTCTCTGCGACTACATCTCTCACTGTCAGGTCTCTGCTTCAGGTAGAGGGCGCTCTCTGCTTCCGAGCAGAGAGCAATAACCCAGTCGTGGTTCCGCCGAAGGGTAGAGGCACGACTGGGTAAAAATAGACAGGTATTTTTTGGCCATAGAGCCCAGAAATTCCCACTCATAAACTGACCATGTGTAACATGTTGCCCTTAGTGGGAGGGACAACTAAATATAGTGGTTGTCAAAGAGAGTTTAGTAGAGAGTTAGTAAGGAGTCAGTTGGCCCGTAAGTTGGTGCATAGTAAGTTAGAGTGTTTGGATATAGACTCATTACCCTGACATACTTCTTCACTACAAGACTGTATATAATGATTTCTACTAACAGTATTCCTAATATTCCTGAATTGACTAACCCCTGTTCCAGGTTGTATATTTTTGTTCAATATAACTTACATTTTCAATCTTCATATCCGCTTTTGTCATTTAATATTTGGTGTGGTTTCTCAGTCTATTTTAGCGGGTAGTAAAGGTAGTCTATGGTAGTTAAGGGATAGTAGCTTCATTTTGGAAGCATAAAAAATAACGAACCATTTCTTACGCCAGTCTATCACTGACTGGTGGTCTTTTTCGTGAGCAGCCCATTTTCAAACTGACGCCCGTTCTACTCCAGGCACTGCTAAGAACGCGAAGCAATGGAATCGCAAACATCATGAAACAATTCGATTGGCATTTTGTGCTTTTTCATTCGGCCTTGTGCCACATCTAAGCGGCGCTTTGGAAATCAACTACTGTAAAAATCTCGTCGGCAGCAAATAATCCACTGAGTAAAACAAAATGAACCAAACAAACCTATTAAACATTTTTTCGGGCTCAGTTTCATCAGATTACCGGTCTTAGGCATGATGGTAAACTGCATCCGGAAGCAAGGCCTCTGATTGGGAGATTGTGAGAAGCATGGCACTACGTCTAATTACTGTTGTTCACAGGTCTACCCTGACCCGAAGTGGAAGTACCTGTTAGAATCCCAGCTATGGGCAAAGTTAACCCCAAGCTGGGGTCAAACACAATGAAAATATAAAAATACACTTTTATAGAAATATATACATAAAAAAAAAGACTTTTATTGAAATAATATACATTTTTGAAGTAAAAATATTACCAACAAGACATTTTTGAAGGAAAAATATTAGCAACAAAACAGTTTTGAAGGAAAAATATTACCAACAATACATTTTTGAAGAAAAAAAAGAAAAAAATTATTGCCATAATGAATTTTTGAAGGAAAAAAACTGATTGCTAGCAATACATTCTTTAATACAAAACTAAAAGACATCTTCAGTTTTCTGAAAAAAAAATTAAATTCATTAAAATCTGACTAAATCAACCTTCTCACTATAACCGAACATAAAAATAGTACCTTAAAACCTTACGTTTTTTTTTCATTAAATAACCTACAGAGATTGATATGCCGTTAGACAAAACTCAAACTCAAAGCTCAGATTACCACTAGTCATCATTATACTTACTGTTTGTGTTTTTACGAACGTAGACGGAAAATTTTCAGAGGCTGACTATGAACGACTGACGCTAGAGCTTTCAAAATCTGGCATGCAGAACTTTCAAATGTTCTTAATTATAACTACATTGTTCTCAACAGAATAAAATGTTTTCTATGAATAGTTAGATGTAATTTACCCGAAAAGGAAACAATTAATAAAAAAAAGTTGAAATTAAAGCATACAAGATTGCACACTTCTAGTACCGCTCCTTTATAGTCAGCCTATAAATTTTTCAGCCCGCCATTATATTCAAAGACAAAAAATGTCACCCTATTTACATTATTTGGGCTGTTGTCCTCATCTTTGTTGCCATTTGTACGACGTTTCGGGCGTTGCACGCACTGGCGTTCTTCAGGTGCTAGATATTTTGACATATATATATATATATATATATATATATATATATATATATATATATCAAAATACTAGACGAGACCATTCTAAAACTCCCACCACACTTTCATTTACATCGGTCTCACTAACAACGACGCCACTTCCACCACATCCAGACAAGATAAATAAGGAACCTGTCTTAAACTAAGCCACCTCTCCTAACCCATATCTCTAAGACTATAATACGGCCGACAGAATCAGAATAAGCTTATTATTTTTTACTTTAATCCGAAACGGAAAAGTAGGAAGGTAAATCCCAAGAACCTGATCCTAATTAATATTTAAAATTTTAATATTATAAAATGATACAGGAGAAGACCTCAATGTAATTAAAATTACAGAGTCAATATAAATTAAAATAAATTTTCAAAATTCAAAAATGTTGAATGAACATTTTGTTATAGACTGTGTTGCTGAGGAGACGTGAATTCTCTCTTAGGGATTTCATGTTGAAATGTTCATTCAACATTTTTGAATTTTTAAAATTTATTTTAATTTATATATATATATATATATATATATATATATATATATATATATATATTGTGTGTGTCTACTTAAACAGCATTTTTTCATTGATGCATGTTTCATTAAATAATATAGACAAGTTTTGTCGATTTATTTTATGTACATTTATTTCATGTCGTCTGATAAGTTTAATAGCATTATCTTTGAAAGAGGAAAATAAATCACAATATTGACAAATGTTTTCATTTAATCATTTCTGAGCTTTCGGTGAGACGCCACAAGCTGTAGTGCAATTTTCGCTTCCCGCATGCATGCACGTGTTCGCCAATCCTCCACACAAACAAAATAGACGACTACTACTATCGTTCCTCCAAGCACTGTTCGTTACAATTAACCTTATTGTCATCTTTGATGGCTGATGTAAACAGAAAGCTCAGAAAGGATTAAGTAAACACATGTATCAAAATTGTGATTTTTCTTTCCTTTATCAACGATAATGCTATTAAGCTTATCAGACGATATAAACAAAATTTACATCAAATAAATCGACGAAACTTGTCTATACTATTTAATGAAACATGCATCAATATATTTATCAATATATATTTTAAACGAATTGTGATTAATTCTTAGTCGAAGGTGCTTTTTAGCCATCAGTCAGTTAAGTGTCATACGTGATAAACAATTGGGCGATCATGTCTCGAAAGAGACATGACTGACTGGGCAGAAGATTATCCCGCAGTAGGTTGCTATTAGCTTTCGACGGTAGACTGGTTGCCGATTAAGAGCTATAGAACCCAATCTGTCCTGTTATTTAACCCATAACTGGAAGGAAGAGACGGATTAATACCTTTCTCAAGGGTATTTGCGCATAAGTGAATGCAATGAATTCAGCTGGAATTAGAACTCGGCTCAACCGATTTCTCGTTCCGATCCGCTATCCAATGCACCACAACCTTTTTAACCATATGACAAGTAAATTGCTTAATATACTTTAGGACGAGTTCATGTTTGGTTCGCCACTTGAAGTAAATTGGCTTTGTCTGTCGCCAATCGAAAGCGTTTGTAAGACTTTGTACGGGGCCCAAACATCATAAATTTTTTCCAGTGTCTGAAAGCGCTTAGTGAGGGTAGACCAGAAACTGGTCACCTCTGGTCGGGTCGGCGTGTTGAGGGGGGTATGATGTTGAGAGACCCGAAACCCCCTAGTGATCCACGCAAAGACATCACTGACGACACCTTCTAGCGCCCCAACTACGGTGCGTATGTTTATGTTTATATATACATATATATATATATATATATATATATTTGTCAACAGCAAAAAACTATATATATATATATATATATATATATATATATTTGTCAACAGCAAAAATATATATATTTGTCAACAGCAAAAAACTATATATATATATATATATATATATATATATATATATATTTGTCAACAGCAAAAAACTATATATATATATATATATATTTGTCAACAGCAAAAAACTATATATATATATATATATATATTTGTCAACAGCAAAAAACTATATATATATATATATATATATATATTTGTCAACAGCAAAAAACTATATATATATATATATATATATATATATATATTTGTCAACAGCAAAAAATATATATATATATATATATATATATATATATTTGTCAACAGCAAAAAACTATATATATATATATATATATATTTGTCAACAGCAAAAAACTATATATATATATATATATATATATATATATATATATATATATATATCAACAGCAAAAAACTATATATATATATATATATATATTTGTCAACAGCAAAAAACTATATATATATATTTGTCAACAGCAAAAAACTATATATATATATATATATATATATATTTGTCAACAGCAAAAAACTATATATATATATATATATATATTTGTCAACAGCAAAAAACTATATATATATATATATATATATATATATTTGTCAACAGCAAAAAACTATATATATATATATATATATATATATATATATATATATATATTTGTCAACATCAAAAAACTATATATATATATATATATTTGTCAACAGCAAAAAACTATATATATATATATATTTGTCAACAGTAAAAAACTATATATATATTTGTCAACAGCAAAACAAAACTACTATATATATATATATATATATATATATTTGTCAACAGCAAAAAACTATATATATATATATGTATATATATATATATATATATATATATATATATATGTAAAATTTTGAGATAGAGTACATCTCTAACATGAAGGCTAAAAGAAAACTGACCTTAGTTCGCGTATTTCGTACTCTGAGTGACTTGTCAAGGCAAAGTATATTTTATTTTCTCAAGACAAAATTTCTTTTATGACAACTATCATATATAATGAGCTTAAGTCACTGATGCCTCCTCAACAGGTGTTTACCCGTGCAACCAGACTGGCAACTGGGTCCCACCCGTTCACAGTCAGGTTAGCCAAATGCAGACGAGAATTCTACTCCTGCAGCTTCCTCTCTCGCACTTCCCGCCTGTGGAACTCACTCCCGTATTCTTGCTTTCCTGACGGCTACAACCTCCAGAAATTTAAATGCAAAGTTAATTCTCATCTACTAACCACTGACCTCTAGCTCTCTCCCCTCCCCTGTATCACCTTCCCTTTCTCTCCACCTATGTATCTGTCATCGCACCTGCTTTCTCAGCTTTCTATTGTTCCTTTCTAACTAGCTTGTACTCCTCACTCTTTTCTAATTAATCTTTTTACATTTTTTTTTTAATCATATCACCCCGAGCAAGGCGGTAATGCCACTGATGTGCAGGGGGCTACGTAATAGTGAAAAGATTGGAAAAGAGAAAGTCGGAAACCACATCCTAAACAGGGAACAAGGGATGAGCCTCTTAACCTGTTCAATAGACGTGGGTGGAGTGTGAACCAGACCTATGTAATCCCCTGCACATCAGTGGCGTTTCTGCCTTGCTCGGGGTGAAATGATTAAAAAAAAAAATAAGAGAAAAGAATTTTGTTTTTGAAATACTTATGATATTGGGCTGGTTACGAATATTCATTAGCTTAGCAGAAAAGTCAGGAAAGTTCATGGACTGGTTCTTGAAAGTGCGTTATTGAATTTCATCGAAATCGAAATCTGAGTCTCGAATTCTTCCCAATATTTTCTTTCCTAAAACAATAACTAGCATTCCAAGTCAACATACACGACCACAAAAATACTGAAACCTTAAAAGAAAATGCTTGAATCAATAATCTTATCTAAACTTATTACTTATTTATAAATGAGATTTCATCTGTGTGTGTGTATGTGTGTGTGGGTTTGTGTGTGCGTGTGTTCGTTACCTATAGACTCCAAAACGGCTGAACCGATTTTCTTGAAAATTTACACAGTTGTACTATAAGCGTCTGCGAGTGTTCTTAGCTAGGTTTTGTGTCGAGGTACCCCCGATAAATATCGAAAATCGATAATCGAAAAAGTCGGGTTATTCTAAGAGTGGTCCGATTTTAATCAAATTTGATACACTCATAGACAAAGACATAAGAAACGATATTCAGAAGTTTCAAGGTTGCAGTTCTTAAAATAGCGCAGAAAATTAATAATATATATATATAAAAGGCAAGATGTTTGTGTGTGTGTCTGTTTATCTGCCTGTTTGTCTGTATTTTTTTCAGCCCTTTCATTTTAGTTTTTGCTTCGGGTTTGGCTCTAAGTAGGTATAATTGTAGTTCTTAGTCTCAGACTTATTTAGCCTTCAAAATTCAGTTTACGATGAGAAAATCTATTTGATATCGATACCAGAAAGTCAAAATTTGACTTACAATCATTCATTTTTCTTTCAGTCTACGGTTTCGCTTTAACTGGAAACAACTATTGCTTTCTAGTCTTTCGTGCCAACGTCCAAAGAGTCTGAGCTCCAAGACCATGGATTAGTTTAAAGCTTTTATTACACCCGAGCAACGCCGGGCTTTACTGCTAGTATTGTTAAAAACCAAAAATTATATCTATAAACAAATAGAAAATGTTAGTATGCAAAAACAAATAATCAATAAAAAACAAAAAATATATAGGCAAACGTTAATATACAGAAAACAATCAACAAATAATAAAAAAACAATGAAAAATTACATTTTGTGTCAAATTTTTTAGCTCACATATTTCCATAGAATTCTCAGCATCCTCCTGTATAACCACATTGCTATTGCCTTGCGTTTGTTTTGTATCTGTGATATTGTTCAGCGTTCAATGCTATGCATACACATATATATCTAATGTCAGTTCAAAACTCTTCATGGTTTCCAGTGATATTTCCCTGTTTCTTAATCAGTCAGTTAAGTGCCGTACGTGATACACGCTTGGGCGATCATGTCTCGAAAGAGACGTGACTGACTGGGCAGAATATTATCCCGCAGTAGGTTGCCATTGCTTTCTGCGGTAGACTGGTTGCCGACCAAGGCTATAGAACCCAATCTGTCCTGCTATTTAACCCATAACTGAAAGGAAGAGACGGATTAATACCTTTCCCAAGGGTATTTGCGCGTAAGTGAATACAATGAATTCAACTGGAATTCGAACTCGGCTCCCCGGTTTCTCGTTCCGAGCCGATATCCACTGTACCACAACGCACATCCTGTTTCTTAATACGTTGCCTAATTTTCCGAAGCCGTATAACATCATTAAACGCTACTATATTTTACTGTCTAAAGTGTTTTACTTAGTTCCATCCAGCAATATGTGTAATTGGCATGTAAAAGCGCTTTTGTACGGAGGTATCTTCTATTTCTCTAGTTTGATTGTCAAGATTACGAATAAAGAACTTCCGATTACTTCATTTGTTCTCAGTCTTGAGATAGATTAAAACGCCCGATTATGAAGGAAGGGATGATCATAAGGCTCTGTTCGATTACGCTGGGATTCAAAGCAACGTAATCGAATAAAGCCTTCCGTTCATAGGTTAGAATATGAGTAAAGTTATTCGGCAAGTTCATGGACAAGGAACAGAAGAACAACTACGAATGAAAAAAATGAAAAAAAAAATACTGAAGTGAAAAAAATGAAAAAAAAAAAATACCGAAGAGAAAAAAAAAAGAAAGAGTAAGTAGCACAGAGAAAGAAAAAAAAAGTAAAAAATAGAGAAGGGGAAAAAGAAACAACCAAAGAATCAAGTTAAAAAAGGAAATAAAAGAAAAACAAGATAAAAAAAGAAGAAAAAAATGAAAATAAAAATAAAAAAGCAAACAAAAAATTAAAAAAAAAACGAAAAAGAAACAATAGAGAAAAATAAAAAAAATCAGTATAAAAAACAAATAAAAGAAAATAAAAAACGAAAAGCAAGAAAAAATGCTCACAACAAAAACAACAAAAAAGTGTATAAAAGAATAAGAAACAACAAACAAAAAGAAATCAACAACCAAAAGCATAAAAAGAAACAAAACGAAAGAAGCAAACATCTAAAAGCAAAATGAAACAAATAATAAAAAATAAGATAAAAATCAAATAAAAGCAAAAAATAAAAAAATAAAAAAATAAAAAAGAACATAACCAAAAAGTAGAAAATAAAAAATCCACAAAAGATAAAAAAAATGTAAACCCACAAGAGAGAAGAAAAAACATATTATAGATAAAAAAAAAAGGGCTGAAAAAGAAATAAAAACAAGAAAAAAAAAAGAAATAAAAGAAAACAAGAAGTTTATTTCTATATTCAAGAGAGAAATAAAAAGGAAAGGTGATTAAACCTCTTTCCTCTTCATCCCCCAATGGCGACCTTTCTCGGTGCGATATAGAGCCTTCTGCTCTCAATAGCGAAAGACTCGGTTAACCAAGTGCTATTTTCCCAGTCCGGATGACGGCTAAATAGTCAGGCTTGAAAGCGAAATCCAGAATAACCATACCCACCTGCAAAATGGCAGTGCCGGAATTGGAGCCAGTAGAAGGGGGCACTGGTTATTTAAGTAAAAGTGCAATTGATCTAGGCTGAGAGTGATCGAACTTCTGCACTTAATTGAACAGTGATTCTTATCGATAATCAGGCAGCCAGCGTATTGACAAGATCCGCTGTTACGTAATCGAATCAGATTGGCTCATTGAAAGAAGAGATTAACTTTACGGTGGTTTTACTCTAAGGATTAAGTGGTCCCATTTCGCATTTGCTTTTAATAGTCATATCCGGAATGGTTAGATAGATGAATAAACATTCATATATATATATATATAGATGAATAAACATTCATATATATATATATATATATATATATATATATATATATATATATATATATTAAGGAACACAAGAACCTAAGAAATACATCTCTACTTAGAGAAAGTGATAACGTTAAAGCAAGACCATGAAAATGAAATTAAACGCCGTGGAACGATTGATTCGAGAGGCTTTAATAAAAAGAGTGACATAAGGAAAAGTAGCTAGCCAATATTCTTAAAACCCATAGTATGTAATGTATGTATTATGGCAGTTATGACGGGCATACGTGAAACGTGCAAATTAACAAAATGGCAGGAAAATTAATTCAGAAGCGCTCAAAGAAATATCGCTGGAAAGAAGAGGAATACTAAGAGATTAGAAAGATGTTGACAGGAACTGGAGAACAAAGCAAGATAAGCGATAACATGGAATAGTATTAAAAGAAGGATGACAGGAGGAGCAAGAGGTGGGTTAAATGGTGACCAAAAGGTGGAAAATATAGTGGAAGCATCGAGACAGAATTTGTTAAATAGAGGAATACAGCACAGTTATTTTATTGCGTCAATAGAAAGAACTGTAACAGGTTTTCTTCAACACTAGACTAACAGTAGAGGGTGAATCGACTAACAGTAGAGGGTGAATCGACTAACAGTAGAGGGTGAATCAAAAATCTAGAATCGAGCCACCACCTACCGCTGTTTCACACGAACGGTTCGTTCGTGTGAAACAGCGGTAGGTGGTGGCTCGATTCTAGATTTTTGTAATGTATTTCGTAATTTCGATTCGAGCACTTTGCTGTTAAGGTTTCGTCTTGGTTTTTTTTTCCTTTCAAACGAGCACTAGACTTATTGTTCTTGTGCGCTGTTTGTTTCCTTTTTTTTTCTCCCCCTTTATTTAACCCCCGATGTAGTCCTCGCCGGGTTACAAGACGGTTTATATTACCGTTGGTTAGCATGATTTTCGGATATTTAGTCTGTTACTATTAGTGTTGACTTACTGTGATTAAGTTCATTATATATATATATATATATATATATATATTATTTATTATAAATTATGTTTTAGAACATGTACATAATTTCTTTGTAGGGAAGAGGACATATATAGAAGAAATTATGTACATGTTCTAAAACATAAATTAATAATAAATAATATATATATATATATATATATATATATATATATATAAGAATATTTTGCAATTTGCTTAAAGCATTGTGTATATTAGGATTGTGGTTAGGTTTTGAAGGCTGTCACAATGCGTTTAATAAAATAAAAGAAGGTAAATAAGTTGTTGGGTATCACCGATTTATTATACATTCATATTTCGAGATTAAATTCTCATCATCAGAATGTTAGAGGGGCTGTTTTTGAGTCCGCGCTTTTCAATAAATTGTCCTTCCTGTCTGCTGGTACTGTCGTTAATTGTAGTGTGCGTGTGTCTGTGTGTGTGTGTGTGTGTGTGTGTGTGTGTGTGTGTGCGTGTGTGTGTGCGCTTATTGTGTGTATATGTGTGATTGATAGTTGGGTTTTTGATGGTCTGATGGTATCAGTGTGCTTTGATATGTGGTATATCTAAATATGTTTTGACCTGACCGTTTGTTTTATATATATATATATATATATATATATATATATATATATAATACAACAAATCTAGAAGTGAGCCACCACCTACCGCGGTTTCACACATCGTTTCTTCAGGGTAAGAGGCTAGCAACTAAGATTAAACCAGCAAATATACAGAACTCAACTGAAGAAGGAACCAAATCAAGAAGGATAAAACAACCTTTATTGCAAAAAAAAAACAAAACCAAAAAAAACCGTCTTCTTTTATTTTTCCTTTCAAACGAGCACTAGACTTATTGTTCTTGTGCGCTGTTTGTTTCCTTTTTTTTCTCCCCCTTTATTTAACCCCCGATGTAGTCCTCGCCGGGTTACAAGACGGTTTATATTACCGTTGGTTAGCATGATTTTCGGATATTTAGTCTGTTACTATTAGTGTTGACTTACTGTGATTAAGTTCATTATATATATATATATATATATATATATATATATATAAGAATAATTTCTTTGTAGAGAAGAGGACATATATATTATAAATTATGTACATGTTCTAAAACATAAATTATAATAAATATTCACTGCTCTATACACCATATATTGAGCACTGTTTTAAATTAATGTTTTGGACGGAAAAAAATTTGTTTTCTTTTTTTTTTCTCTAATCATTCTATACTCACTTGGATATATATATATATATATATATATATATATATATATATATATACTTAAATAAAGTTGACGTCATAATGTAAGACCTTAGTATCTTTTCAGCCAACACATTATCACAGGTGCCCGTTGGCGGTATTGTTAATGATAGGATACAAACCTACAGAAGGGAAAGTTGGAACTAGTGTAAAAAAACATAATTTTAATCAAAAAATAATTAAAATGTAAATGGGTGCAAACACAGAGTTCCACAAGAGCAATAAAATGGAAAAAAGGAAAACTCAGAATCCCTCCAACAATCGTAAGGAGTGTACCAGAAATCTAAGATCATCAGAGTAGAATCCATGAAAGTATTTGTAGAAGTGACAGAGCGAAGCCACATGACGTCTGTGAGAAAGTGACTGGAGTTGCTCTTCCAGGTTGCTATCTCTTACGTTACAGATTATTCGTTGGATTTTGTCAAGAAGCCCTAGATGAATAGCTGGGGCACCCGACCAGATGTAGCAGCAGTTTTCAATCCACGGCCGGATGGTAGATTTATATATGTGCAAGATGGATTTAGATGAGATAAACATCCTAGCCCTACAAAGAAAACCAAACTTCCGAGCAGCAGGGTTAGTCATTCAACGTGCGGTTGTGATTTAGGCCTAGGAGGTGCAGTGTTTTGCTTCCAGGGAGACTAGCCTGATCCATTCTGATGAAGGGGTAGAAGCGGTTGTCTATGGTGGTAAAATGATAGTCTACCACAGACTGCAGGTCGTTTTCAAGATCAACAGCGAAGTTTGCTTTGTCAGCCTCGTTAGATTTCTCATCGAGGCGGAATTAAATTGCTGTATCGTCAGCATCCCAACAGCTATAAAGCTAAGACATATTTCACTTAGCCATTATTATCCTATTAAAGAAAAATAAACTTTACAATCTTAAAATATTTTCGGGCTTTAAATAACCTACAGTGGGTAGATAAGCCGTAAAAAACGAATCAAACAATCGAGATTTTTTTTAACCCAAAGCAAGGCGAGACCGCTATTAGTACGCAGGTGGATGTTTAGTCAGTCAGTTCAATGCCATACGTGATATACGTTTGGGCAATCATGTCTCGAAAAAGACATGACTGAATGGGCGAGAAGATTATCGCGCAGTAGGTTGCCATTATTTTCTGCGGTAAACTAGATGACAGCCAAAGCTATAGAACTCAATCTATCCTGTTATTTAACCTATAACTGGAGGGAAGAGATGAATTAATACCTTTCCCAAGGGTATTTGCACGTAAGTGAAGGCAAGGAATTCAACTGGAATTCGAACTCGGCTTCTCGATTTATCGTTTCGAGCCGATATCCACTGCACAACACCGTATATCCTGGTGAGGGTTACAGCGAGAGAAAAGTCTGGGTACAGGGTGTATTTAGGATATGAAAGTGGTTTTGTTCTCTTTTTTTTTCTAGGTTTGAAATCAGATGTTGTTACTCCAGACATGTCAGGAGAATGTCTGTTCTAGATTGATTGAATAGAAGAGGGACTGAGAATTTGCTGTTGTTTCGCACACACATGCGGAAGTTAAGCAACGTTGAGCCTGGTCACTACTTACGTGGGTGACCACTTGGGAATACCAGGTTCTGTTAGCGTTCACGGATGTGCGTTGTGGTGCGGTGGATGTCGGCTTGGAGGGGGAAATCGGTGAGCCGAGTTCCAATTTCAGTCGAGCACACTGCACTCACTTGCGCACTAGTACCCTTGGGAAAGGTATTAATCCGTCCCTTCCCTCCAGTTATGGGTTAAATAACGGGGTGGGACTTGGTACCCTGCCCTTAATCAAATCCCAATGAGACTTGCTCCGTCAGGGAGGAAGCCCGCTCAACCCGACTAGGGTGAATGCGGCATACATACATACATACATACACACATGCAGAGCCGTCACTAAATTCTAGAATCGAATTTACGCTGATTCATTTTATCAGCAAACAAGAATTTTGTTTAATTTAGAAAACGTCTGAATTCATTATGAGCATAGACAAATAAGTGTCTGTTGTAATCAGATGTGTCACTCCAGTACAACCAGAAGTCATTCCTGTGGGCAATAGCAGCAGAGCATGCACCGGAAAAAAAATTGATGAACGAAATTTAATATGGATCGATGTCGGCTTTCACACAGGAGGAGACCTCATCGGAGCATTTTTGAGCAGACACTAAAAACTTCGTTCCAAGAATAACAAGGAACGAATACCCATCGGCACGTTGAAAACTAAAATATATTCACTTGATAGGAAGTTTTTAGTTAGTGGGGAGTGGAAAGATATTTTACAGACTCCACCGCGTGATAAAAGTTCTTAAGATGGCAGAACTGCATATCATGACATGAGTCAGGGATAGAGGTAAAGATGAAATCAAGAAAAGAAGCGTGTCCTTCAGGTTTACTGTGGGAACGCGTGGGGAAATCCACCATTTGCGTGAGAAAGTGTGAGTTCGGATGCCACCTAGATCAGTGACAGAGGACTTAAACCAATGATATGATGGGTGTAAAAGCCACTGAACACAAATATATTTGCAAATGGACGTAGGGAAACGACATTGTCTTTATTGTCAGCAAAACTTTAATTGGAGTAGATAGACTGAACTATCGCCCGGTTCACACTCCACCCACGTCTATTGAACAGGTGTAGAGGCTTATCCCTTGCTCCCTGTTTAGGATGTGGTTTCCGGCTTTCTCTTTTCCAATCTATTCACTTTTCTTTTTTGTTTACTTTTTTTTCAATTGGAGTAGATTGACTGAACTATCGCCCGGTTCACACTCCACCCACGTCTATTGAACAGGTGTAGAGGCTCATCCCTTGTTCCCTGTTTAGGATGTGGTTTCCGGCTTTCTCTTCCAATCGATTCACTTTTACGTAACCCCCGGAACACCAGCGGCCATACCGCCTTGCTCGGTGTGATATGATTAAAAAAATAATAATAATAATATCTAGCAAAATTCATGAGAGGATGGGGAGCGGTAGAGAAATGAGATATCGGACTGATTTTCTTCTGTACAATAAAGACAGAAGCTGAAGATGGTTCGTATGATATAGGCCTACACTTCCGCTTAACCATGAAATAACGTGTCTATCTGAATTTATATATATCTATATCTATATCTATATATATATATATATATATATATATATATATATATAATGATGTCAAGTCCGTGAATAGCGAGGATAATTCAACAAAATCTACTTGCGTAAATATGTGTTCGTATTAACTGTACGCATATAAATTCTGTCTTCATAAATATATATGTAAGTGTGCGAACAGAATATTTATATGTGAGTATGGATGGATATGTGTATGTGTGTATATGTAGATGTAGATGTACGCACAGACATATTTATATCTTGATATGTGTAAGTATGGACATATATGTCTGTAGATATAAGTGTATATACGTGTGTGTGTTCATATGGAGGGTTATATGTGTATATGTGTATATGTATTCATGTGCTTCTGAGTGGGTGTGTAATGGTTTTATGGTCACTACTTCTACTTAATGAAATTTTCCCGACTGGCCTAATGATTCCCAATCAAGATAAGGCCAAAATCTCTGTTATGGATCATAATATTTGATTTCCATTTCATTTTAAAAGAAGTGGATATTCTGAGAAAATATGTGTGTCGAATGGAACGAATATATTGTGATCTGAAGAAATAGGATAATTTAGTTCATTGAAATTAATTATAATTTATAACCACTCTAAATGATGTGTTCAGTTTTTCTTTATATATACATATATATATATATATATATATATATATATATATATATATATATATAGATAGATAGATAGATAGATAGATAGATATTTAGTAATACAAAACTTAATAATAGCAAGGACGAAGCGAAATTTGGATGATATTTTTAGACTTCAAACTAAAATAAACGACCGGTTTCGTCTCAGATTTTTCAAGTATATTTATGGGAAATGTATGTAAGCTTTGAAAATAAAATATGATAATGAGAGGGGGGAGATGAAAGAGAACTAGTGTCCAATATATATATATATATATATATATATATATATATATATATATATATATATAATTTTTTTCTACTTTGTGACCGTTGTTAACCTAAAACCCATCAACACTCTACCCCAGGGCAATCTCTATTAGAGATCCTATGTCGAAATGTACATCCGACACCTTTGAATTTTGAAAATTTTCTCTAATTTATATATATATATATATATATATATATATATATTTATCTGTGTGTGTGTGTGTGTGTGTGTGTGTGTGTGTGTGCGTGTGTGTAAATATATGTATACCTATATAGGAAACCAACTAGCATAAATTCCTGTCTTCTTAATTATAATAGTGAATGCCCCCAACGATACAAGTTAGCTGTTATAAAAAACTTACTTCAACGCACACAAATGATATCTTCTTCCAAATCTATATTTTATAAAGAATTACACAACATTAAGCAAACACTAGTCAATAATGGATTTCGTAACTCCGTTATTGATCAATAAATTAAAATGTATCTCAACAAAATTAACAATAGCTCTAACAATAATGATAATATTAATAATAATGGTTTACATAAAAATAAACGTAAAACTATTAACTTATACTATTGCAACCAAATACATAATAATTATAAACAAGATGAAAAAACTCTCAAAAACATAATACGTAGAAATGTTAAACCAGTGGAAAAGTAATAATCAAATTAAACTCATTATATATTATAAAAAGTTTAAAACAATTGACCTCACAGTCAATAATAACCCAACAAGCACGAAACTAAATTCTCTACAAAAAACCAATGTAGTGTACCAATTTACATGCCCATTCAGAGATTGCATCTCTGATACTAATCAAAAACCTAGTACATATATTGGTTTTACTAAAACCACGCTCTCCCGTAGACTTACATGTCATCTTTCTGATCAGAGTACTATTAAACAACATTTCTCTGAAAAACATAAACATGTAGGTAATATCAGACAGATTTTGGTCAACAATACGGTGATCATTACTCATACACACAGTAAGAGGAACCTGCAGATATTGGAGGCCATGTACATCAAATCGAAACAACCAACACTCAATAAAATCAACTTTAAAACAGGAAATAACATATTACATTGCATTTGACTACATGGTTTGGTTGTCATTTCGCGCTATCCCGCTGTGTGACGTCATAAAACCGCATCGCAAACTTAAGAACTGCGTTTATTATTTTTGGTAACTATTGCCGTTGCCAAGCGGAGTTTTATGTCAACACAAAATAAAATCGTCGGTGATGGTGGATTTTATAATATTTCAGTTTAAACAACCTCTCTGAAGATGGCTCATGTGAGCCGAAAGCTTAGAAGAAAATCAATAAATAATTATCCAAATGTTGGAGAATTTTTGTCTTTATTTTCAACTGAAATTAAAGCCAAAATACGACTTTTAGAACGGCTCATGATTAAACATAATAGACATTCATTGTCTGTTATATTTAACAGCATATGTTTAATTACAGTTGAAAATAAAGACAAAAATTCTCCAACATTTGGATAATATTTTATTAAGTTGGAACAGAGTACACATTTCTCAGACAAACATAAACATGTAGGTAATATCAGACAGATTTTAGTCAACAATACAATAATCCTCACTCATACACATAGTAAAAAGAACCTTCAGATATTGGAGGCCATCTACATGAACTCCAAAGAACGCACACTTAAGAAAATCACGTTTGAATTTGGTCATAACATATTACATTGCGTCTAAATATATGTTTCTGTTATCATTTCAAGCTCTCACGTGGTGTGACGTCATAGAACCGCATTACAAATATGCGAACTGCGTTTGCTATTTTTGGTAACTGTTGCCGTTGCTTAGCGGAGTTTTATGTCAACACAAGATAAAATCGTCGCTGATGGTAGATGTTTTTGTGTTAACGTCCTTGTAACCTCTCTGAATATGGCTCATGTAAGCCGAAAGCTTAGAACTAACTTAATAAAAAAATTATCCAAATGTTGGAGAATTTTTGTCTTTATTTTCAACTGAAATTAAAGCGAAAATACGAAGTTTAGAACTGCTCATGATTAAACATAATAGACATTCATTGCCTCTTATATTCAACAGTATATATTTAGAATATATATATATATATATATATATATATATATATATATATATATATATGAATCATAAAGAAAACTATACTTAGACTTAGCTGACGCGTTTCGACATCTGAAAAACTTTATGCAAAAAATTAAATGATTTTCTTTTGGAGAAATTATCTATAAATAAAAGGAATATATTGTTACTTAATTTTTTTTAAATTACAAGAGGCTCATAAATATTTATCGAGTTAACAGATGACAAAACGTGTCAGTTAAAACTAAGTATATTTAAACTCTTCGCTCTATTTTATTTCCGTTGCTATTTCTACAGATAGCTTGTGAGAACAGTTGCACACACACACACACACACACATATATATATATATAGTTCTGGTTATTTTCGTGAGTCACATCTTCGCGTTTCGTTGAGTGTTACGTTGGGATCTTCAAGAAGCGCCTGTTAACTCGATAATTTCTGTTAACGTGTCATTCATTTATTTTTAATCCTTTAATATGTTTCATGTCGCCCAAGCCTGCTGAATCATCAGCGGCCTTCCAACAAAGCGTCATGACGACGTCGTACTTCACGTGGCGCACATCCTGAAGAGACGCGGCTTTAAACGTCACCATGGAACCGAGATTCCAGACTGAGCGTGGTGTGAGAAAAACCCGAACCCCATTGGTATAAACGTGCTGGACGGGCAAATCCTTTCCGACTCAGCTGTATCTACTGAAATATGCCACAAAGAACTGTTAGAGCTGCTCAGCAACATTGACAAATTAGAATAATCATTAAGAATCTCTACTGGCAGCAGTACGGATAGGAAATAAACTCAGCGGATTTACAAAAACAAAAACGGGTGTGAGACAAGCTTTACCGGATTTTTTCAACGTATACAGCGAGGCACTTCTGAGAGAACGATAAACTTGTCAAGATTCATCATTCGACACAATCTTAACAATATAAGATATGCAGATGACACAGTGCTGACAGCGGACATGGAAAGAAAACTACAAAACCTCCTATAGAATGTATCAAAGAAAAGCAAGAAGATAGGAGTAATGATAAACTGCCCCCCCCACCAAAATGATAAACTGCCCTCCCCCCCCCCCCCCCCAAAAAAAAAAAACAAAACAGAATGCATGGTCATCAGCGAAAAGAGGAATCCCAAATGCCAACTACAGTCCGGGAATACCAAAAAAAAAAAAAAAAAGCAGGTATAAAAATTTAAATATCTGGGAAATGTTCTAACAGAAGATGGAAATTGTGACACTAAGATCCGAAGACATATAGGCATGGCCGAGGACACATTCCAGAATCTAAACAGATTATCGAGAGACAGAAAAAGTTCGTTGGAAACAAAGAAAAAAAGTACTGAACTGTTACGCAATATCTGTCCTCCTATATGGCAGCAAACGCTGGACAGTCTCTTCAAAGATAATTAAGAGACTCGAAGCAACAGACACGTGGTTTTACAGAAGGATGCTGAGGATTTCATGGACCGAATATGTGAGCAACAATGACGCTTTGGAGAGAATGGAAACAATAAGGAAACTTGTTTTTATGCTCATGGTTTCTTGTATATATCGTGTATTTTTAAAAAATTTTCTTTACATTTTATTTGGTATAGTATTTTTGTCTATTTGATAAATATTTAGCGGATAATTTTGTGTTGATGTATTAGTTGGTGATATGGGATTTCATTGAGCAATTATCAGATAAATTGTGTGATAATGTCAGTCAGTTAAGTGCCATGCGTGATACACGCTTGGGCGATCATGTCTCGAAAGAGACATGACTGACTGGGCAGAAGATTATCCCGCAGTAGTTTGCCATTGCTTTCTGCGGTAGACTGGTTGCCGACCAAGGCTATAGAACCCAATCTGTCCTGTTATTGATTCATAGCTAGAGGGATAAGGAGTGTACTATATTATTACGCAGTAATTAGTGGGGTATCAGTTTATTACTTCATAACAATAGAAAAACGATCCCCCATTTTATGACCATTAGAAGCCTCAATTATGATTTCAACTATTATATTTAGTCTGTCAGTTAAGTGCCATACGTAATACATGCTTGGGCGATCATGTCTCGAAAGAGACATGACTGACTGGCAGAAGATTATCCCGCAGTAGCTTGCCATTGCTTTCTGCGGTAGACTGGTTGCCGACCAAGGCTATAGAACCCAGTCTCTCCTGCTATTTAACCCATAACTGGAAGGAATAGACGGATTAATATCTTTCCCAAGGGTATTTGCGCGTAAGTGAATACAATGGATTCAACTGGAATTCGAACTCGGCTCCCCGGTTTCTTGTTCCGAGCCGATACCACAACGCACATCCATGTGATAATGTAGTGATTCATAAATGATGTTTGAATCATATTGAAGAGAAATTATCGAAGAAAACTGACGAGTTTGAAGACACTTTTGTTTTTTTTAATGTTCTTCTTTCTTTCATCGTTTCTTTTAATTTTTTTCTTGACATTCTATTTCATTATTTTTTCTTTCCTTCTTTCTTCAACTTGCTATTTTTCCCTTTCTTTCATTGTCATTCTTTCTTCATTTCTTTCTTTTTTTCTTTCCTTAATTTGTTATTTTTCGCGTTACTTTGTTTTTCATTCTTTCACCATTACCTTCTTTCTCTCTCTTTAATTTGTTTTTCTTTCTTTCTTTTTCATTCTTTCTCCATTTCTTTCTTTCCTGCTTTTTTAATTTGTTTTTTCTTTTTTCTTCATCATTTTTTAAAATTTTTCCTTCTTTCTTTAATTTGTTATTTTTCTCCTTTCTTTCTTTTAAAATTTTTCTTTATTTCTTTCTTTGTCTCTCTCTTTAATTTGTTTTTCCTTTCTTTTTTTATTCTTCCTTCATTTCTTTCTTTCTTTCCTTCATTCTTTAATTGGTTTTTCTTTCTGTCTTTTCTAGTGTTTCTTCATTTCTTTCTTTCCTTCTTTCTTTAATTTGTTATTTTTCTCGTTCTTTCTTTTTCAATTTTTTTCATTTCTTTTTCCCCTCTTTTCAATTTGTGACGTTTTCCTTTCTTTTTTCATTCTTTCTTTTTTCTTTCTTTACTTCCTTCATTAATTTGTTATTTTGTTTCTCTCTTTCTTTTTCATTCTTTTTTCTTTAATTTTTCTTTTACTTTCATTTCTTTTTCCATCTTTCTTTATTTTTTCTTTCCTTCTTTCTTTGTTTTATCTTTGTGTCTTTATTTCATCATTTATTTCCTTTCTTCTTTAATATTTCTTTTCTCTTTGTCTTTTCTTTTCGTTTGTTTCCTTCCTGTTTTTCCTTTCTTTTTGAATTCACTTCTTTTTTTCTCTTTTTGTTTACAATTGTTTCCTGTCTTTACTATTTGTTGTTTGTTTCTTTTTTTTTATTTTTATTTTTTTCTTTCTATTGTCTTCTTTTCTTTATCCTTTTTTTATTTTTTTTATTTTCTGCCCACGCTTTTTTTTCCTTTGTTTCTTTTTTTTTTCATTTTTCTTTGTTTCTAGTTTTATTTTCATTCTTTTAAAATCTTCATTTCTTTTTGTTTGTTTCTTTCTTATTTCTTTCTTTCTCTTAATTTTTTGCATTTATGATTTTCTTTTTTGGTTCTTTCTTTCTATGTTGATTGCTTATCTTTCTTTGAATTTTTCATCTTCATTGTTTCTTTTTGCTTTATACTTCAGTTTTTTCTTTTTGCTGTTCTTTTCTTTCTTTATTTTTCTTTCCATTCTATATTTGTTTTTTCTGCTTTTTCATATTTTATTTATTTTTGTACATTTTTTGTTATTCTTTTTCTTTTTTATCTTTTATTTTACTTCATTTCGTTTTCTTTTTTTCATTCTTCTTTCTATCTTATCCTTTTAATTTCTTTTACTTTCTTTCCTAATTTTTTTTCCTTTTTTTTTTTCATTTTTTGTTTTTTCTTTTCTTACTTTCTCACTCTCTGTCTTTTTATTTATTCCTTTACTAATTCTTGTTTATTGTGTCTTTTTCTTTCCTTTTTTTGGCATTTTTTAAATGTTTTTCTTACATTTTTATTTTCTCTCTTTTTTGTATTTTTTAATCCTTTTTCTCTATTTCTTTTCTTTATTTTCTATTATATTTTTTATTTAATTTTTGTCTTTCTTTATTGTTTATCTTTCTTGTTTATTTTCGTTTTTTTTTCTGGTCTTCTTTTTTCTTTCTTTGTCTTTCTATATCATTTTTAATTTTTGTTTTTATTTCATTTTGTGCTTTCTTTTATTTCTTCGTTCTTTATTTTTCTTGATTTTCTATCATTTTTTAATTATTTCTTTTCTTTCTTTTCTCTGTGTTTATTTCTTTTGTGATTTTCTTCATTATTTTATTCCCTTAATTTCTTCTTACTATTTCTTATTTATCTTTCTTTCTTTCTTTGCAATCTTTTTTTAAGTTTTCCTTTTTTTCTTTCTCTTTCTTTTCCTTGTTTTTCTTTCTTTCTTTCTTTCTTTCTTTCTTTCTTTCACCCAATCACAAATCTCTCTTTCTCTTAATTTTTCTTTCTTTCTTTGTTTCTATTTCTTTCTTTGTTAGCTCACTTTAATTCCTTGTTTTTCTATCTTTCTCTTTCTTTTTATTTTCTTTCTTTCTTTCTTTCTTTCTTTCTTTCTTTCACCCAATCACTAATTTCTCTTTCTATTAATTTCTCTTTCTTTCTTTGTTTCTATTTCTTTCTTTTTTATCTCACTTTAATTCTTTGTTTTTCTATCTTTCTCTTTCTTTTTATTTTCTTTCTTTTTATTTTCTTTCTTTCTTTTTTTCTTTCTTTCTTTCTTTCACCCAATCACTAATTTCTCTTTCTATTAATTTCTCTTTCTTTCTTTGTTTCTATTTCTTTCTTTGTTATCTCACTTTAATTCTTTGTTTTTCTATCTTTCTCTTTCTTTTTATTTTCTTTCTTTTTATTTCTTTCTTTCTTTCTTTCTTTCTTTCTTTCTTTCTTTCTTTCTTTCACCCAATCACTAATTTCTCTTTCAATTAATTTCTCTTTCTTTCTTTGTTTCTATTTCTTTCTTTGTTATCTCACTTTAATTCCTTGTTTTTCTATCTTTCTCTTTCTTTTTATTTTCTTTCTTTCTTTCTTTCTTTCTTTCTTTCTTTCTTTCTTTCTTTCTTTCTTTCAATCACCGAATCACAAATCTCTCTTTCTCTTAATTTATGTTTCTTTCTTTGTTTCTATTTCTTTCTTTGTTATCTCACTTTAATTCATTGTTTTTCTATCTTTCTTTTTCTTTTTCTTTTCTTTCTTTCTTTCTTTCTTTCTTTCTTTCACCCAATCACTAATTTCTCTTTCTATTAATTTCTCTTTCTTTCTTTGTTTCTATTTCTTTCTTTGTTATCTCACTTTAATTCCTTGTTTTTCTATCTTTCTCTTTCTTTTTATTTTCTTTCTTTTTATTTTCTTTCTTTTTATTTTCTTTCTTTCTTTCTTTCTTTCTTTCTTTCTTTCTTTCTTTCTTTCTTTCAGTCACCCAATCACAACACTTATCTGCCAGACGCAACAGGATGTGAATCTCTAATGCATAATTACGCTTTCTCTCTTCCAACGTCCAATTCAATACAGGAAATATGAAACACATTTGATACCGGCAAATATTGAATATAACTTCTGATTATCCTTCGCAACAGAAAGCAAACTTGGCTTTAACTCATAAATCCCTGAACTACCATTTTTCTTCGGGCTTAAGCCTGTTTCGTCGGGGTTAAATCGCTTCCCTCCCCATCTTGCCTTGAGGGTAGAGCCAGCAAAGTTAGCCCCAAACAACTGGGTGGCAAATGTCACTCTGTACATAGCTATTTACTAGAAAGTATGTAATTTTCCCGATACCGGTTTGCGTCTGCCTTGGCAATGTTCGTAACTGCCCCTTCCTTGTCTGATATATTCTCATTATTTCCGGATCAATATTGCATAAAACTCTGGGTGTCATAACTTTGTTCAGACATATGACACTTGCATCTATCTATCTATCTATCTATCTATCTATCTATCTATCTATCTATCTATCTATCTATCTCAGTCTCTTCATTATCTATCTATCTATCTATCTATCTATCTATCTATCTATCTATCTATCTATGTCTCTTCATTATCTATCTATCTATCTATCTATCTATCTATCTATCTATCTATCTAGCTAGCTAGCTAGCTCAGTCTCTTCATTATCTATCTATCTATCTATCTATCTATCTATCTATCTATCTATCTATCTATCTATCTATCTCAGTCTCTTCTTATCTATCAGTTAATGTTTTTGCGTGCGCCCATGTGTGTGTTATGGTGAACAATACTAACAGTTTTCTTTTGTTTATCGTTTTATTATATCACTCGTTGTGAACACGAACACGACAGGTTTTTTTACCACTGCAAAAAAAAAAAAAGACCAAAAGAAACAAAAAACAAATCAAAAGCATAAAACAAATCCTTTAATAGCATCAGTTACGTACACAGCTACAAGGTATTTGTCCAATTCGCAATTTAAGAATATGTCCACATTCAGTATCTTTTAGACCTTGTATAAACAAGTGGATGGCGGAACATTGTTTAGGAGAGTTAGCAAAAGCAAACTGTTGAGAGCGACAAGATATAGGGGCAAGTAGATCCCATGATCGCCTGCATCCTGGAGGGACACGGCACATGAAGAAGAAGATTATGACAGTTTAGCTGAAAGCCCTCGGAAAATAACAAATCTCCTATGTTATTCCTACTCAAGGAAACATTTATCAAAGAAGTACTGTTGCCCCAACTGGTTACTATATAAATAAATTTTTGTCTTAATTATACAAAAAAGGAAATCACACTGACATCTCATTTTAACAGATGTGTGTTGTGGTGCAGTGGATTTAGACACGCTACGAGAAATTTGGTAGCCGAGTTCGAATTCTAGTTTATATTCGTTGCATTCACTTGCGCGCACGTACCCTTGGGAAAGGTATTAATCCGTCTCCTCTATCTATCTATCTATCTATCTATCTATCTATCTATCTATCTATCTATCTATCTATCTATCTATGCCAGTCTGTTCATTATCTATCTATCTATCTATCTATCTATCTATCTATCTATCTATCTATCTAGGTAAGGGTTAAATAGCAGGACAGATTAGGTTCTATAGCCTTGGTTGGTAACCAGTTTAAGGTCGAAAGAAATATCAATCTTCCGCGGGAAAATCTTCTGCCTAGTCAATCATGGATTGAAAGTCACAATCGGGTATTGTGTATGGCACTTAACTGACTAAATCTCATAGGTTAATAAACATTTTTTTTAATAATTTCACCTTAAGCAAAGCAAAACTGCCACTGGTGGGCAGGGGATTACAGAAAAGGTGAGTAATGAGAAAGAGGAACAAGTTACAGGGGAGTCAGAAATGAGGAAAAAAAAGAATGAGAATACAGGTGTGAAGAGAGCTGCATGAGAGTGGAATGAAAAGAAAAAAGAACATGATATGAGGGTTTGATAATAAACACATCTATATCTTTATCTATATATAGCATAATGATGATCCACGTATACTGTCTTAATATAGGAAAAACTACTGAAAAGTTGTAAGTTTAAAAATGTATTTTGTTTCTGATGAAAGGCCGAGGCCGGTCTGTAATCTCATATATATATATATATATATATATATATAATAATAGAAATAAATAAATACTGTCAAAAAATACATTTTTAAACTTACAACTTTTCAGTAGTATATATATATATATATATATATATATATATATATATATATCCTGTGTAAGATTTGTGTGTCTAGGTTACGTAAGTAAGCAGAACTACTGTTACTGGGCAACGATAAATCCTAATGAAGTTCATGAGCGCGCTTTACACGCTAGTAAGGAGACAGATTGGTGTGCTGTTTCATTACATGGGATCATAGGACCTTATTTTTTGAAAATGAACAGGAGATCTCAGTCACTGTCACTGCGAATCGAGACGTGAAGTTATTACAGTCCTTCGTTACACCTTAACTGAACAATTTTTCACACGTTCAAGAAACCTGCTTTCAACAGGATGAAGCGCCATCACTGTAATCATTGGAGGCTGTGCGTGAATTGTTCGGTAACTGCGTGATCTCAAGATTTGGTGATGTTCCACGCCCCCTAGATCGCCGGATTTGTCCGTTTGTGATTTTTTTTCTTGTGGGGCTATCTCAAGAGTAAAGTGTACACGGCTCGACCAAGAACTCTGGATGAGTTACAACAGAGAACTCAGGATGAGATTCACAGTATCCCAGCTGAGATGTTGCAGCGGTCAGTGAGGAATCTCAACAGCAGATTTCAAGAAAGCATTCGTACAGAAGGACGCTATCTACAGGGCGAAATTTTAAAAAAATGAAAATTCCATCATTGTTTTTTTTTTAATGGCATGTTTTAAGGGTTCAATTACTTTGAATAAAATATTTTTCTTCCATCATTCTTGGCTTTAGTGGATTGTTAAAAAGTTATCATTTATTTTATTCACAATTCTAGTTTGTCTATGCAAGATTCACGAGGTAGTGGATGTGTGGGTGAGCGTATTTGTGTGTGCTTGTCTAGTAGGTTTTATTTTTGTTTGGATGTTGTCTGCATGTTAATTTGGGGATGTTTTTATGACAACACCGGCTGTGGCATTTAAACCTACTTTAGATTCTTTCAGAATGGATTCAAAAAACTTTGCAATAATTTTCGACGTTATGTTATGTATTATCAGGAGTCCCTTATACACTACTAGCAATATAGCCCGGCTTTGCTCGGATGTAATGAAAGCTATCAAACTTATCCATAGTCCTGGAGCTCAGACTCTTTGGACGTTGGCACGAAAGACTAAAAAGCAATAGTTGTGTGCAGTTAAAGCGAAACCGTAGACTGAAAGAAAATAAATGGATGTAAGCCAAATTTTGATTTCCTGGTATTGATATCAAATAAGTTTTTTTCGACGTAAACTGAATTTTGAAGGCTAAATAAGTCCTCTGAGTAAATGGTATCATGGCTGAGACTAAGAACTACAATTATACCTACTTAGAGCGAAACCCGAAGCAAAAACTAAAATAAAAGGGCTGAAGAAAATACGGACATACAGGCAGATAAACAGACACACACACAAATATCTTGCCTTTTATATATATATATTATCGATTTTCTGCACTATTGTAAGAACTGCAACCTTCAAACTTCTGAATATCGTTTCTTATGTTTTCATCTATGAGTGTATAAAATTTGATTAAAATCGGACTACTCCTTCTATAACCCGATTTTTTCGATTATCGATTTTCGATAACTATCGGGGGTACCTCGACACAGACCCAAGCTAAAAACACTCTCAGACGCTTATATTGCAATCGGTTTAGCCGTTTCGGAGTCTATAGGTAACGGACACACATATACACACACAGAGACAAAGTTCCATTCATAAACAAGTTTAGATGAGGCCTTTTGAGCAAATGGAAGCGTGATGCAAAGGATGAAAAAATCTTGTGTCTTTTCTCAACTGAAACCTGAAGTGAGAATTTCTTGACGTTTTTTTATTTTTGTTTTGTTTTGTTTTGTTCTCCATATGTTACTGAGTGATCTAGCACATCTGAGCTAGGTGTTTGGCACGATTAGATTTGCAAGAGGAGTTTAGAATATCTAACTCAAGAATTTATAGTTTTAGATGTACACTCATGCATACAAACAGAAGCGTACACGCACATTCACATAAAAACACACAATATAAACACACAATATAAACACACACACACACACACACACACACACATATATATATATATATATATATATATATAGGGATGTGGTGTAGATATAGAAGAATCCAAAGGAGTATCCTGTACATACAGTGGTAGGATAACTCTCTAAGAGAGCTCTAAATATATATGCAAATACATATTAAGCAAATATAAGAAAAAATTAAGGCAGACACCTTATTTCATTGTAAATTGGAAGTCTGGGCCTATTTCAGACGAACCATCATCAGCTTCCGTCTTTATTGTACAGAAGATTTTACACGAATAAAATTCACAAACAAAACATATATATGTTTGTGTGTGTGTCTGTATTTATATATATATATATATATATATATATATATATATATATATATAACGATTAATGTGGAGAAGTTTTGCACTTAACTGAGTAGAATCAGATGACTTCGAAACTTTGAAAAGGAATCGCTATTGTTTTCTAACTCCTCATGGATTTTTCAATCTGCCAAGCCAAATCACAACTCAACACTATATATATATATATATATATATGTATGTGTCCGTGCGTGCGTGTGTGTGTGTGTGTGTGTGTGTGTGCGAATTTAAGATTTAAAGAGCCTCCCAACATAACTATTAATTGTTTCAGTGCTGTTGAGCACTGATAGATAGATAATGAACAGACTAAAAAAGATAGATAGATAGATAGATAGATAGATAGATAGATAGATAGATAGATAGTAACAAACTAGGAATGATCGATATCAACAGAGATAGATACTGAGCATTTCTCCTGATGCTCTGGAGTCATGAATGTAAGTGCAATACTAGGTCATCTAGACGCCATCCTTTTGCCGTTAAAATACTTAAATGTAACCGTCTCTTCTACGTCACCAGTTTCTTTTCTCGAGCTTCCCGTCTGTGGAGCTCTGATCCGTTTGTTTGCTTCCCGGATAGTCACGATCTCCGGAATTTTAAATTCAACATCTTGCCATCTTCTATTTTCTTGAATCCTGTTTATCTTTTCGTCC
Organism: Ascarosepion bandense; assembly: GCA_037127315.1. Lineage (NCBI taxonomy): Eukaryota > Metazoa > Mollusca > Cephalopoda > Sepiida > Sepiidae > Ascarosepion > Ascarosepion bandense. The sequence goes on from JBBBDQ010000151.1 coordinate 6,605,983, forward strand.
TTTCTGAAATTCCCGCTTTACCCATTCTTTTCTTTCAATGTAACTCCTTTGCACAGTAATAGTGGTCCCACCTCGGTTGGCGTGAAATGTTTTACAAAATATAACGATATGAAAAAACTCAGAATGATGGACATATATAGAGAGAGACAGGCAGGTATGAAAAAACCTGAGATAGATAGATAGATAGATAGATAGATAAGAACGGTATGGCATAGATAGATAGATAGATAGATAGATAGATAGATAGATAGATAGATAGATAGATAGATAGATAAGCACGGTCTGTCATAGATAGATAGATAGATAGATAGATAGATAAGCACGGTCTGTCATAGATAGATAGATAGATAGATAGATAGATAGATAGATAGATAGATAGATAGATAGATAAGAACGGTCTGTCATAGATAGATAGATAGATAGATAGATAGATAGATAGATAGATAGATAGATCTGAACATCTGGATAGATAGATAGATAGATAGATAGATAGATAGATAGATAGATAAGAACGGTCTAGCATATAGATAGATAGATAGATAGATAGATAGATAGATAGATAGATAGATAAGAATAGGATCTAGCATAGATAGATAGATAGATAGATAGATAGATAGATAGATAGATAAGAACGGTCTGTCATAGATAGATAGATAGATAGATAGATAGATAGATAGATAGATAAGAACGGTCTGTCATAGATAGATAGATAGATAGATAGATAGATAGATAGATAGATAGATAAGAACGGTCTGTCATAGATAGATAGATAGATAGATAGATAGATAGATAGATAGATAGATAGATAGATAGATCTGAACATCTGGATAGATAGATAGATAGATAGATAGATAGATAGATAGATAGATAGATATGAGCATTGGAATATACAGATATGAACAAACTGAGATTGATAAAAAGATAGATAAATAGGTAATCAAATTGCGAAATGAAACTCGTTTTCAACGGGCACGCTTCCAGATACTTTCAGGCGAAAGCAGGTGTCCCTGAAGGCTCTATTCTAGGTCCTACGCTGTTTCTGATCTTTATTAATGATAATTCTGATGTCATTAGTTCCCAAGCAGGCATTTATGCAGATGACACTACCATTTACTCCCGTCTTAATAGGAATTTTGCCAAGGATGACAAAGTAAACCTGGCTGCTGTTCTTGAAGCGGGCCTCCAACCAATGTTAACTGTTGTAGAAAATAGCTCGTAAATGCCTTCAAAACAAAACTTTCAGAACCGTAGACAAACTTTCCTACCCGCCATCAGCATAGCTGATGCTAGTCTCTCAGAGAGTAACACACTACAACTCCTTAGTCTCAATTTTTCAACCCGCCTGAATTAGAACAAAATCCAATCTATAGCTTCATCTACTGAGAAGAATTTTGAGTCAGTGTGTCCCGCCAGAAAGTTATTTTAGTTAGAATCCACCTTGGACACTTAAAAATCTACCCATTTGCCCGCATATTAAATACGTGTACTCCTGCTATTCATCTCGAGGTTCTCGTCAAAATCCAAAGGAGGATGTGCAAAATAATTGGTCCTGATGTGGCAGTCACTTTCTCACCGAGGGGTTGTGTCTTCCATCTATTTTTTCTACAAATTTGTTCTTGACAACTGCTCAGTCGAGCCTTTTCCCTTGCCGCTCAGACCACATGAATTTTAGCGTGTCCCTAAATTGGCATCTACGTCTAGCTCCTTTACCTTTGAAATAGTTAAATATAACTACCTCTTCTACTCCAACAGTTTCTTTTCTCGCTATTAACTTGAGGTTTTTTCCTAAAGAGTGCACATTATCTTTACTATTTTTTCTCGAGGGCAAAAGACAGAAGAAAAAAATGATTAAAAAAATCAAAAAATCAGAATTCAGCTCAAATAAGTGTATCGAAAAAAAAAACACGGTTGAAGTAATAAAAATATATCGTATTAAAAATAATTCCATTTATTCTTTAAAAAAATACCCCCACACACACCCGCGTGTGTCTTGCTGAAATCTTTGATATAACCCTTGACTCTGTGTGTTCATCAAATCCAATATTCTCTAAAAACATTTTGAATGTCTGACAAGTCAAATCCACATCGAGGATCTTGATATCAATACCTACACTCAAACTAATGGAGTTTGTACAGGAAATTCACTCATTCCGTGTCTATTACATGTACCATTGTGGAAAACAAAATATTTAAAAAACTTCAGACAGTTAAAGTTTACTCCCGATTAGCATGGATAAGGCTAGTTTCTATGAAAGTAAAACATTGCGTTGTCTCGGATTAAACATTGCGTTGTCTCGGATTAAACATTGCGTTGTCTCGGATTAAACATTGCGTTGTCTCTCTCAGCAGACCTCAAGTGAAATGACTACATCAAATCCATAGCTAAATCCGCTGTGAAGAAGGTCGGTTTATCGTGTAGGGCCAGGAAGTTTTTCGCATCTGAATCCACACACATATATATATATCCAATGCACCACAACAATGTAAATACTACCACACCTCAGAAGTATAGACAAATACTCTTTTCTTTTTTCCCAACGAGATTTCCTGTTTATTCATATTCAATTTTGAAAAACATCTCTTGTTCAGTGCGGATTTTCATGTCAATTTTCCATTTTCAGTAAAAACCCCTCCCATTTGCCTTAATATTAAATTTAAACGAAACTTACAAACCGAACGAATTTGCTGTAAGCGACATTATAGAAATGCATCAACAAGCTAATATATGAAATTATTGATTATAATGATTTCAAAACGTGAAAATTAATTAGAAACATGATCTCGATGACAAAATCAAAATCCCTGTATTTTGCTCTTTATAAGATGCATTTTCCCGATAGAATATTAAAAAAAAACATCCTGTATCTTATAAACCGAGTTGAGACAAATTGGGTGTATCGGGTTAATGTTAGGCGTTTTTTTTTGTTTTTTTTTAATCACATCACCCCAAGCAAGGCGGTATGGCCACTGGTGTGCAGGGGCTACGTAAGAGTGAATAGATTCGAAAAGAAAAAGCCGAAAACCAGGGAACAAGGGATGAGCCTCTACACCTGTTCAATAGACGTGGGTGGAGTATGAACCGGGCGGATAGTTCAGTCTATCTACTCCAATTGAAAAAAAAATTAACAAAAGAGAAAAGTGGAAAGATTGGAAAAAAGAAAGCCGGAAACCACATCCTAAACAGGGAACAAGGGATGAGCCTCTACACCTGTTCAATAGACGTGGGTGGAGTGTGAACCGGGCGGATAGTTCAGTCTATCTACTCCAATTGAAAAAAAAAATTAACAAAAGAGAAAAGTGGAAAGATTGGAAAAGAGAAAGCCGGAAACTACATCCTAAACAGGGAACAAGGGATGAGCCTCTACACCTGTTCAATAGACGTGGGTGGAGTGTGAACCGGGCGATTTGACTTGTCAAACAAACGTTATTATAATTTATGGGGTTCAGACTTCAACGAGAGACGACGAATCCTTTTGAAGTTCTAAGAAATTATCAGATTCCAACTATAACAGAAAAATATTGAATATTACTTGATGTATGTGAGTGTATAATAATTCAAATTTGTCTATGTGATATTCAGATGATAATGTATATTCCTAAGTGTGTGTATGTTTAGTAGACATTAGGTATGGTGTTTCTTCACCTGTGGGTTTACGTACACACCACTTTGACCCAAAGAGTTGAGAGTTCAAATTGAAATTAAAGTTAAGACCTATTAGGATTAATGTGTTGCTATTAACGTTATAAAGATCTGCGGTGTGGAGTAATGAATATCGACTCGGAATGCGAAGAGCCGAGTTCGAATTCTAGATGAGTTCCTTACATTCACTTACGGTCTAATAACTACTCTTGGGTAAGGCATGAATCATTCTCAGCTATTGAATATCAAAATAGACTGGGCCTTGTGGAATGTTACGGTAGCTTACTGCGGGAAAATCCGCCTTATCAGCCATGAATCGAAATCAGGTCACGATCCGCACTACGCGTTGCACTTAACGTTTTAAATAAAAAACTCACACAACTAATTAAATTCACATACACATGTATGCGCATGCGTACACACACGTACATACACAATATATATATATACTAACTAGGCCATGAATATTTGTCTATACTGTTCTTCTCATCTTTATTGCCATGTCTGTGATGTTTTGGCCATTGTACAATTGGGCCTTCTTCAGAAATTCAGACACTGACATCCTCAAGGACACATGGCCCAGTGGATATAGGCGTTAGTTAGTTCCAGTGACTTGATCAGATTTGTTGTGAGTTCAATAACAGACTACAGCAGTGGTGAACAAATAACTTAGAGAATTAAGTTAAGGAAGATAACTACATGTCATTCGGAAGTGGCATCGAACATGGAATGAGAATTATATAACCCTGTGATCGAAATAAAGGGTTCGGTTGAAAATTCGTAGCACCTGAAGAAGGTCGATGTGTACAACAGCCGAAGCATCGTAAACATGGCAATAAAGATGAGAACAACAGTCCGAACAGTATAAATGATATAAAAAAAAATGAGAGTTGAACTGCCATGTATTAGATGGCAGTGAATGCTGGATAATTTTCTCACAGATGAAAAGAAAACCGAGATACAATTGACGAAGAGAAGTTTAAAAAAATAGAAACAAAATTTCTCAGAATTAGAGAGAGGTAGCTGAAAGTTCTATCATGAGAAAGGGGTGTTTGGAAAATATGACACTCAAAGGACAGATCAAAGTCAAAATGTACTGCGGAATGACTGACAAACAATGGTGATGAAAGATGGCAAAAAACAGAAAAACCAAAGAATAGGGAAATGTGGAGAGACATGATCGTCCAAGAACTGAAGAGAACGTTACATAGAAGATGAAGATGTATTGCATATAAAATATAATTTTAGCAAAGCTGAGACTAGTAATTGCTTATTATTTTATACCTAGTTAATCAGAATCATGACCCAGTCACTCATTGCAATTTGCACATTCACCAAAAGAACCCATCCATCATCAATTAAACCACCATATATCACAATACCGCACACTCTGGGAAGCCTAAAAATTCACCACATGGCATAAAAATTTCATGTTTGTAAAGTTCTATAAATAACAATTTGTAAATGATACGCAATGAGGAGAGGGTTTGAACCCCAAAATCAAACTAAAACGTCAAAACAAATACACAAATAAAAATAACTGATATTAGACCCATCAAATCCTCAAAAATATGAAAGAGAGGCTGCTGTATTTTGTTTTTTAAAAAAATCAAGAGGCGCTCTCGCTAAAAGAGAGTAAAAGAAAAAATAAATACGGTCATGAGCAAAGAAAAATTCTGAACTAGTCGAGATGTTAAAAAAAAACGAGTCAGCAAACTAGGGACGTTGAGAATATCGACTTGGATCATAGCCAAAGATAGAGCCGTGAACAGGTCGGGTACGACATTTACATTAGCTATGTACAGAAGTTAAATAGATGAGCATCATTGTTGCTCCAAACTGTTGACCTTGTGCCAGACGTTACTTTTAATTGTTATACAAGTTCGAATACACGCCTCCGTGGGTCGGTATTCCTCCAACCCTCCCTTTCCTTTCGCCATGTCGAACTGATTTCAACAGGCAAAATGGAAGCGGAAAATATTTCTTTTAATTTCTTGATTGCGTTTTTTTTTCTTTTCTTCGAAGAATTCTTTTTCTTTTTTTTTTCTTCCTTCCATATTTTTTATCACTTATCACAGAAATTATCTTCATCGACGAATTGTTTCCACAGCCTAGGTTAACTGTGCGCTTCCTCTACGATCTCAGCACTCTGCCATCTGCCCCCAAGGCACATCCGGGGAACACTCAACCGGAAGTGGGTTCCCAAATCAAATATACGCTACATCGGAGGCCGCATTGCAAACGAGGGGCTTCCTATTGAGAAAGAAAGACGGGAGATAGAATGGATTGAAGCGATGGAACAGGAGAAGTAAATGCTATTCAACCAGAAAGGGTGTATGAGTTAATGTTTCAGATTGAAAGTAATGGCCTCTCTTGTAGTTTAGGCATTAATTTATTTGCTGGTGTTCATAATAGATAGAAATATCTCTTCATATATATATATATATATATATATATATATATATACGTGTCTGTGTGTTTGTATAAAAATTCAGATATAAATAAAATATATCAGTGAAAAGAAGAGTAGGAATAAAAGCAAATGGATAACTTTTCTTTACCGGTGCGTTTCGTCCTCTGCAAATATTATGGTTTTATTTTGCAATATGCATTTATGAACAGAAATATTAAATGAAACCTTTACACTTTTTTAATTTAAAAACGCTGAAAAATTTTCTATAGACTAACTGTGAATGTAACGATAAAATATTGATGAAACTAAGATGTAATTTTTTACAGAAGGATGCTACGGATATCGTGGACTGAACATACAAGCAACGACGAAGTGTTAGAAAGAATGGCAACAAAAAGGAAATTGATGCTGAGCATCAGGAAGAGACAACTGAAGTTCCTGGGACATTCAATGAGGAAGGAGAGCCTGGAGAACATGACACTGACTGGACAGATAGAAGGAAGGAGAGACAGAGGAAGGCAGCGGATAACATATTTGCAGGGCCTGATCAGGTGGATGACGGAACGGGGGTTGCCAGGAGCAACAGGAACAAACATACTAAGAGCCACAAGGGATAGGGAGACGTGGAGATCCATGATCGCCTACGTCCTGAAGGGACAGGGCACATAGAAGAAGAAGAAGAAGATGTAATTTAATGCCTAATTTGTTGATTGAATACAATATGCATTCTTTGCTTTAAGTGATTGATATGTATATATTCACAGAGAGCTGTAGAGATTTAACAAATAGCACGAAGGGAATGAAATTCTATTTGTGATAGAAATAATCTGGTAAAAATGTTATAAAGTTTCATGAACCAATTTTAAAGTATAGTTATTGAATAATTCTTTAGCACAAAATTTGCAGCAGATAAGTAAACGGATTGATTACAAGGTGCGAATCATTTTATTGGCCTCCACGTTCAGCAGATTTATTTCCATGAATTTTTTTTATGGGGATATCTGAAAACAATTGTGTATGAAACCCAACCTAGTTCATGAGAAGATTTGAAAGTTAAAATACCTAGGAAGTGTTCTAACAGGAGATGAAAAGTGCGACAAGGAGATCCGAAGACGAATTGGCATGGCAAAGGACGCGTTCCAGAAGATGAGCAAAATACTAACACACAGGAAAATCTCAATAGAAACGAAGAAAAGAGTTCTAGACTGCTACGTGATGTCAGTTCTTCAATACGGCTGTGAATGCTGGACAATATCATCGAAAATGAGGACAAAACAGGAAGCGGCCGAAATGTGGTTCTACAGAAGGATGCTACGGATATCGTGGACTGAGCATACAAGCAACGACGAGGTGTTAGAAAGAATGGCAACAAAAAGTGAGTTGATGCTGAGCATCAGGAAGAGACAACTGAAGTTCCTGGGACATGCAATGAGGAAGGAGAGCCTGGAGAACCTGATACTGACTGGACAGATAGAAGGAAGGAGAGACAGAGGAAGGCAGCGGATAACATATATGCAGGGTCTGATCAGGTGGATGTCGGAACGGGGGTTGCCAAGAGCAACAGGAACAAACATACTAAGAGCCACAAGGGATAGGGAGACGTGGAGATCCATGATCGCCTACGATCTGAAGGGACAGGGCACATAGAAGAAGAAGAAGATTTCAGACATCACTGTAAATCAGTTGGAAAATGTTTTCCGTGAACTGCAAATCGTATTACTCTTTGTATTGCTAATGATGGAGGACATTGGGAAACTTAAATAAAATTTCAATAAAACCTTACAAAATATAGATTTACTTCTTCCTAATCCTTTTTACAAATTATTTCTATCGCAAATACAAATAAAATTAGAATTTTTTCAAAGTGCACACGAACTATATGGACACCCTATATATATATATATTTAATATATTTTTAATTTCTTTGCAAATCTATTTAAAAAGGAAAAGTAGACTAATTTTTCTCCAGTTTCTGAAAGGATTTTTCTGTTGCTGAGTTATCCCCCGTGGGGATCTTCATATCGAAATGGCCATTCAACATCATTGAATTAATCCTTTTTTAATATATATTTGCTCTGTAATATTTTATTACATGGAGCTCTCTTCCTGTATCATTTTTTAATATTAAAATAAAATTTTTAATATTAATTAGGATCGGGTTTTTGGAATTTACCTTCCTGCTTTTTTCCCTTGGATTGAAGTATCTGAATTAATATATATATATATACAGCTTACAATGCATACATCGTCGTCTAAATTTCGCAAAAATCAAAATAACACTGAGTGTCAACGCCCATACACGAAATTGAAAAATATAAAATGCAGACAATTCCCCATCGCATCGTATATATATATATATATATATATATATATATATATATATATATATATATAAGCAAATATTTAGAGGTATAAAATTTGTATACTATTTTAAAAACAAGGAATTTATTAACAGTTTCAAAGTCCCTTCCGTCCAACATTTCATTAGTAAAAAAAAACGAATGAAACGAAAAGAACAATGACAAACAAAGTATTATCATTAAGTTTTTATATAAATTTTCATGTGTTCTAATCATTAGTTTTATTTTCGAGCGCTTTCGTCTGTACTTTTAGCCATTAACAAAAATGTTTTTTTTATTTGTAAATAAATATGGGAAATGTTTATCAATATAAAGTAATGTTAATGTTAAGTTTAAAATGAAACTTCGCAAACTTGCATAAATGAGAGTTTGTTGCCCAAATGCTCAATATATATATCAGGCTGTTAATACAATCTGTTTATGCGCGCACACACACACACACACACACACACACACACACACACACACACACACACACATATATATATATATATATATATATATATATATATAACCTGAAGAGTATGAGTTGGACATATATATATGTATATATATATAATGTAACTAATGTAAATAATCTATCTATACATATATATATAGAGAGAGAGAGAAGGGAACAAGAATGCGAAAAATGTAACTAATGCAAATTATATATATATATATATATATATAGATAGATAGATAGATAGATAGATAGATAGATACATATGCGCTCTCAGACCCTGATTCAGCACTCTGGAAGAATGGTAGACTTTGGAAAAAAGTAGCTACTCTAGCATCTACGCATCATTCCTTCAGCAATGAATTAGAACACTCTCAGCTATTGGGTTGTATAATGATAATATACACGCTAAAAAGTCTTCATCCTTCTACCGAGCGCCCATAGCTCAGAGGTAGAATCGCCGACTGACGCCCATTCGGTCGGGTTTCAATCCTGGGTTAAAAAACAATCGGAGTCTAACCGTACTGAGGAGCTGTGATACAGCGAAACAAATCTGTCTGCGGATGATTATATATATATATATATATATATATATATATATATATAATTTACATTAGTTACATTTTTCGCATTCTTGTTCCCTTCTCTATTGTCATATCCACGACGTTTCGGCTATTCTTTAACCCGATCTCCTTCAGCCGATTAAAACTTCGAACTGAACCTTTATTCCGATCGCTGTGGTAGATTGTTCCCCTTCTACGATAAATATCTTCCGGATATCATAGTTATCTCCCTTTAACTTAACTCTGTATGTTTTTTTTAAACTGCTGTATCCAGTTATTGAACTCATAACTCTTTAAGAGAAGTATCTGTATATAAGCAATGCTTTTGTTCGCTTGGTCATGTGTCTTCACTGTTCAATTTGAAATTCCAATCACCTGCAGAAGGTCGGAGCGTACAATGGCTAAAATGTCGTGAATATGGAAATAAAAATGAGGCGACAGTCCAAACAATGTAAATAATGTAAATAATTACAATACCTTATCTCAGGAAGAAAGATAGATAGATAGATAGATAGATAGATAGATAGATAGATAGATAGATAACATGGACAACCCAATATATAGATAATGTGAAAAAAACATGCTGGGTTGAATAAATTGATACGAATAAAGAAGTAGACAGAAAGATATTGTAAAGAGGCCGAGTTAAATAGATAGATTGATGTGAATACGCTGGCAAAGATATAATCTGTAACTCCCTCCATCGGTACACCGTGCGATAAAATTCTGTTATCATAATTTGTTCTGCTGAATGCATTAGTTTCCTCATCGCAAACATTTCGCTTGAGAAACATATATTTTATCAGCGCTAACCAATTCCGTATTCCGTGCCTGTTTTCGCAAAACAAATTTGAAGAACAAAGTGGGGAAAGTCTCATTTCCTTAACAAAAACAGATCTTACGTTTGTTTTACGTCTGATCAATCCTTTCAAAATTATTTAAATTCAAACCATTATTTAGACTGTAAAATACAGTTTTGCCTTAATATTTTGGGTACTTTTTCCAGATACCCGTTCTCCAATATAATCACTAGCTTTGTTTGTTAGATATAGTTAACATACTCTTGCTCTGTGTACTTTTGACCACTTATCTCAATGATTTCAATTAGTTGACTTAGGGGGTTACTAGCTAAGGTTCATACTCTAAGTTCATTTGATAGCTTATCTCAATATTAGCAATGCGTTGGCTGACTTTCGTGCTTATTGGCTAAGGTTTTTACTATAGGATTATTTATTAGGTTGTCCTAAGAGTTCGTAAACACTTTGAAATTTTACTCGCAAAAACAACAAAAATTATTGCGTAAAATAAAGACCATCATTTTCCAAGACTTTCTGCCATCGATTTACAAACTTTCGGATCTGGTCAAAGTACCATTCAGCCGGCTTCGAATCAAAGAATTCTTGACACGCTTCTTCGACTTCATCAAACGAGTCGAATCGACGGCCCTTCAGAAAGTGTTGCATTGAGCGGAAAAGGCCGTAATCTGATGGAGCACAGTCAGGACTGTAGGCTGGATGTGGCAGAACCTCAACGCCGTCCAGCTCTTCAAACTTGTCTTTGGTCTTTCTGGCGGTGTGTGGCTTGGCATTGTCCTGCTGCATCAAAGTGCGCTTTCCATTGATCAGAGCCGGGTACTTTTGCTTCAACTTTCCGTAGACCCGCTCAAGTTGCTGACAGTAAAGTACGGCACTGATGGCACGACCATTAGGAACCAACTCAAAATGCACAATTTCTTCAAAGTTCCACCAAACGCACAACATGACTTTCTTGCCGAATAGATCTTGTTTTGAAACCGACGGTGTCTCTTGCCCTTTCTGAACCCATCACTTGTCTCGATTGAGCTGGACCAGATAGACCCATTTCTCGTCGAATGTCACAATGCGCTTCCAAAAACGCTCGTCCAATGGATTGCTGAACGATTGACGGAAAATTTCAACTCGTCTGTTGGCTTGTGCTTCGGTGAGTTCGTGCGGATCTTGGTTCAGCTTTTTGTGAACAAAATCAAGTTGCTTCAAATGTCGGTGAATTGTCGATTTGCCAACTCCAAGCTCATCAGCCAATTCTCGAGTGCTCGATGAAGGCGCAATGTCCAAAGCGGTTTGCAAGTCTCCCTCATCCAACGTTAACGACCGTCCCGAACGAGGCTTATATTCAAGACTCATGTCACCAGAATCGAAACACTTGTACCACTTGGAGATCGCTGCATATGCAATTGTTACTTCACCTTCGGCAGCACAAATCTCTTCTGCAGCTATTCTAGTTGAAAGACCTCGCTTCCAGCAGTAACGAATCAAAACTCGCAGCTCAGTTTTATCAACTGCCATCTGGAATACATAGATGAAGATCATTATCACAATATAAACGCAAAATTGCATCAAAATTTAATTTTTCGCAAGTGTTTACGAACTTTTGGGACAACCTAATATTAATTTCTCTCAATTTTTTTAATGCGATGGTTAACTTTAGTGCTTACTGGGTAAGGTTCTTACTCTAAATTCATTTGATAGCTTATCTCAATATTTTCAGTGAGTTGGCTGACTTTCGTGCTTACTGGCTAAGGCCCTTACTATAGGTTCATTTGATAGCTTATCTCGATATTTTCAATGCGATGACTGGCTTTCGTGTTTACTGGCTAAGGCCCTTACTATAGGTTCATTTGATAGCTTATCTCAATATTCTAAATGCGATGGTTTACTGTTGCTTAGTGACTTCGGATCTTACTCTAGATCCATTTGATCACATCTCAATGATTTAATGCGATTTTTGACATTGGTGCTTACTGGGTACGGATCTTACTCTAGGTTCATTTGAGAGCTTATCTCAATGTTTTAATGCGATGGTTGTCTTTGGTACTTACTGGCTAAGGCTTTTACTCTAGCATCGTTTGAACAACAGAGGACGGAAAGAGTGATACTAAAATTCAAAGTCACATTGGGATGGCCGAAGAGGCATTCCAAAATATGTTAACAATTTTCTCTACGAAACAAGTAATAATTACAAATGAGAAAGAGAGAATGCACAGTTCTTAATAAAAGAATGAATCCGAAGTGAGAATTGCAAATCGTAGATATCGAAATTACCCAAGTGAGGGAAATTTAAGTATCAGGGAAGTGTTTTGAAACTTCCCAAATATTACCAGGGCAATAAGCACGACACTGAAATTCAAAGTCTTATTGGGATACCTATGGAAGCATTTCAAAAGCTAAGGAGTAGATAGACTAAACTATCGCCCGGTTTACACTCCACCCACGTCTATTGAACAGGTGAAGAGGCTCATCCCTTGTTTCCTGTTTAGGATGCGGTTTCCGGTTTTCTCTTTTCCAATCTTCTCACTTTTTTTTCAATTGGAGTAGATAGACTAAACTATCGCCCGGTTCACACTCCACTCACGTCTATCGAACAGGTTAAGAGGCTCATCCCTTGTTTCCTGTTTAGGATGCGGTTTCCGGTTTTCTCTTTTCCAATCTTTTCACTCCTATGTAGCCCCCTGCACATCAGTGGCGTTACCGCCTTGCTCGGGGTGATATGATTAAAAAAAAATAACTGGAGGGAAGGGACGGATTAATACCTTTCCCAAGTGTACAAGCGCGTAAGTGAATGCAGGGCATTCAACTGGAATTCGAAATCGGCTCACCGATTTCTCTTTTCGAGCCGATATCCACTGCACCACAAAGCACATCCGTCGATAAACGCTTACAGCACCTGGTATTCCCAAGCGGCCACCCATCTAAGTACTGATCATGCTCAACGTTTCTTAAATTCGGTGATCGAACGAGAACCGATGTATTCAACGTCATATGACCGTAAGCAACAGTGGCAGCAGAGTGCATTGCTTGGGGTGAAAAAATATTCAAATTTCAGTATCTGTTTTGTTTTAGTGTCCCCGATTTGTAATTTGCATCTCCGGCTCCTCTTTTTGCTGATGACCATGCATTCGGTTTCCTCGTAGTTATCGTCTTTTCTTCTCGCTTTCCTTAGTTACATTCTATTGGCAATTTTGAGATGACTTACATATCTAAACTTATTTGTAAATGGAACTTTGTCTCTGTGTGTGTGTGTCTCTGTGTGTTTGTGTGTGCCCGTTACCTATAGACTCCGAAACGGCTGTACCGATTTTCTTGGAAATTTACACAGTTGTACTATAAGCGACTGCGAGTATTCTTAGCTAGGTTTTGTGTCGAGGTATTCCCGATAAATATCGAAAATCGATAATCGAAAAAATCGGTTTATAGAAGGAATGGTCCGATTTTAATCAAATTTGATACACTCGTAAACAAAGACATAAGAAACGATATTCAGAAGTTTCAAGTTTGCAGTTCTTACAATAGTGCAGAAAATCGATAATATATATATATATATATATATATATATATAAAAGGCAAGATGTTTGTGTGTCTGTCTGTTTATCTACCTGAATGTCTGTATTTTTTTCAGCCCTTTTATTTTAGTTTTTGCTTCGGGTTTGGCTCTAAGTAGGTATAATTGTAGTTCTTAGTCTCAGCCATGATACCATTTACTTAGAGGAGTTATTTAACCTTCAAAATTCAGTTTACAACGAAAAAAACTTATTTGATATCGATACCAGGAAATCAAAATTTGACTTACATCCATTCATTTTTCATTCAGTCTACGGTTTCACTTTAACTGGAAACAACGATTGATTTTTAGTCTTTCGTGCCAACGTCCAAAGAGTCTGAGCTCCAGGACCATGGATTAGTTTTAAAGCTTTCATTATACCCAAGCAACGCCGGGCTATACTGCTAGTATATATATGCGATTGGTAAATTGTCGCAATTATTTTATTAGGTGCGATTGGGAAATTGTCGCAATTATCTTATTATTTAAAATATTCTTTATGCTGAGTCTGAGCTCCAGGACCATGGATTAGTTTTAAAGCTTTCATTAAACCCGAGCAACGCCGGGCTATACTGCGAGTATTAATTAAATGTAATTTCGTGCATTTGGGGGAAGTGGGATCGTATTTTCAGGGTACATTTTGTTCTTCTGCTTAATTACCAGGAAATTGATAGCATTTTTCTTTTTCTTTTTTATGCGAAGAGTTTTTACCTGAAAAGCGGGCTATTTGAATTTACAACAAATTTAAATCGGTCTTTGAAAGAGTTTATGATTTCTTAGATGTGGTAATGGGTGGGACTAGGAATAGATAGGAACATGCCGATACATTGTTCTCGCCCAATTGAACGAATATGCGTGAACCCTTTACACACAGAGGTCATTTTGATTAACTTTGATTATTTTCTCATCAGACTTTACGGCGACTTCGTCCATTAGGTCTTTATGACATTCGACCTTATCAAGGAACATTCTCTCTTTTCAAAAATAAAATTAAATAGAGAGAAGAAAAAATTACGAAATAAATAAAAAAAACTGGTTTTAAAAACATCCTAAAAATTATTTTCTGTTTGTCCCTTTCTCGCACAAAAAATACTATTCAATACAGAAGCAAGAATTTGCATATTGAAGCATTGCTTTAAATTGTTCAATGTCGTTCGCATGCTTGCTTCGTCACACAAGTGCGCACGCGCCAACATGCATTCAGCCGATTAGAAATAGTAGCCGATTCAAATATTTTTTTTACGTATTTGTTTTATTTTCTATTCTTCATTTCTTTTTTTTATTTTCTTTTATTTTTTTATATGTTTCTTTCTTCTTCAGTGTTCTCAAAATACTGGATTTGTTTCCCTCTATTATTTTTGTTTTTAAGATATAAAATCTCTCGCTCAGTTTCTCGTTCTCTTTCATCATCACGTATTTTCTCGCTTTCACATTTGTTTTTTTTTTTTTCAAATTTTAGTTTATTATTACTGTTGTCTCTTCCCCGCCTTCAGCTTTCCCATCGCCTGCCAAACACACGCCATGAGCTCCCTTCTTCTCAACCCGGAAACATTCACGAATACAATTCTGTGACTATTGTAACTTTTCAAATTCGGGCGATTCCTATTTTACCAAACTTTAAGCCCAAACAAAATAGTGGCCGCCCATAAATACACTGGTATTTGTGATTATCTGAATTCATCCGTACGTAATACGTAAGTTTTAAATGCCCACAAGTCTCCCTGGCACCACAACACACATCGTTGTGTGCAATGTGGTGCTGGACGTGCGTTGCGGTGGAAGATATGCGTTCAGGTGCAGTGGGTAACAGCTCGCAATATAAAATCGGAGAGCCGAGTTCGAATTCGTTGCATTTAATTACGCGCAAATACATTGGGGAAAAATTATTAATTCTCTCCCAGCTATGGGCTAAACAGCAGAACAGAATGGGTTCTATAGCCTTGGCTGGTAACTAGGCTATTGCAGAAAGTAATGTCCATTTCAGAGTCAAACCAGAGTACTAAAACACAGGAAAATCTCATTGGAAACAAAGAAAAGAGTGCTGGATTGCTATTTGATATCTGTCTTTCTTTACGACAGTGTATGTTTGACGACCTTATCAAGGGTGAAAGAGAAGCTCGAGGCAACAGAAATGTGGTTATACAGAAGGATGCTGAGAATACCATGGACGGAGCACGTGTGCAACGATGAGGTATCGGAAAGGATTCAAACGAGAAGAAAACCCATACTAAATATCTGGAAGAGACAAATGAGGTTTCTAGGACACGTAATGATGATAGAAGGCCTAAAGAACTTAATATTCACAGGTCAGATAAAGGGGAGGAGAGACTGGGGCAAGCAGCGCGAGACGGACTTGTTAGATCTTCGCAAATGGATGGCGGAGCGGGGCTTAGAAGAGATACCAAGAGAAACAATATTGAGAGCGACAAGAGACAGAGCCAAGTGGAAGTCCATGATCGCCAACGCCCTGAAAAGACACGGCACATGAAGAAGAAGAGAATAAATCGTTTAACCCCTGCCATATGTGTGCGTGGGTATTTGCGACCACTTCAAGATCATCCTTTCCAAGTACCTGGAATGAATTTAACCCTGGGTGGTATACTTATCTCGGTGGTCGGTTTGTCTCACTCTCTCTCACTAACCCCACTTGGTCACTCTATCGTTTTCGCATCTGTCACCCGCAATTCATAAATTTGTCGATTACTTGTTCCAGTTAACTGGGACCCCACACGTGAAGCTGAAATTGATAAAAATATAGATTCACCCATCACTCATTCAAAAGTGGCATCCTGCGAAGCTCGAACCCTCTACACAAGCAAATTTTTTGACAATTTTGATCTGCTAGTCTAGATCAGGTGCACTCTATCCTTCAAACTATTTACGTTAAATTTCCAACGTGTATAAATTAATAAATATACATGTTATCCTACGTCTATGGCACGACTCGGAGTTTCATGCGTTATGTAATCATCAGGTGCATATTACAAACTGACCGTTTAATAGATTTGAATATAAGTCTACCCAATGTTCATGGGGGTTAAATTTTAAGCTGTTAGTTTACGTTTCTTTTCATATATTAAGAGTAAAATTTAATATATCAAAAGTAAAATTTAAATAGATATGGCGATAAAACCTTGAAGTTTTAAATTAAAAAGATTAACCACAAGATTCTTTTAGCCGAGAGTTTAAAGTACGTCAGATCCAATGACGTTTTTGCCGTAGGTGAACGCAGTTTTAAATCCTGCTAGAGAACTCACATTTTTCTTAAAATATTTCTCGAATATTCAGGCCGTTAGATGGAAATGAATAAATATACAATTTAGTGAATAAACAGAGCGTCTACTCAAATATGGGTACCCACTAAAAATAACGCTTAAGCAATAAATAAAAAAATATGTCGGGTTATTAAATGAAAAATCCCTTGCTAAAAGTCATCTTTGTAAGTCTACACTTCATTCGTCAGATAAAAGTTCTATTGCTCAACATCTAAAAACACATTCCCGTCCATCTTCATAATAAAAGAGAATATTTGTTGACAACACAAATGTACTACATCACAAAAATCTATATAAATAAAATTGTACTTGTCCGTTTGTTACCATCCGCTAATCTACAAAATGGCTGCACCAATTGTTTTGAAATTTTGCTATAGCATTTTAATCGAATACGAGTGTTTTTTTTTTATATACCTTATAGTAAAAATATTACAATATTAAAAATATATATATATTTTGCGAAGTCGATTAGAGCCGATGAGAGCCGAACCAAAAATTATTATTGATATCTAATTTATTTCGTTGGATTAGTAAATAAATTTCTTTTTTTGTTTTTAGATCTAAGCCATTTTTTATTATTTCAATTTTGGCGAGCGTAAACCTTCCCTTTTTTAAAAAGTAAAGTTGTCTATTTATTTTCTTTCAACGAACGATATCCCATTTATTTCTTTGGTTTAGTAAATAAATTTCTTCGTTTTTTTTTTTAGACCTAAGCCATTTTTTATTATTATTTCTATTTTGGTGAGCGTAAGCCTTCCCTTTTTAAAAAAGTAAAGTTTTCTATTTATTTTCTTTCAACGAACGATATCCCATTTATTTCTTTGGTTTTAGAGCCGATGAGAGCGGAAGCAAAAAAACTTTTATTTTCACTATGGACGCCTAGAAAACAGAAAAACTCCACATCTAAGGTAAACGAAATAATATATTCTAGAATTTCTGTTAGCAAATACGAAACTAACACACACGAGATATATAAATAATTATACACGATTCTCAAAAAATTTAGTGCACAATTCCCCTATTTTGTTGTATTAGTAAATGAATTTCTTTTATTTTTTTTTAAGCTTAAGACCTTTTATTATTATTATTTCTATTTTGGTGAGTGTAAACAACAGAAATATCTTCCCTTTAAAAAAAAACAAACTCTTTTCATTTTTTTTCAACGAATTATTATTGATATACCATTACAGCTAGTAATAAATGAAACTTTACATTCTCTAGGCCCTCTATATCAAAATCAACCAATCAACATTCAACAAAATTTGCTATGAGCATAACATATTAAAATACTAATAAAACTTAATGTCATTTTAGATTTCTACAACTTTCCAGCCAGCTTCCTTATATAAAAATGCTTGCTTTGCAAAATATTCCATAACTATAACGGATAAATTAAACATTTTAAAATACCTGTAACAGAAAGTGTTCAGGCGTTTTTAAAAATCACAACGGAATACAGATTTTTAATAAGTTAGATTTTGTAATTTAAC
Source organism: Ascarosepion bandense (assembly GCA_037127315.1). NCBI lineage: Eukaryota > Metazoa > Mollusca > Cephalopoda > Sepiida > Sepiidae > Ascarosepion > Ascarosepion bandense. Next base: position 6,624,522 of record JBBBDQ010000151.1, read on the forward strand.
AAATTTAGATGAACTTGGAAAAGAGCGAAAGTAATTGGGGTTAAAAAAAAATCTACGGCACCTTCCTTGACGAATTTCATCTTAACAACAAGAAACTGTTTCTTCTTCTGTGTGCTGTGTACCTTCAGGACGTAGGCGGCTATAGCCTTCCACATCTCCCTATCCTTTGTCATTCTTGCTACCACTTCTATTATCCCATTCAATAAACGCAACACCATCTATCTGCTCGCTATATATATATATATATATATATAGGTTTCGTTGAATAATATAGACAAATTTTGTCTATTTATTTTGTATAGGATCCTTTCGTATAGTCTGATAAGCTTGATGGTGCTATCGTTAAAAGACGACAAGAAATCAGAGTAATTGTTGATTTTTTCATAAGGTCTGAGCTTTCGGCTTACATAAGCCAATATCAAAGAATGAACATTAACATATAGTGAACACAGAACATTTAAGTTCTAACAAAGTGGAATTAAACAAAGAGAATTAAATCAAAGAGACAAGCACCATCAAGCTTATCAGACTATACGAAAGGACCCTACACAAAATAAATAGAAAAAAATTGTCTATATTATTCAACGAAACCTGTATTAATGAAAAAATGCTGCCAAAATACACACATTTATATATATATATATATAAATAAAGAACTAATGGATTTTTTATTTATTCTTTATTATTTGAGTAAATACTGAAATGGTCTGAAACCACGTCGAATTTAAGGACGGTTTCTCCTGCCAAGGAGGGTGCTGGTTCAAATTCTGCCGGAAAGTTCATACTTTACTTTAATGAAATTTATCGAATATTTCGACTGGTACGCGAAAATAAATTATGTTTATAATGATGAATAAATAAACAGAGTGTTTACTTAAATATGGATATGGATATCTACTAAAAGATAACCCTTAATTTTAAAAAAATATATATATATATACACAATTTAGACACACACACACACACGCAGACATTTATATATATATATATAGGATGTGGTTGGTAAATTGTTACTATTTCATATTTTAAATTCCGCGCTTGCTCCTTGTTTGTTTTTAATTTTGTTGGCTGCACCATGACCCAACTCACTCTGCCAAAAATATGGAAACGGCCTAAAGTACTACTTGGTATTTGCGCCGAAAGCTCCGATACAAATACTTTTGATTGTTTGGGTGTCAGTTCAAAGTCAGTAAAGAGGATTAGGAAAAAGTTGGATGAGTCTAATGGGAACCACGAAAGTGTTTTGTGTGATCACTAGAGATGACAACATTTTTATTTATCTTTCCACAGGGTTTCAGACTCAACACGGATACCTACATCATGTGCTTTGAGGAAGCAGTGCAGACATGGGTCAAGAAAATACACTACCGGCCATAATTATAAGGCCGTCCCAATTTTAAAAAAATATGTATTTTATACTATTTTTAGTATTTATTGCTAAGTGGATAATTCTAAATGAAAATAGAATGGTTCTTGTGTTTATCATGGACTGAGCATGCGAGCAATGATGATGTTTTGGAAAGAATGGCAACGAAAAGGAAATTAATACTGAGCATCAGGAAGAAGCAACTGAAGTTCCTGGGACATGCAACGAGGAAGGAGGACTTGGAGAACCTGATACTGACAGGCTAGATAGAAGGAAAAAGAGACAGAGGAAGGCAGCGGATAACATATTTGAAGGGCCTGATCAGGTGGATGACGTAGCGGGGGTTGTGTGGTGTAACAGGAGAAAACATACAAAGAGCCACCAGGTATAGGAAGACGAGGAAAGCCATGATCGCCTACGTCCCGAAAGGATAGGCCACATAAAGAAGAAGAAGAAGAAGAAGAAGAAGAAGAAGAAGAAGAAGAAAATGTGCATCAAATGAACTGTTCTGGTGTCCAGTTTTTGTGCTCTCCTCCCCATGCTAGTCTCTTCTTATTGGCTGGCCGAATCAAAGGCTTCCTGGCTGCCTTGTAAAATTTTGCAAATTAATAATAGCAAAAGAATCATTCTATTTTTATTTAGAATTATCCACTTGATAATAAATACTAAAAATAGAATGAAATAAATAACTTCTTTTTAAAAACTGGGGTGGCCTAATAATTATGGCCGGTAGTGTATGTTAAAACCGTATCAATAAGATGGCTATATTTTGTCCCAAATCATGAGGAAATTTTCAAGGGTTTCTTTCACGATGGCCTCCAAGATTATTGGTAACCAGCCAAGTTCTCCCTTTCAGAAATATTATTTTCGATTATCAATATTATTAGTTTCTAATAAATACTAAAAACAGTATGAAGTAAATCATTTAAAAAAAACTGAGCTTTCCTAATAATTTTGGCCGGTAGTAAATATCTGTTAAAATCAGATCAGTGCTTAATGGCGTCATTTCGACGATAATTTATCCATCGCATCTTGTACATAAACAACTGTGTGAATCTGATTTAAATATATTAAAGGATAGAGTGCACCTGATGTAGTTTAAGGATTAAGATCGTTTATTCATTTGTTTTTGTGGTGATTTCGATTCTGAAAAGTTGCTAATTTTATATGACTAGATCTATAGCCCGGCGTTGCTCGGGTGTAATGAAAGCTTTAAAACTAATCCATGGTCCTGGAGCTCAGACTCTTTCGACGTTGGCACGAAAACTAAAAAGCAATAGTTGTTTCCAGTTAAAGCAAAATCGTAGACTGAAAGAAAAATGAATGGATGTAAGTCAAATTTTGATTTCCTGGTATCGATATCAAATAAGTTTTTTTCGTTGTAAACTGAATTTTAAAGGCTAAATAAGTCCTCTGAGTAAATGGTATGATGGCTGAGACTAAGAACTACAATTATACCTATTAGAGCCAAACCCGAAGCAAAAACTAAAATAAAATGGATGAAAAAATACAGACATACAGGCAGATAAACAGACACTCACACAAACATCTTGACTTTTATATATACATATATTGTCGATTTTCTGCACTATTGTAAGAACTGCAACCTTGAAACTTCTGAATATCGTTTCTTATGTCTTTGTCTGTGAGTGTATCAAATTTGATTAAAATCGGACCACTCCTTCTATATCCCGATTTTTTCGATTATCGATTTTCGATATTGATCCTGGGTACCTCGACACAAAACCTAGCTAAGAACACTCGCAGACGCTTATAGTACAACTGTGTAAATTTTCAAGAAAATCGGTTCAGCAGTTCTGGAGTCTATAGGTAACGGACAGACACACACACAGACACACACACAGACACACACACAGACAAAGTTCTATTTATAAATAAGTTTAGATAAAAGGGCGGATGTATATTTTTGTGGATGTGGGCTCTACGTGCGTGTCACCATTGAGTATAGATATTAACAAAAGTAAACGATCTACGGATCACAGATATAAAGACCAAGCGGGAAAGAGAAATATTCAGACTCGGAGAAGAGATAAGCTCTCAGTTAACTTCATTCCATGCTCTTTAGAGTAGTAACGTTGAAGTGGTCGAAAATGAAGACATCGACACATCGATTGTTTTTGACTGTTCTGACTGTTGTCGCCAGTAGATAAAAGCGTTGCGTGAAGTAATCCAATAACTTGACCCAAAATGTTGTGGGTTCAATACCTGGCGACAGTAGATGTAAACAAAAATTTGGAGAACTGAGTTACTAAAAGAGAATTAAAAAGATTTCGGTTCGAAATTCCAACGTTTCTCACCTGAAGAAGGCCGATGCGTAGAATGAATGAAACACAGTGAATATGACAATAAAAATGAGAACAACAGTTCTAACAAATTGAATAGTTTAAATAACTAACAGTTAAGTGGAATAAGAGATACGTACTTCGGCGATCATGTCTCTTTCGAGACATGACTAACTTAGGTAGAAGATTGTCCCGCAGTAAGTTGACATTACTTTCTGCTGTAGAGTGGTTGCCACCCAAGGCTATAGAACCCAATCTGTCCTGTTATTTAATCCATAACTGGAGGGAAGAGACGGATTATTACCATTTCCCAAGGGTATTTGCGCGTAAGTGAATGCAAGGAATTCAACTGGAATTCGAATTAAATAGAGTTAAATTAAAGATCAAACATTCAATGTGAATGTTTTTGTTTTGCTTTTGTTTTTTTTCTCCTAATCTTGATTTGTTCCTGTGAAAGATCTTCATAAACCTTTCAGGGTAGGAAGCAGCCTTAGAATTTGATCCTGGTTTTCATTAGCTAAAATTCACGTGACCAATAACTGCTAAGCGACGCTCGTGAACCCGTTGTAAAACTCGAAAGTTGTTTAAAAAATGAAATGGGGTCGAGTTGACTCACTCAATGCTAAATGAGCTAAAGCAATAAATACGACATGAAATTCCCTTTCACTGCTGATAGCGCCATTTTAACTTTTAAGAAATCTTCATTTTGGGACCAGCTATACGTGCCGTCAGGAAATGGCTGCTCGCAGATCGGTAATAATCACGGAAAAAGAGGAGTGAATGGAATTCTCGCCTGTTCAGCGGTGAGTGGGGAGGTAGAGAAGACCCAGTATCTCTTGATCATCAAATCGCTGGCAGCTATTTGGCACGGGCCACAGATTGAATCTAATCGCCGGGAAATGGTGGGGTAGGTTTAGAAGTCTACCTCATCATAATATTGATCTAGCGGGCAAGAGGCTGATGTTGAAAGTGTCAATTTGACGACCACTTGTTACGCAGTTCAAGATTTTTCTGGATCCAAGCCTTTTACTTGCTCTTCATGAACAGTATTTATGGAATATATCCCCCCTACCTCTCTCTCTCTCCCTCTCACACGTACCCACACAGACATATATATATATATATATATATATATATATATATATATATATATATATATATATTAGCTTTGTCGTATGAAGGAAAAATATTTACAGTTAATGATATATTGAGAGCAAAGGCATTTAATGCAAGCAGTCTTTTCAATAAAGTTATCGATATCAAAAACAGAATAAATATAATTAAACGTTTATCACTTAGCTAAGTGATGTTATCCTTAGATTTTCTATTCCGAAATTTCGTAGGCGGACCTGTCCGTTCCCTCTTCAGGGGTTAGTGGTTTGTTCGAGAAATCTTGTTTTGAAAATATCTACTTTTCAACAGGTTTCGAAACTGCATGCTTGCATATACGGGGGAGATACCCCTAGATATACTGTGTTTTACCACTCAGCCAAAGAAGACATTTTATTAACCAAAGTCAGAATTAAGCTTTTTGAATAGATATTCTCCTGATCTTTTTAGAACATCTATCTCTGCTCTGGATCGTATACTAATGTAAACAAACGTACTGAAGACAATATTACGAATTATACAGAAATTTACGACATTGGTATTAGCTGACATATTTATTAAATTTATTTGTTTAAACATTTATTTTTTAAGATCTGGTTTTCTCTGAAAGGAGTAAAGTTCAAAGTCTATTTTGCACGATCAGGTGCGTTGTACAACCTCTGTAATTCGGGTTAGGATTTGCTTGTTCCGGTCAATACAGGCTTATCAGCCAGTTAACTTGAGAAGTAATCTCCTAGCCACTAAGTTCAGATCCGTGCCTCAAAGAATGTCAGCGGTTGACTCTAGGTAAACGTAGAGCCAGTTCAGCTGTGTCTGGGAAGTGAAAGCAATGGAAAACCGATGGCAAATATATAAACGTCAACCAGAGTGTGTGTGTGTGTCTGTGTGAGAGAGACAGAGAGACAGAGAAAGAGAAGTTTTATTTTACAGAGGAGGAAAATGTAGGGCCCACTATGGTCACACACTCTGTAATTGACATGTAGAGTTCAATAAGCAATAATATTACGCATATAGCGAATAGATAAAACCCAGCAGGAGAGCTGGGTCTGAATCTCACAATAGTCGAAGTTGCCTTCTTGCCAGGATAAAGTTCTCACTCCTGGGATGGCGATCATAGCGTGGGGCTGTAACACTCCACGCCGGACGGCTACCCTCAAGCCAGATCCTGGTCGAAACGGCACCAGATGTGACGCCTCAGGCCGGGCTGGCCGTCTGTCTAATGTGACGCTTTCTCGCTGACGGTGACCACCAGCGGCCTTGGCCTTCGTGTGACCTTATCAAATCATTCTGACACTTGTGATGTCTACGCGTTTTCAGATTAGCGGAATCGACATTTCAACTCCAAAAGAAGGGAAATTTATATGAACATGAAAGGAGCGAAATTTATACAAACATGAAAGACGAGAAATGTATATTTTTCCAAAATAATTTTATGCTCCCGGCTTTTTAGAAGTACTTGAAAAATAATAAAATTATTATTTTTTTCCTAAGCTCACATCGCGTGACGCAATAGAACTCCAATAACATTGCCAGTATCGATTTCTCTCTCCGTTGTTTTAAGCCAACCAAAGGAAAGTATCCCCGCGGGAGAAGGTAAAGTATCATCGCGGGAGATAGTGTCACAGGGCATCTTTGGAGTCTTCTGATGAAACTCCACTGATGTTTATACGAACATGAAGCTTTAAGTAATTGTCACTGAGTGTTTGTACGTGCTATCCTTGTTCAGGTTGTTGGTCACAATAGATAATGCTCTTTCTCCCAGAAACTGTAACTAAGGTCCGATCGGCATAGTTTCAGTATAAACCACAAATGTTCCTGGGCAGGCGTCTGCAGCAGGGATTGGTTAGCCTTAGTAGACGGGCATTGTAGCCTCTATTGTATTTAATATTACGCATGAGAGATTAGCATTAGTGTTTTTAGTAGTCTGTTCAATGATAACTCTACATTTGTAAATATGAAAGCTGATTTTAAAATTTATAGGGCCTTCTCGTTTGAAACACTGATGCATTACAATCTTCCGTGTAGTGTTTTAATAATTATGGCGTTTTAGCATACTAAAGCTAATGCTTTTGCAGCTGCATATTTTGCTTCGAAAGCAACCAGCGTCTTTCGCTAGAAAGAAACTGATAGTATTGATAATCGAAAATAATATTTCTGAAAAGGAGAACTTGGCTGGTTACCAATAATCTTGGAGGCCATCGTGAAAGAAACCCTTGAAAATTTCCTCTTGATTTTGGACAAAATATAGCCATCTTATTGATACGGTTTTAACATACACTACCGGCCATAATTATTAGGCCACCCCAGTTTTTAAAAGAAATTATTTATTTCATATTATTTTTAGTATATATTGCCAAGTGGATAATTCTAAATGAAAATAGAATGGTTCTTTTATTATTATTACTTTGCAAAATTTTTCAAGGCAAAGAAGCAAACCTGAACTCGTCCGAATCACTTTAAATTTATTTCATTGATGAAACAACACTATCTGTAATTATTAAATATTTATAAATTCATTTGATGCAGGTGCTATTGTGCAGTATTAACAAAAGAACCATTCTATTTTCATTTACAATTATTCACTTGACGATAAATACTAAAACAGTTGTATTAAATACATAATTTTTTTAAACACTGTTGTGGCCTAATAATATGGCCGGTAGTCGGCTGTGAATGCTGGACAATATAATCGAAAATGAGGACAAAACTGGAAGCGGCCGAAATGTGGTTCTACAGAAGGATGCTACGGATATCGTGGACTGAGCATACAAGCAACGACGAGGTGTTAGAAAGAATGGCAACAAAAAGGAAATTGATGCTGAGCATCAGGAAGAGACAACTGAAGTTCCTGGGACATGCAATGAGGAAGGAGAGCCTGGAGAACCTGATACTGACAGGACAGATAGAAGGAAGGAGAGACAGAGGAAGGCAGCGGATAACATATTTGAAGGGCCTGATCAGGTGGATGACGGAACGGGGGTTGCCAGGAGCAACAGGCTCAAACATACTAAGAGCCACAAGGGATAGGGAGACGTGGAGAGCCATGATCGCCTACGTCCTGAAGGGACAGGGCACATAGAAGAAGTGTAGGTGATTGGGGAATTTTTTGCAATCAATGAAAAAGCAGATTATAAATTCTTTAAAAAATAAGTAAAAGAAGCTTCGTTTGTTTGTAATTAGATTGGAATAAGTTAATCTTTTTGGGCGGGTTCATCAGTTTAAATGTATTCATAATACATTAGTTTTATTTGGCTATTTCTTTATTTATTCAGATACACTTAATTACGTTTTTGTCATTATCACTACGTTCCAACAGCTGTGACATTCGGTCTATTTTAGTTGTAAGTTTTAAATTGAACTCTTTGATTAATCTAAGGAGTAGCTTCTTCTTCTTCTGTACAAGAATCAGAATGTGCCATTAGCAGCCTCTTTAAAACTTTCGGGACGATACATAGCTTTTTTCTACAGAACTCTGTCTGAAATCATTTTGAAAAATCTACCCTCTAACAACCGTATCAAAATTCCCGATATCTCGCTTAGTAGCTAATGTGTTTAACGTGTTAAAGATGGGCATAGCGAAAGCAGCTATTACCACGCTCGAGCATACACTACCCTTGGTAGTAGACAGACGCCTCAGAATGCCGCTATAGCAGCCTCTTTAACCCTCTAGGGCCATTCGTATCATATTTGATACAGTATTTCCCTATAAGGAAACATTTGGTATTTCCCTATAAGGAAACATTTGATATTCATTGACTGAGCAGTCAGTACTGCTTTCATTTGAAATTTATAAAATATTTCTCTTAAAAAATTTTTCAGGAAAATATTTCTTTCAAGGCTTGTTTTCATACTGTATCAAATATGATACGAATGGCCCTAGAGGGTTAATCTCAGTCTATCTATCTATCTATCTATCCATCTATCTATTAACCCTCTAGGGCCATTCGTATCATATTTGATACAGTATTTCCCTATAAGGAAACATTTGGTATTTCCCTATAAGGAAACATTTGATATTCATTGACTGAGCAGTCAGTACTGCTTTCATTTGAAATTTATAAAATATTTCTCTTAAAAAATTTTTCAGGAAAATATTTCTTTCAAGGCTTGTTTTCATACTGTATCAAATATGATACGAATGGCCCTAGAGGGTTAAAACTGTCGGGGAGATCCACAGCATTTTTCTTCAGAAATCTATCTGAAAGCATTGTGAAATAGAGAAAGATGCTGATGCTGTTGTCGAATTGCTGTAAAAATCAAGTTATTTTTAATCAGGCGACACTTCTTAAAAAAAAAACTGCCGCATTCATGTTAAACGCAAAAATGACCAACAAATTAAGAAGATAGTCAGATAGAGGATAGAACGTGTTTGATACTCATTTAGTACTGCCTTACGGTCAGATCACTTTAACGAGCAGCTTCCATAAAACCACCCAAGTTAAATAACGTCAAGCCTGGTCAGTACCTAAGTTGATGCCAGCTTGGGAATACCAGGTACTATAAACTTGTATCTTCGGGTGATGTGAGGGATAAGGGCCCGAAATCGTTAACCGGGAAGCCGGGTTCGAGCTCCAGTAAAGTTCCTTCTATTTCACTTACGTTCAAATACCCGTGGAAAAGGTATAAATACAGGTCTTCTTCTTCTACCTATGGTTTAATTATTAATACTTGTATAACTAAAACATCATTTAGAAAATTTTCAGCTATTTTGCCCCTATGACAAACTAGGCTCTCTACATATAAATGCAGCCTTAATTAAACGCTCATTTTTTTCTGCGGATGAAATAGGCATGCAAGGTTATGCCCAGAACATGCCAAATGCTATACATTCCGAAATTTCGGAGGCTTACGGCCATATCACGTTGAATACACCATTTCTCGCTCGATCACCGAATTTAAGCAACGTTGAGCCTGGTCAGTACTTAGATAGGCGAGCGCTTGGGGATACCAGGTGCTGTAAGCGTTTAGTGACGGATGTACGTGCTTACGGCCATATCACGTTGAATACACCATTTCTCGCTCGATCACCGAATTTAAGCAACGTTGAGCCTGGTCAGTACTTAGATGGGCGAGCGCTTGGGGATACCAGGTGCTGTAAGCGTTTAGTGACGGATGTACGTGCTTACGGCCATATCACGTTGAATACACCATTTCTCGCTCGATCACCGAAGTTAAGCAACGTTGAGCCTGGTCAGTACTTAGATGGGCGAGCGCTTGGGGATACCAGGTGCTGTAAGCGTTTAGTGACGGATGTACGTGCTTACGGCCATATCACGTTGAATACACCATTTCTCGCTCGATCACCGAAGTTAAGCAACGTTGAGCCTGGTCAGTACTTAGATGGGCGAGCGCTTGGGGATACCAGGTGCTGTAAGCGTTTAGTGATGGATGTACGTGCTTACGGCCATATCACGTTGAATACACCATTTCTCGCTCGATCACCGAAGTTAAGCAACGTTGAGCCTGGTCAGTACTTAGATGGGTGACCGCTTGGGAATACCAGGTGATGATAAACGTTTATTGACGGATGTGCGTTGTGGATATCGTCTCGCAAAGAGAAAACGGTAAGCCGAGTTCGAATTCCAGTTGAATACCCTGCATTCACTTAAGCACTGGTACACTTGGGAAAGGTATTAATCCGTCCCTTCCCTCTAGTTATGGGTTAAATAACAAGGATAGGACTTGAGGACCCTGCTCTTAAAAACAAATCCCAATGAATCTTGATACTCGAAAAGAAAATAAGTATTAATAGACACAAAACTTATATAAAAACAGTAAATTGTTGAAAGAAAAAGGTATTACCAGAAATAGATAATTAAAATTTAGTTGGCAATAAATTACCCGCCGAGTTTGATATGCCATAAAAACAAAACAACCAACCAACCGAAAGCTTGGACATTTGTTTAAAGCAAAATGGGGAACCAAACTGTACCTGGGTCGGCATAAGTGGATACACTTGGCCGTCTATCAACAAAAAGTACATTCATGGAGAAACTACCCGTGCTTAATCAAAGTAGATATGGCTAGCGCCTTCTTTCAATACAAATACAGGTTAGAATTCCAACTCTACTATGAATGAAAAGTTAGTATTAACTCATTGTACAACTGTGTAAATTTTCAAGAAAATCGGTTCAGCCGTTTCGGAGTCTCTAGGTAACGGATACACACACACACACACACACAGACACACACACACACACACACACACACAGACAGACGCAGACAAAGTTACATTTATAAATAAGTTTAGATTTAGATTTGATTTTCAGCACTTTTCCCTCTTTTTATTTAGCTTTCTAAATAAACATACAATGTCTGATGGCGATAAAAATGAAACGAAATCAGATTAATCACACTGTTCTGCTAGTAATGACGTTAGTATTAACTCATTGTATTTGTTTTGAAATTACCCTCTTTTGTATTCCAATAGCTTGAGAATGGAAAAGAAGGCAAGAATAGCTTAGAACTCCAACTCTACTATGAATGAAAAGTTATTTCAGTTAATTTAGTGACGTAACATGTGTGGTTAACATAAAAAAGGTACATTATGCAAAGGAGTAAAATGTTTATTAACGAAGAACTTATGTTGTGTCCTAGTATTACGGGAACCGATTTTTGCGTTAACTTTCATTATCAGAAATAACCTGTGGAGGCTCTAATACACCCTTTAAAGCCTGGGGCCTAGCATCTATGAGTATACCGTACCCTGCATTTTTAACAATCTAACACCTGACATTAAACTGGTGGCTACTAAATCTAGGCGACAAACGGAGGATGATAAATTACTTATCCAAACGGAAGTTATTCGTATGTTGAAGTAAGATAATATCGAACCAAATCATTTGCTGTCGAGGCTTCGTAGTCTTTTCTTAGAACAGGAAAAAGCGAATGGTAATCGACCTTCCCCAAACAATAAATCGGTTTACCTAAGTAAATGCTTTTCCTCCGCCACGAATAGACGTAATGATAGTAAATTTAGCCCCAAAAAAGTCTATTTAGTAATCTGGACATCAAAAGTGCTTATCATCAAACCCAGCGATAAACCATATCCGACTTCCAAGCCTATCGGCAAACGTTATCAATTTCGCAGAAAATCGTTTGGCGTAACTAACAGTTTTTAACGGGTGATAGTGCAGATAATATCGAAAAAGAACTTGCAAGGCACCTATGCTTATATTGATAATGTGATCATTTGCAGGAAAATCAAGCAGAACATGACAGAAATCTCAAATTATTCACGGCGGCTGTTAAAGGGTACAAGTTAACGCTTAACCAAGACAAATGTTATTTTATGCGTAAAAATATATAACTTGAATATATAGTTTGTAAAAATAATATAAAACTCGATACAGAACGTCTGAATTCATTTCGCAACCTACCAGTCTTCAAAGATTTACCTGCTGTAAAATATGGATTACGAATGTTGGTGCAAGATGCTCATTGGATACCGACGTTTTTAGAAAAATCCACCCTTTAACAACTGTATCAAGAGTCGCGATATCTCGCGTAGTTGTTACTAAGCTCCAGCATACACTACCCTTAGCAGTAGACAGACGCCTCAGAATGCGTCATAGCAGCCTCTTTAAAACTTTCCAGGAGATCCACAGCATTTTTCTTCGCAAATCTGAAAGCATTGTGAAAAATGCTTATGCTATTGCCGAATTGCTGTAAAAATGGAGGTATTTTTTAATCGGGTGACACTTTAACCTAATTAAAAATTAAAAAAAAAAATCAGTCGCATTTATGTTTAACGCGAAAATGACCAACACATTTAGAAGATAAGCAGACGGTGGATAAAACTCTCGGGTAACTCGTTCGACATAATATACTTGGATAAGGAAAACGTAACTGTAGGCGCCCTTTCCCGTCTATGTAGCTTGGCTGCTAGCGAAGAATTAAAGCGATTACAACGAGATTTGTATCACCCAAGTGTTACACGCATGATCCACCTGACGAGAATCAGGAACCTACATTACTTAGTAGAGGATGTGAAAGAAATTACAAAGAAAATATACCCAGGTTTTATTGTCTTAACACCAGCAATGTAATGCACTGCGACTATGTTTGTGTAAATTGTTTTTAATTATCAAATTTAGGTTTGGTATATTAGGGTTAGGGTTTTGGTTATATGTAGGAATTCTAAGACCGGCCATGTTTGTTTTTTTTTATTGTTCTCTCTTCCTCCCTTGCTAACTGGACACATGGCTTTGAGGTATTCCCCCCCTCCCACTCCAATGTATTCTGCCCTCACACTACTCTCTGTTACTGCTTACTTAGAGGTAGCTTAAACTTTCCACAACTGAATAGAGAAAACAAAATGAAGATAATTTTTGAAATTTTTTTAAAAAATTTCTTCACTTTTTTCTGTCAGTCAGCCTGCAACTGGTAAGTTTTAGCCAGTGTGATCTTATTTTGCTGTATTTTTTGAATTTTTTATTTTTTTATTCCTTTGGTTCTTATCTTTTCTGTCTAATTGTTGTTCCTGTTTCGTTACTAACCTAAATACTCTACTTGTCGCTCTTTTAATGCACTACGACTATGTTTGTGTAAATTGTTTTTAATTATCAAATTTAGGTTTGACTTATACTAAGTATTAAATTAGTTAACTTCAGGCACACATTTATTCTTTCTTTCTTTCTTTTTTTAATTGGAGTAGATAGTACCTTCTATCGCCCGGTCTCCCCCTTCTTTTGGACAGGAGTAGAGGTGATCGCCTTGTTTCTTGTTTAGGAAGGGGTTCCCGGTTGATCTCTCTCTTTTTCGGTCTTTATGTCGGTTCTGCGCAGTAGTGGCAGTGACATGCCTTGCTCGGGGTGAAACGCTTATAAAAAAAAAAAATGTCATAGTCTTGAGATTGCCAATTACAAATTCAGTCAGCTAAGTGTCATACGTGATATACGCTTTTGGCGATCTTGTCTCGAAAGAGACATGACTGACTGGACACAAGATTATCCTGCAGTAAGTTGCCATTGCTTTCTGCAGTAGATTGGTTGCCAGCCAAGGCTGTAGCACCCAATATATTCTATTATTTAACCCATAACTGGAGGGAAGAGACGGATTAATACATTTCCCAAGGGGATTTGCGCGTAACTGAATGCAAGGAATTCAAATGGAATTCGAACTCGGCACTCCCAACGCACATAATGCCAAAAATCGAGCAACTACAATAGTCTGTTTGTTTAGTTTGTTTAACGGCATATTGACTCCTTAGGCGACAGCTAATGCAGAAATTTAATTTAATGTAATTTGGAGATATGATACGTTATTCTACTATCACAATGGAATACGTTAGACGATACTTAGCTTTTGTGCATAGACATGTTTGTATGAACATGTTTATATTACTAGTTCGTTAGTTCTTTTGTTTTACGCTATATCAATCTCTAATTAATTAATGCTGATATCTACATACCTTTTGTGCATAGTTTTATTTTCGTACATAATAATAGCGACACGAGTTTTATTAATTTACCCATAGCAGAGGAGAGAATAGGCTGATTTATACCTTTCCAAAAAGTATTTGCGTGTAAGCAGTGACAATTCTACAAGAGACAGAAGGGACCAAATCCTCTCAAATTTTGACTGGCCCCTCGTTTACCCGCGCTACACATTTATAATCTTAAAAGATTTATGAAACTGATCAGTCTCTAATTTTGGTAAAACTAGCAGTATAGCCAGGCGTTGCTTGGGTGTAATGAAAGCTTTAAAACTAATCCATGGTCCTGGAGCTCAGACTCTTTCGACGTTGGCACGAAAACTAAAAAGCAATAGTTGTTTCCAGTTAAAGCAAAATCGTAGACTGAAAGAAAAATGAATGGATGTAAGTCAAATTTTGATTTCCTGGTATCGATATCAAATAAGATTTTTCGTCGTAAACTAAATTTTGAAGGCTAAATAAGTCCTCTGAGTAAATGGTATCATGGCTGAGACTAAGAACTACAATTATACCTACTTAGAGCCAAACCCGAAGCAAAAGCTAAAATAAAAGGGCTGAAAAAATACAGAAATACAAGCAGATAAACACACACACAAACATCTTGCCTTATATATATATATATGTGTGTATATATATTATCGATTTTCTGCACCATTGTAAAAACTGCAACCTTGAAACTTCTGAATATCGTTTCTTATGTCTTTGTCTATGAGTGTATCAAATTTGATTAAAATCGAACCACTTCTTCCATAACCCGATTTTTCGATTATCGATTTTCGATATTTATCCGGAGTACCTCAACAGAAAACTCAGTTCAGAACACTTGCAGACGCTTATTGTACAACTGTGTAAATTTTCAAGAAAATCGGTTCAGCCGTTTCGGAGTCTCTAGGTAACGGATACACGCACACACAGACACACACACACGCAGACAAAGTTCCATTTATAAATAAGTTTAGATTTAGATTTGATTTTCAGCACTTTTCCCTATTTTTATTTAGCTTTCTAAATAAACATACAATGTCTGATGGAGAAAAAAATGTAACAAAATCAGATAAATCACACTGTTCTGCTAGAAATGACGTTAGTATTAACTCATTGTATTTGTTTTGAAATTACCCTCTTTTGTATTCCAATAGCTTGAGAATGGAAAAGAAGGCAAGAATAGGTTAGAACTTCAACTCTACTATGAATGAAAAGTTATTTCAGTTAATTTAGTGACGTAACATATTATATCCGAACTCAGTCCTAAGTTATGTATACGATAATGGTGTATGAAGACGCTGCTTGATTTTCCACCCCTTGCTCCTCAGAAACATCTCAGCCCCTAAATGAACCCACGCTTTCAGAATTCTACAATCACCACTGCGTTTAAGCGAATGCCTTTCTGATTAACAATCCCGAATGACTATCTATGCCATCAGCAACATATGCAATCTTATGGCACCTAGTATTACCAAGACTCGATCTTGCTTAACTTCGGTTATTGTACGAGAAACGTGATGTGACCGAAAGCACATAATTACTAATGGCTATGATGTATGTGCTTTATGTACTATTTTGGAATAGATTTGTCTACATTTTTGGATATTATACGGATTAATATCACGAATGGGTCCTTTTATGTTAGTTGCACGGCTGGTTTTATTTAGCGGCAGATAATCTCTATTGGTTATTGAATGCAGAAACCTGACTGTTATTGGATCTATTCCTTCCAATACGAATAAAATATATCGTTGTTAATTCTCTTATAGAATATATTGCTAGTCATTTTACTGTAAATATACATGACTTAAATCAACAGAAATGGGCGTCTATAAAGAAGAGAAAACTGAACTGCTATGTAATATCAGTCTTCTCATATGGCAGTGAATGGTGAACAACCTCCTCACAGATGAAGAAGAGACTTGAAGAAATGAGCTTCTGCAGAGAAAAGAGTCCCGAACTGTTATGTAATATCAGTCCTCCTATATGGCAGTGAATGATGGACAACCTCCTCACAGATGAAGAAGAAACTTGAAGCAATAGAAATCTGCTTCTACAAAGAAAAGAGTTCTGAACTGTTATGTAAAATCAGTCCTCTCATATGGCAGTGAATGTTGGACAATCTCCTCAGAAATGAAAAAAAGAGATTGAAGCAATAGAAATGTGCTTATGCAAAGAAAAGAGTCCTGAACTGTTATGTAATATCAGTCCTCTTATATGACAGTGAATGCTGGACATTCTCATCACAGATGAAGAAGAGACTTAAAGCAACAAAAATGTGCTTCTACAAAAAAATAAATAAATAAATAAATAAAATAAATAAGATAAAATAAAATAAAAAATAATCCTGAACTGTTAAGTAATATCTGACTTCCTATATGAAAGTGAATGTTGGACAATCTCCTCACAGATGAAGAAGAGACATGAAGCAGCAGAAATGTACTTCTACAAAGAAAGGTGCCTTGAACTGTTATGTAATATTAGTCTTCCTATATGGCAGTAAATGTTGGACAATCTCCTCACAGATGAAAATGAGACTTGAAGCAACAGAAATGTGCTTCTGCAAAGAAAAGAGTCCTGAACTGTTATGTAATATCAGTTTTCTTATGTGACAGGTAATGCTGGACAATCTTCTTACAGATGAAGAAGAGAAAATGCAAAGGGAAGTGACACTTATACATAACAGCAGTCAAAATTTGTGGGACATATAATGAGAAACGAATGCGTAGATACATGTGACAGTCACAAGTAAAAACTTGACAGAGGAAATCAGCTCGTAACCTAACAAACCAGATTTAGTAAATGCTTCACAAAACAGAGATTGAGAGAGAGAGAGATGACGTAAAGATAAAATCTGTTAAGACATACAAAAGATAGGAAATTGTGGTTAGGTACACAGCATATAGAAGAAGATTTGGGATTTTTGGAAGAACGTCATCATTTTATTTGTATATCAGTCAGTCAGTTAAGTGCCATAAGTGATACACGCTTTAGGCAATCATGTCTCGAAAGAGACATGACTGACTGAGCAGAAGATTATGCCGTAGTAGGTTGCCATTACTATCTGCGATAGACTGGTTGCCAGCCAAGGCTATAGAACCCAATCTGCCCTATTATTTAACCCATAACTGTAGAGAAGAGAAGGCGTGGTGTAATGGTTAGCAAGCTCGTCTCGCTAGAATCATTATAACTGAGTAGTGAGTTCGATCCCCCCTGGGTACCCCCTTCTTTCGACCGTATGTCACGTCTATACCACGCTTAAAAAATCGCCTTTGGGGTTGGGTGCAGGGCTAACAACCCTGCCCCATAAATAACAGTTTGTTACGGAAACAGCAAAAACGCTGCCCTACACACCACTGGGTGTAACGGAAAGGTTTATATTTAAAAACCTGAGAAGCTTTATAACAGACGACAGAAAGTGCGACACAGAGATCCGAAGGTGAATTGGCATGGCGAAGGAAGCATTCCACAAGTTGAGTAAGGTATTAAGAAACAGGACAATTTCGCTAGAAACTAGGAAGAGAGTACTGGATTACTACATGATGTCCGTCCTTCAACATGGCAGTGAATACTGGATAATACCATTAAAGATGAAGGAAAAACTTGAAGCAACTGAAATGTGGTTCTACAGAAAGATGCTGCGAATCTCATGGATCGAGCATGTGAGCAATGATGAGGCCTTGGAAATGATGGAAACAAAAAGGAAATTAATACTGAGCGTCAGGAAGAGACAGCAGAAGTTCCTGGGACACGCAATAAAGAAAGAGGGCCTGGAGAATCTGATACTAACAGGCCCGATAGAGGTAAAAAGAGACAGGGGAAAGCAACGGATAACATATTTGAAGGACCTAATGAGGTGGATGACAGAACGAGAATTGCACGGTGTAACAGGAGAAGGCGTGCACAGAGCCACCAGGGATAGGGAAACGTGGAAAGCCATGATCGCCTACGTCCTGAAGGGACTGGACACATAGAAGAAGAAGGAGGGAAGAGACAGATTTATACCTTCCCGAAGAGTATTTGTGCGTCAGTCAATGCAAGGAATGCAACTGGAACTTGAACTCGGCTTCCTGATTCCGAGCCGATAACCACTGCACCAAAACGCACATCCAGCAGATAACGCACATCCCAATATTTGGATATACGAATAATAAATAAAAACAATATTCTTACTGTCTGTGACATATTCTTAAGCTATGACATCAGTCATTGAAAAACTTGAACTGATAGGAAATCGCTGAAGAAGGCGTATATGTAGATGAAACACAATATTTATTTTTTTAAAAAGGAAAACCATGGACGGTTTCTTGTGGTGAGGAAGACCAAGAAGTAAGATGGCGTTGAACGAGTAACGCAGAATGTGAAGATTTGAAGGTCGCTGGAAACAAGAAGAAGCAGGAAGCGTGAATCGAGAAAATAGAAAAAAAGAAGTAAGAAAGAAAAAAGTAATGAAAAAAAAGAAAAGCAGACAATTAAATAAATATAAATAAAAAGAATAATAGACAGAAAAAGAGAAAAAATAGAAAGAATGAAAATATGATAAATAGAAAAATGCACAAAAGAAGGAAAGAAAAACGAAAGAAGGAAAAATGAAAAATAGAGAAAATGAAAATACAAAGAAGGAAAAAAAAAGAAAAAAGAATAGAAATAAAAAGAAAAGAAAGGAAGAAAAAATGATAAATAAATATAAATGATAGAAAATACAAATAAGGAAAGAATGAAAGATTGAATATAAAAAGAAAAAAGAAAAAATATTAAAATGAGAGAAAAAGAAAAAATGAAAGAAAGGAAGAAAGAAAAAAATGGCAAACATAAAAAAGTTAGAGTTAAGAAAGAAAGAAAAATGAAAGCAAAAAGAAAAATAGAAAGAAAAAATGATAAAAAGAAACAAAGGAAGAAAAATACAAAGAAAGAAAGAATGAATGAAAAATAAAATAAGAAATAAAAAGGAAATATGAGAATGAAAGGCAGAAGAACGAAAAAAATGCAAACTAAAACTAGATAGAAAGATAAAATGAAAAGAAATTTAAAGAAAGAAAAACGGCAGAAAACAATTTTATTAAAAACAATAGTAAAGAAAAAATATATATTTATTAATAGTCATAGTTTAGAACATGTACAGATTTTTCTTTTAATAATTTTTCTTTATTTTATTTTATTTTTTATTTTTTCTTTATATATATATTTTTTCTTTTCTTTTTATCCACCACACACACACACACACACACACACACACACATATATATATATATATATGATTAGGTCTTGAAGGCTGTCACAATGCGCTTAGTAAAATAAAGGAAGGTAAAGAAGTTTTTGGGTATTACCTATTTATTATACATTAATATTTCGAGATCAAAATTTCGTCTTCAGAATGGCAGAAGGGCGTGTGTCTGTCCGAGTGAGTCCGTGCCTTTCAAGGAATGGTCATTCCTGGCTGGTGCTGGGGCTGGTGCTGCTGTCATTAATTTTACTATGTGTTTGTGTGTGTAAGTGTGTTAGAGCATGTGTGTGTGTGTGTGTGTGTGTGCTTATGGTATATGCGTGATTTACAGTTGGGATGTGAGATTTACAGTTGTATATATATATATATATATATATATATATATTGTATATATATATATATATATATATATATAAGAAAATGAGAAATTTGCAGATATTGCATACTCATCCACAAATTCTTCTTCTTCATGTGCCGTGTCCCTTCAGATCGTAAGCGATCATGGATTTCAACTGGGCTCTCTCTTGTCGATCTTAATATTTTTCTCTTGGTATCTCTTCCAAACCTCGTGCTCCGTCCATGTTATCCTTAGCATCCTTCAGTAAAACCACACTTCTGCTGCCTCAAGCTTCTCTTCAATCGTTGATGAGGTCGTCCAACATACACTGTCGTAAAGGAAGACAGATATCACATCGCAATCCAGCACTCTTTTCTTTCTTTCCAGTGACATTTTCCTGTCTTTCAGTATTCTGGTTAGATTTTGAAATGGGTCTTTGGCCATGACAATGCGTCTTTGAATCTGCATGTCCAACTTTCCATCCTCTGTGAGAACACTTTCGAGATACTTAGATGTATTTACTTATTTTATTTTACTTTCTCTAACTTGTAGTTGGCATACTGGGCTCTTTTGACTAATGACCATACATTCAGTTTTTTAATTTAATATTCAGTCTTTTCTTCTCGCTTTCTTTGGCTCGTTTTCGTTCTGTGGATTTGGCCGAGATAGAACTCATTACACCCCTCCAGTATTCCCTGTGCATTTGGAACCCTGGCGCAGTTTATAGCGAAATCCATAATCTTGTCAAATAGCTGAATACTTGATGCTTCGCCAGGGCTACCAAGGGTGTTTTTATTGTGACACCAACAATAGATAGTTTGCCTCCAGGCCCCATCCTGATATTTAACCTATAACTGGAGGGAATCTAAACTCCGAAGGCAAAGTTCTACTCACAAACAAGTTCGCTATAACCGAAAGGATAAAACTAAAAAAATAAATAAATAAACGCAAACTTGAAATAAGTTTAATCACAGGCAACCTCTCCTGCCTCCCATATCCATGGACCGAGCGAGACTCCCTGAGAGCAATACACTGCGCCTCCTCGGCCTTGCCCTCTTTTCCGATCTCAAGTAGAACCATTACATTGAGTCAATAGTTAAATCCTCTGCTAGAAAGGTTGGGTCACTGTGTCGGGCCAGGATGTTTTTCCTCCTGAATCCATTTTGCATATATACACCTCAATCATCCGTCCCTGCATAGAATACTGCTGTCATATATAGTCAGGCGCACCCACTGTTCATCTCAGTGTTCTTGACAGGCTCAGTAATGTGATAGGCACCGACTTGGCAGTTCGACTCTAGCCATTTTCTCACCGACGGGATGTCGCTTCCCTCTGTCTGTTCTATAAATTCTTTCATGGCTTTTGCTCCAACGAACCTAAGTCGCCGGTGCCCCTGCCACACGTGTTTACTCGTGCAACCAGACTAGCAACTGGGATCCAGCCATTCATAGTTAGATCAACAAAATGCAGACGACAACTCTACTCCAACAGCTTCTTTTCTCGCACTTCCCACCTGTGAAACTCTCCTCCATATTCTTGCTTTCCTGACAGCTACAACCTCCAGGAATTTAAATACAATGTCAATACCCATCTCTTAAACACTTCCCTGTAGTTCTTTCTACACCGTCCTGTATATCTTTTCCTTTCTCTGTACCTTTCAACTGTCATCCAACTTGTATTCCCATCTGTAATTGGTTCGTCGTTCTCTTTACTCTCTTCCTATATAAACTTTTTACTCTTATGTAGCCCACTGCACATCAGTCACGTTACCACCTTGCTCGGAGAGATACAGTAAAACAAAAATCTGAATTAAATATAAATATCAAAGAGATAAAAAATGAACATCACAAAGGCAGTAGGGGGCTGAACATATCAGTATGATCGTCGGTCTAAATGTGTAAGGAGGTTAACAAATAGTTCTCTTACATGAAAATGTTATGGAGTCTGCAGTGATAAGTTCTCAAAAAAGAAGAAAGTTACATGAACTTTCAGTTTGTGAACACTGTGTAAACAATCAACAGGTCGCAAAAAAGATTCCATATGGAAGGATAGAACGGTAACATTAACATATACAATGTTGGCTAACGTTAAAAGAATTTAAATAATAATATATTAAAGGATACTAATGTAGAGAGAGGACTTATACCTGTGCTTTATTGACTATGCAAAAGCGTTCGACAAAATACGCCACAAAGAATTGATGGAGATGCTCAGCAGGCTCGATATATTTGGGAAATACATTAGGGTAATTAAAAACCACTACTGGCAGCAAACTGCCTGCATACGGACAAGTAATGAATTCAGCAGTTATACAAAGATAGAAAGAGGCGTAAGACAGGGATGTGTATTTTCACCGGATTTATTTAACTTGTACAGTGAGACTATTTTGAGGACCTTAGATGTTATGCCAGGATTTGTCATCGGAGGTCAAAATCTGAACAACATAAGATATGCAGACGACACAGTGTTGATTGCAGACACGGAAAAGAAACTGCAGGACCTCCTACAGAAGATAGCTGAAGAGAGTGATATGAAGGGATTACAAATAAACTGCAAGAATACCGAATGCATGGTCATCTGCAAAAAGAGCAGCCCAAAGTTCCAAATACAGGTGTGGTGGGTGTTAAAATCAAGCAGGTACGAAAATTCAAATATCTGGGAAGTGTTCTAACTGAAGAGGGAAAGTGCGACACAGAGATCCAAAGGGGAATTGGCATGGCGAAAAACGCGTTCCAGAAGCTGAGTAAAGTATTAAGACACAGGAAACTTTCACTAGAAACAAAGAAGAGAGTATTGGATTGCTATGTGATGTCAGCACTTCAATATGGCAGCGAATGTGGGACAATATCAACAAAAATGAAAGAAAAACTTGAAACAGCTGAAATGTGGTTCTATAGAAGGATGCTGTGGATATCGTGGATCGAGCATGTGAGCAATGATGAGGTTTTGAAAATGATGGACACGAAAAGGAAATTAATATTGAGCATCAGGAAGAGACAACTGAAGTTCCTACGACATGCAATGAGGAAGGAGGGCATGGAGAACCTGATACTAACAGGACAGACAGAGGGAAAAAGAGACAGAGGAAAGCAGCGGATAACATATTTAAAAAGCCTGAGCAGGTGGATGACAGAATGGGGGCTGAGAGACGTTACAGGAGAAAGCGTGCTAAGAGCCACCAAGGATAGGGAGACGTGAAAGGCTAAGATCACCTACGTCCTGAAGGGACAAGGTACATAACAGAAGAAGAGGAGTATAGTACCCGCGTGCTGAGAGCCAGTGCTTTGTAGTGCTTTTTATTGATAGTTAAAGGCTAGACAGGAAGTGATGAAAAACAATGAGTTGTCTAAAATGTCAGTCAATAAAGTGCCATACGTGATGCACGCTTGGGCGATCATGTCTCGATAGAGACATGACAGACTGGGCATATGATTATCCTGCATTAGATTGCCATTGCTTTCTACGGTAGACTGGTTGCCGACCAAGGCTATAGAACCTAATCGGTCCTGTTATTTGATTCATAGCTAGAGGGAGAAAAGATGAATTATATTATTACGTAGTAATTTGTGGGGGATCAGTTTATTACTTCATAACAATAGAAAACCAGTCCCCCACTTTATGACCATTAGAAGCCTCAATTATGATTCCAACTATTATATTCAGTCAGTCAGTTAAGTGCCATACGTGATACACGCTTGGGCGATCATGAAAGTGACATGACTGACTGGGCAGAAGATTATCCCGCAGTAGGTTGCCATTGCTTTCTGCGGTAGACGGGTTGCTGAGCAAGGCTATAGAACCCAATCTGTCCTGTTATTTAACCCATAACTGGAGGGAAAAGACGGATTAATACTTTTCCCAAGGGTATTTGCGCGTAAGTGAATGCATTGAATTCAGCTGGAATTCGAACTCGGCTCCCCGGTTTCTCGTTGCGAGCCGATATCCAATGCACCACAACGCACATCCTAAAATGTACCTCAAATGTACCTAAACTAAAAAGGGGATACAAACAAGTGGAAAATAACAGAATAAGAATTTTTCGATTGTATTTTCTTTTGTATTCACTTAGGCGCAAATACCCTTGGGAAAAGTATTAATACATCTTTACTTCCTCTAGTTAAATATCAGGAAAGATTGGGTTCTATATCCCTGGTTGGCAACCAGTCTAGCGCAGAAAGAAATGGCAAACTACTGCGGGAAAATCTTCTCCACAGTCAGTCATATCTCTTTCGAGACATGATCGCCCAAGTGTGTATCAAGTATGACACTTAACTGATTAACTGATTAAAAAGGAACATAAGATGGAATAAAATCTGTAATAAAATAATCTTAACAAGGAAGAGTGTATAGAGCCAGAGTGCTGAGATAAAAAGCAACAATAATAAGATGGAATAAAACTAGTAATAAAATAATAGTAATAATGAAGAGTGTATAGAGCCAGAGTGTTGGGATAAAAAGCAACAATAATAAGATGGAATATAACTAGAAATAAAATAATAGTAATAATGAAGAGTGTATAGAGCCAGAGTGTTGGGATAAAAAGCAACAATAATAAGATGGAATAAAACTAGTAATAAAATAATAGTAATAATGAAGAGTGTATAGAGCCAGAGTGTTGGGATAAAAAGCAACAATAAGATGGAATAAAACTAGAAATAAAATAATAGTAATAATGAAGAGTGTATAGAGCCAGAGTGTTGGGATAAAAAGCAACAATAATAAGATGGAATAAAACTAGAAATAAAATAATAGTAATAATGAAGAGTGTATAGAGCCAGAGTGTTGGGATAAAAAGCAACAATAATAAGATGGAATAAAACTAGAAATAAAATAATAGTAATAATGAAGAGTGTATAGAGCCAGAGTGTTGGGATAAAAAGCAACAATAATAAGATGGAATAAAACTAGTAATAAAATAATAGTAATAATGAAGAGTGTATAGAGCCAGAGTGTTGGGATAAAAAGCAACAATAAGATGGAATAAAACTAGAAATAAAATAATAGTAATAATGAAGAGTGTATAGAGCCAGAGTGTTGGGATAAAAAGCAACAATAATAAGATGGAATAAAACTAGTAATAAAATAATAGTAATAATGAAGAGTGTATAGAGCCAGAGTGTTGGGATAAAAAGCAACAATAAGATGGAATAAAACTAGAAATAAAATAATAGTAATAATGAAGAGTGTATAGAGCCAGAGTGTTGGGATAAAAAGCAACAATAATAAGATGGAATAAAACTAGAAATAAAATAATAGTAATAATGAAGAGTGTATAGAGCCAGAGTGTTGGGATAAAAAGCAACAATAATAAGATGGAATAAAACTAGAAATAAAATAATAGTAATAATGAAGAGTGTAGAGCCAGAGTGTTGGGATAAAAAGCAACAATAATAAGATGGAATAAAACTAGTAATAAAATAATAGTAATAATGAAGAGTGTATAGAGCCAGAGTGTTGAGATAAAAAGCAAAAAATAATAAGATGGATTAAAACTAGTAATAAAATAATAGAAATAATGAAGAGTGTATAGAGCCAGAGTGTTGGAATAAAAAGGAACAATAATAAGATGAAATAAAACTAGTAATAAAATAATAGTAATAATGAAGAGTGTATAGAGCCAGTGTGTTGAGATAAAAAACAACAATAATAAGATGAAATAAAACTAGTAATAAAATAATATTAATAATGAAGAGTGTATAGAGCCAGAGTGTTGGGATAAAAAGCAACAATAATAAGATGAAATAAAACTAGTAATACAATAATAGTAATAATGAAGAGTGTATAGAGCCAGAGTGCTGAGACAAAAAGCAACAATAATAAGATGGAATAAAACTAGTAATAAAATAATAGTAATAATGACGAGTGTATTGACCTTGTCTATTTTAATAAATAACATTGAATAAATCAATTGAATGTCAATATTAATATGGAAATTTGTATTGCATACTTGCTATTTATCAAATCTTCAGTTAAGCCATAATAAATCTTGTCTCATCTAAAAGTGGTGACCATTTTGATGCAACTGTTACTGTAATCACCTGACTAGCTTATGCCAAATGGTGTTTTCTCGATAAATTCTTTTTCCAGGCTAAAAATGTCACTATCAATCTGCTAAATGCTTTCCCCTTTTTCCTTCGGTTTGATTTCTTTCCTTTCACTTTCCCTTCCTCTTTTTAGTTGTTTTTTATGTTGTTTTTCTTTTTCTTTCTTTCTTACGTTTTCTTTCTTTCTTTCTACTTTTCATATTTTTCATTCTTTCTTTTTCATTTCCTTCTTTCTTTCTACATTTTATTTATTTTCCTTTTTAATTTTTTTTAAATTTTAATTTTTTCTTTTTTTTCCTATTTTCCTATACTTCATTTCTTTCATTTATTCTGTTATCTTTCTACTGTTAATTTTCCTCATTTTTTCCTTCTCTTTTTCTTTTTTTCTTTCGTTTTTTCTTTCTTTCTACATTTTATTTCTTTTTTTTCCTTTTTCTCTGTTTCTTCTTTTTCTTTCCAGTTGTATTTTTTTGTTCCTTTTTTCTTTCTTCCATTCAATTTTTAAGATATTCCTTTCATTTATCTTTATTTCAATCTTTCTTTCTGTTTTTTCTTTCTAAATTTCATTTTCTTTCTACTTTTTCTTTCTTTCTTTTTTGCCTTTCCAGTTTTCATATTTTTCGTTCTTTTTTCTTTCTTTCGTTCTGACTCTCATTCTTTCTTTCATTTTTCTTTCTTTCAATCTTTCTTTCTTTCGTTCTTTCTACATTTCACTTTCTTTCTACTTTTTCTTTCTTCTTTCTTTTTTTCTTTCTTTTTTCTTTTTCTCTAGTTTTTACTTTTTTGTTTCTTTCTTTTTTCTTTATTCCGTTCTATTATTCATTTTTTCTTTCTTTTTTCTTTTTCTTTCATTTCTTTCTTTCTTCTGATCTATTATTCATTTCTTCTTTCTTTCTTTTTCATTTTTCTTTCTTATGTTCTATTATTCATTTCTTCTTTCTTTTTCATTTTTCTATCTTTTTTCTTTTTTCCGTTTTATTATTCATTGCTTCTTTGTTTTTCTTTTTTTTCTTTCTTTCGTTATATTATTCATTTCTTTCTTCTTTCATTTTTCATTTTTTTCCACTATTCATATTTTTCGTTCTCTCATTTTTTTTCTTTCTACTTTTAATTTTCTTCTTCTTTTTCTTTCTTTCCTTCTGTTAAGTTTCCTCTTTCCTTTCTCCCACCAGTTTTTTCTTTTCCCCCCCCTTTTTTTGCGTTTATGAATTGGAAACTATTTAGAACCAAAAACAAAAGAGCGTAAGACCGAAAGCGACAAATAAAAAAATAAAAAAATAAAAAAATAAATAAGGAGAGAACGCAAATGTAGAAGGATTTAGTAAGAAGAAGAACGAGGTCTGAAAATGAAATCAATGTGGATATTTCAGATCGGGGATGGGAATTTAATGATCTAACCATGTCGCTTGCTTCCCCAACCCTAATCAACTTAGCGCTCGTTCAGTTTGTATCGGCATTGACCGGCCTCGAGGTCGAAGCGTAAGCTCGTGAGGCGGGGGTCAACAAGTGTGAGTGCAAATCGCCCGGGGGGGCCTTCTTCACGTCTAGACCCATTAGATGTATGAAATAAGTGAAAATTACATGTGGGCGTAATAGAAGGTTTTTGATTGACAAAATGGATCGATAGCTCTCAAATCATTGCACGGGTCTTAGCCAAACAATAGTAATAGCGGACGAAGGACACGGCTTAACCGAGCAGCGTGAATCGTTGGTCGTTATCTGGTGGGCGAAGACTAGCCGGGGAAAGGACTCAGGCGCTTTCAAGTGAACGGCGCCAACGTCTCGGCGACCCCTGAGCCAGAGATGTCACTATATTTTTTGTACATTTTGTTAAAGACGGATAAAGTGGTTCTAATTTTGTCCGATTCTCGTCTCAGCGATCGCAATTTCCGTCCGATGATCGACAAAAAAAAAAAACAAAAAAAAAACGTATAATCTACCTTTTCTTCTTCTTCTTCTTCTTCTTCTTCTTCTATGTGCCATGTCCTTTCAGGACGTAGGGGATTATGGCCTTCCACGTCTCCCTATCCCTGGTGGTCCTTTGCACGCTTTCTCCTGTGACCCTAACCAACCCCGCTCTGCCATCCACCATCCACCAGCTCAGGCCAGTCAAGTATGTTACACGCTCTTACCCTTGTCTCTCTTTCCCTCTATCTGACCGGTGAGTATCAGATTCTCTAAGCCCTCCTTTCTCAATGCATGTCCCAGGAACTTTAGCTGTCTTTTCCTGATGCTCAGTATTAATTTCCTTTTCGTTTCCATCCTTTCCAAAGCCTCATCATTGCTCACATGCTCGATCCATGATATCCGCAGCATCCTTCTGTAGAACCACATTTCAGTTGCTTCAAGTTTTTCCTTCATCTTTGAAGATATTGTCTTTTAATGCTCTACTCAGCCTATGGAACGCGTTCTTCGCCATGCCAATTCGCGTTCGGTTCTATGTATCGCATTTTCAGAATTCTGTTAGAACACTTCTCAGGTATTTAAATTTTTGTGTCTGCTTGATTTTAGTATCCCTCACCTTTGGCATTTTGAGTTGCTCTTTTTGCTGATGACCATGCATTCGGTTTTCTTGTAGTTTATTTGTAATCCTTTCTTTTCACTTTCTTCAGCTACCTACTGTAGGAGGTCTTGTAACTTTAAAAAGTAATTTAACTCATTTAATTGTCTATCTTTATAAAATATGAACTCCTATTTCTCCCCTTCCTAAATATACCATTTCAACACCCTGTAACCCCGCGACTACCAGCTCTGTCCTTTTCCACTTTGTGACCGTTGTTAACCTAAAACCCCTCCACACTCTAACTCAGGGCCTTCGCCATTTGGAAAAACAATGTCCCTGACGTGACGTAGAGTCTCTATTAGAGATCCTATGTCGAAATATACATCCGACACCTTTGAATTTTGAAAATTTTCTCTAATGTATATATATATATATATATATACTTCTTTATGTATCGTGTATCCATGGACATAGGCAATCATGGCTTTCCACAACTTCCTGCCCCTTGAAACTCTTAATAATCTTTATCTTTTATTTTGTCTAATTTCTGTTATGTCATCAATTTACTCAAGCCCACTACGTATGTTATACGTTGTTATCTTCTGCCAATATTGTCTTTTATCTCTCCTTGTGAGTATCAGATTTTCCAAACCTTCTTTCCTGATTATATACGACAGTCTTTAGTCGAAACTTCGAATTAATAAAAAATAGGAATGATTTAGTTTTTTATCTGCCATGTCTTTTCGAATTGGATTAATTATGCCTATCCACAGCTTCGTTTTTGAGAGCTCTAAACAATATTTGCCCCTTACTCTCAATCGAAGTTACTGCTTCACCGTGCATTTACACAAAATCAGGCCAGATAATAAGCTATAAATGCTTTTGTCTTCTACGCACGGTGTTCCTTCAAGAAGTGATCGATCATGCTCTCCACAACTTCCCATCCTTCGGAGCTGAAAGTAAGGTTCAACCACAACAGAAATAATTTTAGTTTTAAGCGCTCCATTCTTTTCGCAATTTTTGAAATTCAGAGAGGGTCTATCGATTTGTTGCTGAGGTTATTTATTCAACTGATACAAAGCTCTAAATATAACAGACAAATTTCACTTTTGAAGTTTTGATTTATTTTTTAGAAATTTCTTTAATTTTCTTAAGAAAGGTATAATACGTCGTCTGGTTGGGTCCAGCCAACCTCTCTAACCTTCAGTCGATTCCGCCCACGCTGTGTTGTTAATCTCGGATGTTCCAAAGGAGGATCATTTGTCATCACCTGACTAGATTAGCCCAGATACGTCAAGAAAAGGTATATAATGAAAAACCAGATTTAAGCCTGCTACGCAACCGTGTATATATATATATAATTATTTATAAAAGGAATTTTGTCTGTGTGTGTGTGTCTGTGTGTGTGTCTGTTACCTATAGACTCCAAAACGGCTGAACCGATTTTCTTGAAAATTTACACAGTTGTACTATAAGCGTCTGCGAGTGTTCTTAGCTAGGTTTTGTGTCGAGGTACCCCCGATAAATATCGATAATCGAAAAAATCGGGTTATAGAAGGAGTGGCCCGAATTTAATCAAATTTGATACACTCATAGACAAAGACATAAGAAACGATATTCAGAAGTTTCAAGGTTGGAGTTCTTACAATAGTGCAGAAAATCGATAATATATATATATATATATATATATATATATATATATATATATATAAACAGGTATAAAAACAGTAAACTTCTTAGATGTCACCCTCAACTTGGACAAAATCACATATGAACCATACAGAAAAGACAATGACGATCCAACTTACGTACACACATCCTCCAACCACCCACCTCCAATCATCAAACAAATACCCATATCAATCAGCCGCAGACTATCTGAAAATTCATCTAACATACAGATTTTCAATAACAAAAGAATACCATACGACGAAGCACTAAAGAAATGTGGATACAAACAACAACTACAATATACACCTCCGTAACGAAAAAGCAAAAACAGAAAAAGAAATATCATCTGGTTTAATCCACCATACAACAAAGCCGTCAAAACAAACATAGGTAAGACATTCCTGAATTTATTAGAAAAAACACTTCCCGGTGACAAACCGTTTAGCAAAAATATTCAACAAAAACAACGTCAAAATTAGTTACAGCTGCACAAAAAATTACACAAATAATAAAAAGCCACAACAAAAAATTAACAAACTACAATAATGCAATCGAAAAAGCTCAAGGCAACTGCAGGAACGGAACTACATGCCCACTCCAGAGAAATTGCCAGCAAATAAATATAGTATATAAAGCCGAGGTAAGTGCAAACAACAACACTATGTACTACATCGGTGCCACTGAGGGACAATTTAAGAAAAGAAATAACAACCACAATCTTTCATTCTCCAACAGAAAATACTTGAACAGCACTACACTATCAACATACGTATGGAGTCTAAAAGACAGAAATATTTCACCAACAATAAGCTGGGGAATACTGAAAAAAGCACCTGCTTACAGCAACATTACAAAAAAAAATGCCTACTTTGCCTCCATGAGAAAGTAGCAATTATATCACATACCCCACAAAAGAACTTACTAAACACGAGATCAGAACTAATTTCCAAATACAAACATGAAAATAAATACCTATTATCACAATTTATACCAAACGGACAAAAAAAAGTCACACGTCTCTGCCATAGTAAAATTAATAATTAATAAACACTAACAAGCATTACAAATTAGAATTTCCACCATACGCAACCACAAAAAATAATAAAACAAGCCAATAACCGACTTTAAAACAAAAAATAACAATACAGCCTTAAATAAAATAATAGCAATTCTTACCTACCATAGTTTCACACAGAACCCATCAAAAGTACATGTGTACGTACGAGAAATCGACTACTATTCGCGCGTTGAGATCGCTACACACCATTCGAATATACCAACCGAATGAGTGTGTATCTGTGCAACGGCACACATATACATATATATACCGAACCCCGCACGATTCGCATGTGTATGTTTATGCAAGCCTCAGTGACCGAACGCGCGTACGTGTGTGTGTGTGTGTGTGTCCTTGCGCGCGTTGATGGGTGGACAAATGTATATATATATATATATGTCTGCGTCTGTCGTGACGACAGATTTTTCCCCCACTTCCACAAAAATACACGAATATAACCAATTTAAAAAAAAAATTAATCAGTTTGTCTGACGATCGCAAAAGCGTGAAACCCAGGGTTACAAAGTCACACCTATCTATATGAATATATATATATATATATATATATATATATATATATATAAAAGGCAAGATGTGTGTGTGTGTGTCTGTCTATCTGCCTGTATGTCTGTATTTTTTTTCAGCCCTTTTATTTTAGTTTTTGCTTCGGGTTTGGCTCTAAGTAGGTATAATTGTAGTTCTTAGTTTCAGCCATGATACCATTTACTCAGAGGATTTATTTAGCCTTCAAAATTCAGTTTACGACGAAAAAAACTTATTTGATATCGATACCAGGAAATCAAAATTTGACTTACATTCATTCATTTTTCTTTCAGTCTACGGTTTCGCTTTAACTGGAAACAACTATTGCTTATTAGTGTTTCGTGCCAACGTCCAGGACCATGGATTAGTTTTAAAGCTTTCATTACACCCGAGCAACGCCGGGCTATACTCCTAGTATATATATATATATATGTATATATATATATATATATATATATAATAGATGCAAAATCATAAGCAAGTCAAAGCTAAGTGACGCAAAAAATCAATTAAGTGGTATTTCAGTAGCATGCTAATATTTGTGATCTTTCATCTGCACAGGACGATGGATTTTTCAATTTTCGGCTCGGACCGTCTCTTGCAATATCTTTGATGACAGGTTATTTCAGCTTAACTGTATTAAATCATCACAGGTCGCCGTCTCACTGAATTTCGTTTTCCACTCCAAGTTTATTAAAAAGGCACAAAACCGGGATGTTGAAGTTAAAGACGGGATTTTTATTCCTCCTCCCTATATATAACTTACCATGTCGACATGTAAGTAAAATCATTTAACCATTTTGTCTTTCAATGGAAGGAGTGAAAACTCACTCTCTGTTAATATCTGCCTGTTACTATCATCTGTCATGGTAGTAAGTATACAGAAAATTCTAACAGTATTTACATTATTCGACCTATTGTCAAAAAAGTACCAGAGAAATCCATTAACATCAAAATTTGCAATATGTACTCTGGTAAAAAGAGTTATGAACATAAGGTTAAAAGTCCCCAAAATTCAGTTGTTCTTGTCCTTAAAGACACATGAACCAGTGGATATAGACGTTGGTTAGTTTCTGTGACTTGACCCCAAAGAGTTGTAAATTCAATACCAGAGCGAACAAAGTAATTTACATGATTAGTGGGAGATAACTAAGGCACTACTACGCAAGGAATGAAGTTCATATACCCCAGAGATTGTAATAAAAGATTTGGTTCGAAATTGGGATACGAGTGTTTACCACTTCCTCCAGATTCTGTAGATCATTTTTTAGCACTAAGCACATTTTTAAATGGTAACACTTTTAGGTCCAAACCAGAGGTGGAATCAGCTTTCAAAGATTTCGTTGCATCACCGCCAATAACTTTTTATCAACGAGGAATAAATAAACTCGTTGATCGATGGCAGAGGTGCATAGATACTCAAGCCTCGTATTTTCACTAATTTCAACATTTCTGCAGTTAATTTTTCAAGAATAAAAATTTTGTTTCTGAAATTGGCCCTTTTTTTTTGACAAATTAATAAATACTTTTTGCGAAATAAAATCCGTCCTGTCGGCAAAGTTTTCTTCCAGACATTATCTATCTATCTATCTATCTATCTATCTATCTATCTATCTATCTATCTAGTAACATTTATAGATACAGACATTCTGAATACACGCTCGTACAAACTAACACACACCAAACACACACACACACACACATATATATATATATATATATATATATATATATACATATATATATATATTATAATCATATCGCCCCAAGCAAGGTATTTTACTACCACTGTTTTGCAGGGTGTTTACTAGGAAGAAACTTATGAGAAAGAGTGACATATAAGGGGTGTCAGTTACTTCCAGTCATTTTTCTATACTTAAATTTAAATTTAAATTTTAAAAATAAATAAGTTATCTTCAAGCTTTAAAATGAGCTTAAATTGAAAGCCAACGGATTAAATTTATTAATTTCAGTAAGCAAAATACCCTGGTGTATTTTAAACCGAAATTATATTGATCGGAATCAAAAGTCTTCTAAATTTAAAAAAACAAATTTTAAAATTTCCGACATTTTTCATCGATTGTAAACAGAAGCCAATTCTCGGTTTTAAAAAATCTTACAAAAATAAAATACGCCTCACTGACACATTATTTTCTCCAAATTAATAATTTAAACTTACTTTAGGTTAACTTGAAACAAGAATTACTTGTTTACTGCTTAAAAATGTTTCAAAAAGCATTCCTCAATTACAGTAGCCTTGTTATCACAGCTGTCAACACCTTATCAGGATAATGAATGATTTACAGCAGCCGGTCAAAAGTATGGAAGACGAATTTGGTATAAATCTTTTTTATACAAATCATTTTCTTTTATTTTTAACTATGTTAAAATTAAAAATTTCACTCAGTTTTCAGCAATTATCCAATATTTGATGAAATTTTAGTTAGTTTAGCTTTGTAGGCTTACGTTTAAAGATGTTTTATGAAAAATAAAAATTAAAATAATAAAAAACTTTCTTTTTAAAAAAAATACAATTTAATAACAATGAAAATAACGGCAAAATTAACTCAATAATTTATGAAATGTTATGGTATTTTTTCAATTTTATTTTTAATATCTATTTTACATATAATTTTAGGTACCTCTACATTTGTGAATTTCACTATTATTATTTTTTTTTAACAAAATTAGTAAATTTGGAATTAAATTGTAAAAGTTGCTTTAAATGTTTAAGAAATGACTTACAAAACGGGCTGTTGAATTTTATAAACGTCTTAAAGAGACTTGAATCAGAATCAAAGTGCGGTTTCTGTCGATTTCCATGTAAGAGAAATAATCCAAAACACTTTTAAACTTCTAAATTAAATACGACCCCTATGGAAACTTGCTATGACCTCTATGGAACATAGTACGGGAAGAAAAATTTTTATTGATTTTTTTTTTTGATAGGCAGTATAATCATCAATTCTTAAATAATAAAAATATCATACAGTCTTTAAAAGATTTTAAAAATATTTTTAAAACTTTATGAATTATTATAATAAAAAAATGAAAACAATTCTTTTAAAATTTTATTAGTAATCGAAAACTTTTTTCTTCAGACTATAATGTCCTTAATTTATATTATTTATTCCACCAATTAAAAGCTTATCAAATTAAATTATATCAAAGTTTTATTGCATTTTTTATATTTCTCTTCGGAGCAGATTTTCGTATAGTGAATGATAACTTTAAATAAAAAAAATAGATGATTTATATTTCCCGATGAGTTCTGCGTTTAACTAATAAAAAGTAAATCGCAGAAAATTAAAATTTGTTAAAATTTCATGAATTTACGTGTAGGGGATGGTAACAGAGTTAAAATTTTCCTTCAAAATTTAAAAAAAATAATAATTTAAAAAATATTTTTTTTCATTTGTGAATGAGTACTGAAAGTTTCATTAAAATTCGACAATTATTTGATTTTTGCGAGAATTTCCAAATTAATGTGTTTGTCAATAAAAAAAATGAGTTACGTAAAAAATTACTTAAACAGTTGTAAGATTTTCTGCAACGCAAACTCAAATCAAAACAAAATTTTCTGCCAAAATTTCAAACATGTTAAAAGGGATTAAAAAATTTTATAAAATAAATAAAAGTTTACTTTGATCTTTCCCCTTAATAATATTATAAACATTTTGATAGAAAAAGTTCGTTTTATTAAGTTTTGAACCTTTTTAATCATACTATGCTGGATTTTTGTGATGTAATGGAGGTACCTATATTAAATTCATTTGTGTGTGTGTGTTCTCAGTTAAGAATGAAAGAATGAAAGAAAAGACTGTGCATAAGGAAAATGCGTTGTGTTTGTTAAGTATACGTGGGATTATAAACTAAATTACCTTTTCAGATCTAACAACAAGGAACCAGTAAATGAACGTCTGTTTGTTATGCTAGGTGTGATGAATAATTTGTCAGTCAAGTGCAATACGTGATACACGCTTGGGCGATCATGTTTCGAAAGAGACATGACTGACTGGACAGAAGATTATCTCGCAGTAGGTTGCAATTACTTTCTACGGTTGACTGGACAGATTTGGGACAAATTATGGATTAAATAACGGGACATATTTGGTTATTAAATATTTAAATATTAAATAACTGGACAGATTTGGTTATTAGATATATTAAATAACGGGACTGATTTGGTTATATAGCCTTAGTTGGTAGACCAACCAAGGCTACATAACCAAATATGTCCCGTTATATAATCTATAACTGGAGGGAAGAGACGGATTAATACCTTTACAAAGGGTATTTCTGCGTAAGTGAATGCAAGGAATTCAACTGGAATTCGAACTCGGCTCTCCGATAACAACTGTACTACAATAAGAAATTGGGGAGCCGAATTCGAATTCCAGTTGAATTCCTTGCATATTTATATTTTTAAATTCTCGCGTGTGCGTTGATTTTTTTAATTTTATTTTTGCGACTGCGTATTATATTAAGGTAAGATACGCACAGGTTCTCCCAGAAATTTGGAATCGATATGCTGCACTGCTTACATTCAGTGTGTTTGGACGTCATTCTGAGGGTAGTGTAGAGGATTCAAAAAGGGTTGGATGATATATCCAGTCAGCATCCTGGTGTTTGGTGTGATCACTAGCGATGACAACGTTGTGCCTCCATTCATCTTCCCACAAAACCTCACGCAAATTCTACTACACCTGCTTCTTTTCTCGCACTTCTCGCCTGTGGAATTCCCTTCCATTTTCTTGCTTCCCAGACAGCTACAATCTCCAAACATTGAAATGTAAAGTCAATCGTCATCTCCTACCTCGCTGACTTTCATCCTCTCTCTCATACTCCTTTCTCCGTCCACGCCACTTTCATCAGTATTCTCATCCTTCTCTTACCCACTTTCAGACCCCCCTGTAATCTGCCACTCTTTCTCATAATTTTTTCCTATCTAGCCCCCTGCGCACCAGTGGCAGTAAACTGCCTTCCTTGGGGCGATATGTTTAAAAAAAGAAAAAAACCATGAACGCTTTAAGAAAACAGTGCTACCCTAGATCAAGATGGTGGCTACTTGAAACTTCCATGTCTGGCAACAGGACCTTGCACCATGCCACATCAGCAGAAGAAACCAGTCATGAGTCTCAGAATATAACCATTACGTGTAAGGCACAGTTGAAGGAGCAATTAACAAAACTACTTCTAGCACCAAAGATAAACTGAAGGCAAAGATTATGGCACCATTCACCAAGTTAAACAAGAAGACCATCCAGAAGAGTTGCAGGAGATTCCGCAGTCGTCTAGAGGTCGTGGTTGACGCCAATGGCGATTATAATGAATAGGTTTACTCTTTAGTATACCAAAGTATTTTTGTGTCATTTTCGTAAATCTATCGGATAAAATGCGGTGTCAGAGTTAATTTATTTTTGCCTCATTTAGACAGCAATTCATCTATTTACACTGCATGCATTAAAATAGCAGCCGCTGACGCTACCGTGATTTCAACTAATGTAGTTTCGTCAGGCAGCAGAGTTTTTTTAATCATTAAAATCTGCGCACGTTCGAATTTTTGATTTGTGCTTGGAGGGCATTTTAATATAACCGTATAAGCAGTATAGCTCGGCGTTGCTCGGGTGTAATGAAAACTCTAAAACTAATCCATGGTCCTGGAGCTCAGACTCTTTGGACGTTGGCACGAAACACTAAAAAGCAATAGTTGTTTCCAGTTAAAGCGAAACCGTAGACTGAAAGAAAAATGAATAGATGTAAGTCAAATTTTGATTTCCTGGTATCGATATCAAATAAGTTTTTTTTCATAGTAAACTGAATTTTGAAGGGTAAATAAGTCATCTGAGTAAATGGTATCATGGCTGAGACTAAGAACTACAATTATACCTACTTAGAGCCAAACCCGAAGCAAGAACTAAAAGGGCTGAAAAAATACAGACATACAGGCAGATAAACAGACACACACACAAACATCTTGCCTTATATATATATATATATATATATATATATATATATATATATATATATATATAATCGATTTTCTGCACTATTGTAAGAACTGCAACCTTGAAACTTCTGAATATCGTTTCTTATGGCTTTGTTTATGAGTGTATCAAATTTGATTAAAATCGGACCATTCCTTCTATTACCCGATGTTTTCGATTATCGATTTTCGATATTTATCGGGGGTACCTCGACACAAAACCTAGCTAAGAACACTCGCAGACACTTATAGTACAACTGTGTAAATTTTCAAGAGAAGCTTTTCAGCCGTTTCGGAGTCTATAGGTAACGGACAGACACACACACAGACACACACACAGACAAACTTCCATTTATAAATAAGTTTAGATTAGATAGATTATAAATACATATGCGTGTGTGTTTTTGTGGGGGGGGGTATTTCCAGCGGTCAGCCTCGTCCTATTTTCTACGTTTATTAAAATTGTCCTTCCTGTCGAAAACATCATTGCTTATTTGCGTTAAAGCACGCAATGACTCCCCCGGCCGACGTGAAAAAAAAATACAATATAAAATAATAGTCGATTTATCGTAATATGTCACATCACATCAAAGTAATATGTCTATTTTATGTGACTTGCGTTTCCAGCACCACACCTTACTCCGCAAAAAAAGACCGTTTACACAAAGAAAAGGATAAAACGAAAGACATGATAGAATGGAAATATAGAATCGATGTTGCAAAAGCACTTACTGTCCTCGTGTATATAATTCGGCACTATTAAAATACACGTGTAGACAACATTAATCTACAAGCAATTTGCTTCACCCGATGTTTACAGTTTAAATAGGATAGATATAATGACTTATCTTTTAAAGGAAGCACGTTAATATGGTTTCACACCACAGAAGCGACACTAGTAAGCTCTATACAAAGGGAAAGGAAGCAGAAAGATGACATATCTGTTGAAGCAACTAGTTCCACCTGTTCTAAGATTTGCCGTGCTACGTCCATTGTAGCGAACCAACCTTCACTTCGTATTCCACTGGTAAGAAGTAAGGTTCAATCGGGTAGCTTTTTTTCCAAGAGACACTGCCCTGTCAAAATGATTCCAAAGGGGATGCTTTCCAGATTACTACAATCGTAACCTGTTCGAATCTAGGGTTAACTGTCACCTTTTCCACGTACGGACTTTCCCTCTTGCCCTGTAACCATACCTCGAGTGGCTCCCGAACCTTGTGTTGAATGAACCTCACTTTCGCGAGCTTCTCTGAACGCAGAATATCGAAGGAGTTATGTCAGTCATCTTGTTTCTTTTTCTTATTCTTCATCTTATTATGACTATTATTAATATTAAGTGATTTTTCATCATAATTCGATTTCTGCTATGGTCGCACTACCTAGCAAGTCTGCGGGAAGATCTAAGGCAGGTCGTGGTGTGTTGTTATGGCACCATTTCATGTTTTTCTATATCACCTAACATCCCTAGGGTTACGTAGACAAAGTTCTCCTTAGTGTGTGGGCTGTACTTAACAAGACGATCTCTTAAGCTGGGGTTTCCAGGGATTCTTTCAATGTGTTGTTTTGTTCCATTTTTTTATCATTCCAAGTGCACCTACTATCACTGGTACGATTCTTGATTTCAATTTCCACATTTTATTATTATTATTATTATTATTATTATTATTATTATTATTATTATTTATTTTAATTTCTGTTGTATATTGTACACACATTTTCTTTCCGGGTCCCAACCAGAGACCTAAGATCAGAAATAGCTTCATGACATTTTCATTAAACTTTATTTTTATGCACATTTTACACTAATAAAAGCTGTTTGTCAGTTGTGAGCTGTACTTCCGAGAACAATTTATTGCATTCATTTCTTCTTCTTCTTCTTCTTCTTCTTCTTCTTCTATTATTATTATTATTATTATTATTGATCACACTAATTTCATTGATTTAAAGCTCTTCATAGTGCGTGAGCTGTACGCGCGTGTACGTTTTTATATTTCTTTAAGGCATGGGCAACCAGGAATCACTTAAGTGAGTCTATCCTAATCTTTTCCTATCATTTTTGGGTCCAACTACAACTGGAATTATTGATGTTCTCATGACCCACACTTTTTAGATTTTCACTTCAAGGTCCTTGTATTTTGATCGTTTATTTTAAAGTCTGCAGAGACTGAGATATCAATAAGAAAGCAATCACATTCTGTTTTTTGTTTTTGACAACGATGTCTGGGAGATTAGCTTTGATTGTTGTCTGTGTGTAATGTAAAGTCCCATAAATGTGTTACATATCCTATCTCTGTAACCGGGTCTAGATGGTGTTCATACCAGTTTCTTGAAGTTTTTTTCTCATGAATGTTACATATTTTTTCAGTGCAGATATTGGTTCTCTCTCTCTCTCTCTCTCTCTCATCCTGTTATTTATATTTAGTCGGTAAAATATCGTACAATACCTGATATAAGATGGTTAATTGTGTCCTGATATTTCTCACCGAATTTTCTTTTCAAATTAACACAATTTTTCATTATTATTATAATGTCATTTTTTCATCATATTTCGATTTCTGCTTTGGTCTCACTACCAACCAAGTCTGCGGGGAGACCTAAGGCAGGTTGTGGCGTGTTGTTATGACTCCATTTCATGTTTTTCTATCTTCCCTATCATCCCTAGCATTACATAGATAAAGTTTTCCTTAGTGTGTGGGCTGTACTTAATAAGACAATTTTTTGTATGTCTCTTAAGCTGGGGTTTCCAGGGATTCTTTCAATGTGTTGTTTTGTTCCATTTTTTATCATTCCAAGTGCACCTACTATCACTGGCACAACTCTTGTTTTCAATTTCCACATTTTTTCTATTTCAATTTCCAGGTCTTTATATTTTGACAGTTTTTCAAATTCCTTGATTGCTATGTTACAATCGGCTGGACAAGCCATATCAATTAATAGACAAGTTTTCTCCTTCTGGTTTTTAACAATAATGTCCGGCCTGTTTGCTTCAATTTTTCTGTCTGTGTAGATGGTGTAATCCCATAGAATGGTTACATCTTCTATTTCTGTAACCGGTGCTGGGTGATGTTCATACCATTGTTTGTTTACAGCTTTATTATTATTATTATTATGTCATTTTTCATCATATTTCGATTTCTGCTTTGGTCTCACTACCAACCAAGTCTGCGGGGAGACCTAAGGCAGGTAGTGGCGTGTTGTTATGACTCCATTTCATGTTTTTCTATCTTCCCTATCATCTCCAGCATTACATAGATAAAGTTTTCCTTAGTGTGTGGGCTGTACTTAATAAGACAATTTTTTGTATATCTCTTAAGCTGGGGTTTCCAGGGATTCTTTCAATGTGTTGTTTTGTTCCATTTTTTATCATTCCGAGTGCACCTACTATCACTGGCACAACTCTTGTTTTCAATTTCCACATTTTTTCTATTTCAATTTCCAGGTCTTTATATTTTGACTGTTTTTCAAATTCCTTGATTGCTATGTTACAATCCGCTGGACAAGCCATATCAATTAATAGACAAGTTTTCTCCTTCTGGTTTTTAACAATAATGTCTGGCCTGTTTGCTTCAATTTTTCTGTCTGTGTAAATGGTGTAATCCCATAGAATGGTTACATCTTCTATTTCTGTAACCGGTGCTGGATGATGTTCATACCAGTGTTTGTTTACAGCTTTTCCATAATGTTTGCACATTGTCCAATGTAAATATTGCCCAACTCTATCGTGGCGATTTTTATATTCGTTTGGGGCAATCACAGAACAGCCTGAGATTAAGTGGTCTATTGTTTCTTGGTGTTTATCACAAAACCTGCATTTTGGATCCATATTATTATGCATAATATTTGCCTGAAAGTTTCTCGTGAAAAGACTTTGGTCTTGTGCTGCAAGTATAAATCCTTCAGTTTCAGACTTTAATCCAGATGCACGTAACCATCGATGAGTATTAACTTTGTCAACATTGGATTTATTGGCACGTTCTGAATATTGGCCATGCAGAGGTTTGTCTTGCCAGCGCTGTTTCATCTTTTCAAGAGCTTTATCTTTGGCTTTCATTTTCATATTTTTTGCCGCAATAGTTGGTTCTTGGCTTCTGTTTTGCTTTTCTACAGAATCTACTAACTGTAAATCTTGTTTGTATTTACTGCCTTCTTTTATTATTGAATATTTTTTCTTTCTTTCTTCATGTTGCCTTACTAATTGTATCATCCAATCCTTTGTTGTTTCTATGTATGTTAGTAAGCCAATAGTTGTTGTCTTGTATGACAATTCCAGCTGAATAAGACCCCTTCCACCTTCTTTACGGGGTATGTATAGACGGTCTACATCAGCCTTTGGATGATGCATCTTATGCTTAGAAAGAAGCTTTCTTGTTTTAGCATCCATTCGCCTGATGTCGTTTAGAGTCCAGTTTAAGATGTTGAAGCTATATTGGACAACTGGGATTGCAAGGCTATTAATGGCCACAACTCTATTCTGTGAGTTTAATTCAGTTTTTAATATCATTCGTAGCCTTCTATAGTACTCTTTACGCACTATTTCTTTCATTTTTTTATGGTGAATTTTTTCGCTCTCATTTACACCTAGGTATTTATAAGCTTCTTCTGGTTTCAATTCTTTTATTGTTACAGCAGGGTCTAGGCTAATTGAGGATATTTCTTGTATTGATCCACGTAAAACTGTAGCTTTAGCACATTTATTCAAATTAAATTTCATTCCAATGTCTTCGCTGAAGCATTTTACAGTTTGCAGAAGACCTTCCAGCTCATTATCATTCTTAGCATATAACTTTAAGTCATCCATGTAAAATAGATGGCTTATTTTCTTTTCAGCCTATTTTATAACCACATTCTGTCTTCTTAAGTTGACTGGTTAGTGCTCTTAATGATATGCAGAATAGTAAGGGAGATAAAGAATCACCTTGAAATATACCTCTTTTGATGTTTATTTCATCAGACTTATAGGTTCCATTTATATGATTGAGGTAAAGGGTTGTTTTCCATATAGACATGCACTGTTTGATGAAATTGATGATGACCGGCGATATCTTGTATATATTTAAAGTCTTTAAAATCCAGTCATGTGGCACACTATCGAATGCCTTTCGGTAGTCTATCCAGGCAGTACTAATATTTTTCTTTGTATTGTAGCAGTTTTCCAGGATCATTTTGTTAATTAGCAATTGGTCTTTACAACCATAACAGCCACGTTTGCACCCTTTTTGTTCAAGCGGTATTATGTCATTTCTTTCTAAGAATAAATATGTTTGTTTTGTTAAAATAGATGTTAGTAGTTTATATGTTGTCGGAAGACATGTAATTGGTCTGTAGTTTTTCGGGTTGTTTGTTTCACCATTCTTGGGTAGAAGAAATGTCATTCCTTTGGTCATCCATGCAGGAATTTTAGTGGGATCGTCAACCATTTCTTGAAGTTCTTTGGCTAGTTTTTTATGTGCTGCATTTAAATAATATAGCCAAAAGTTAGAAATTTTATCTATGCCTGGGAATTTCCAATTGTGTGCTTTTTTTAGTGCAAATTTAACATCGTCTTCTGTAATTCCAGACCATGTATGTTCGGGTTTATTTTTCATTCGTTCTATCTCCTGCGTAATCCAATGTACTTCCTTGCTAAGTTCTTTAGGGCAAGCCCATATCTTTTCCCAGAACTGTGTGACTTCTTCCATTCTGGGGGGTACTGTCACTTCAATTCTTTTTTTACCTATTTCCCTGTAAAATCTCTTTGTATCAGTCTGAAAAATCTTGTTTTCTCTGTAAAATCTTGCTCTTTTTTCATAGCGTCTTATTCTTTGAGCCTTCAGTTGGATTTTTTGCTTTATTTTTTCTTTATTTGATAAGACGTCGTTTACATTCTTGATGTTATATTTTTTTACGGCTCTTCTGCTTTTCCTAGTTCTTACATTTATTCCTCTACTCAGTTCATCCAATATTGATAATTCACTTCTAAGTTGTTCTATTTCTTTTTCTATTTTTCTTTTCCAAGGTGGAACTTCACGTCTACGAGACTGCCTTGTTTTTATTTTGATATTTAATTTTTTTGTTGCTGCTGTTGCTGATGCATATATTATTTCGTTAAGATTTGTATGAGGGTCTTCATCCAGTATTGATTTCAGTGCTGCATTGTAGAGTTTAATAGTACGGAGGTTATGTTTTGTTGGTATTAATTT
Organism: Ascarosepion bandense; assembly: GCA_037127315.1. Classification (NCBI taxonomy): domain Eukaryota; kingdom Metazoa; phylum Mollusca; class Cephalopoda; order Sepiida; family Sepiidae; genus Ascarosepion; species Ascarosepion bandense. The sequence goes on from JBBBDQ010000151.1 coordinate 6,668,267, forward strand.
TGGGAGCTGTTCACGTTCCTCCATTGTAATATTTTGTATTTGACTTAGATGGTTTTTTATTTCTATCTTGGCTTCCTGTATATTGTTCTTATTTTCCGTCAAATAATTATCTTCGATGTGTTCTGAACTCGTTTTATTTTTGTCTTTTAACTGACTCAGATCACACCTTTCCAGCACTTTTAAATTCACAGCATTATCTTCGCAGTGATTTGCGTGTTTCACGGTTTCTACATTATGACCTGTGGCTTGTTTGATGTTATTACTTTTTATTTCTGATTCCGGTTTCTTTTCATAATTTGTTGATTCGTCTCTTCTTGTTACAATTCTTTTAATTTTATTGATTTCAACCTCTGTCAGTCGGTTATTACGAATAATGTACCTTCGTACATTGGCTAATTTATTTTCGTCAATATACTTTCTATTTGCTTGACCAACTTTTTCACGCCAAATGTCATATGTTTGGCGAGTCACGTTTTTTTGAGGTTTGAGTAACGCTTCATGAAATGCAGTCATAACGACTTTGTACTCCTCACGAGACCATTTTATTTTTTCTTTCTTTAAATATACGGTTGTAGATCTAGCTGGTGAATTTTCAGGACCAACGTTAGGATTATCCTGGTTGTGGGGACCTGAAGATTCATTCTTTGTGTAGGAGTTTGTTCCTATGGCAGATTTTTCGACCTCAGGTAGGTTCCCTCCTGAAGGACGGGCTCCCTGTTTATCCACTGGAAGAGCCATACTGGACTTTTTATTTCTATTTGTATTTTTCATGTTTTCCCACGAGTGACGCACGGGTCCAAAAGTCCACCCAAAGTTGCCCGGCACGTTGGGTAACGGTCTTTTACAAACAGGGTCCCGAAGCCTGTAGGGGATCGTTTGTGACCTCATAACGCAGTAGCCATTCACTCCTCGGCACGATTAACACCTTGAGTTGCGGGTTGTTGTTCGGAGTTTTCCTTCTCCTAAATGGGCTGCCAAGCAACATCTGACATATGACATATACGCGATTGGAATTCAAGGAGAAAGACGCTGGTTAAAAAAACCCAAAAAAAACAAACTTTGGCCTAGCAACGGCTCAACGAAACAACACATCAATACTAGAGTATTTTGTTAAAAAAAAAAAAAAAATTATGAAATATCGACAGCTAAAGGAAATATAATACGGATGATTTTATTTAGGTTCATTTAAAGAGCAAATAGATAAATTAATTAAAATAAAACAGAATTTCATATAAAAAAAAATCCTGTTTATAGAATTTCATATTGAGAAAAGGAAAAATTCAAATAGAGAGACGCTGGTTGAAAAAAAAAAAAAAAACATACTTGGGCGTAACGGTCAATCAACGGGAAAAAAAAAATGTAATAATTTGTTCGTCCACTCTATCATTTATTTTTTCAATAAAGTCGCTGGTCAAAAATAGGGTTATCAGAATAAGATAAATTAAATAAGTAAATTAAATCAATAGATAAATAAAAATAAATATATCAATAAATACGTAGACTTTCTATAAAATAATACCATATAAATTGTTTTTCATCGGATTTCATTTATTTTCTTGTTTTGTTTTGTTTTTAAGAAAATTATAATAGTTAAAAAAAAAAAAATTTCGATAATATCTAAAGAAAAAAATCCTGTTTATATTAAAACAGAATTTCATATTGAGAAAAAGAAAAATTCAAAGAGAGAGACGCTGGTTGAAAAACACAAACAAACTTGGACGTAACAGCCGTTAAAACAGAAATTTATTAAAAAGAAAGAATAACAAGAATAAGTAGCAGTTAATGTTCAATGAGTAACAAGTAATGAGTTAAGGGTATCAAGGGTTGAAGAAATGTTCGTAGCAGTCATTTGTTGGAAAGAGTTTATGCGTACGTACGTATGTATGTATGAACGTTTGTTTGTAGGAGTGTCTTTGAATGGAGAAGAAGTAGTAAAAGGAAATGTCACACGAGAAAGAAGGAGAAAGAGAACGAATGTCCGGGTCATTTGAAGCTTCTGCCGTTACAGTTTAGCCTGTCATCTCTGCTGCTTCCATCCCTGATAGTATTTAGTCACCTCCCCACTTAAGGCAAAATGTGACTCAAGGTCTTTTTAATGTGGGTCTTCCGGGCCATATAGCCCGGCCAAAAATATTTGTCTATCTTTCCCCAGTCGTGATTCTACCCTTCGGCGGAACCATGACTGGGTTAGTGCTATCTGCCCGAAGACAGAGAGCGCTCTCCACCCGAAGGCAGAGTGCTGACAGTGTCAATAGTAGCAGAGGCAAGTCTACTACTCAGTCCCTGACTAACTGACTGGAGCCTTTTATAGTAATTTTGGATTTTCGTACTGAATCGCTAAGTCTCTTTTGGTCTTGCAAATCGCTTCCATTGGTCAGCAAATCCATTTAAAATCTACTAGAAAAATCCGGCTTCCACTTTTTCTTTAAGCACATGGTAAATTCTTTTTCTGTTTGGGAAAAACCAGGATTTTACACGTCATTGTGAATTTTTGTAAAAGTGAAGACGGAGGTTGATTTTAATTCTTAATTTCCGATTCCGCAGAACAACACAGTTCGGCAGTATTTTTTTAAAAAAAAAAGCAAATCGGTTACAGAAAAACGTTTACAGAAGATTATGATAATGAAGTAAGATGTAAAGATAGCTGTTGAATTAAGAAGATTGTTGCGACAAATAAAAGCCATGTTGAAAATGCCACGAATGACGACGGTAATTGCAACGTGGAAATTTATTATTGGATTACGAGAAAAAAAAATTAAAAAAACTGGTAAGAGGATCGATTACTTAGCAACATCACAAGTGCATAGAACTTTTCATCAAACATCGAAAGGCTGAATTGATTAAGCGGAGCCCGTTTCGTGAAAAGACTGAAGAGAAAGAACCATCTGCCCTTGAGAACAAATTTCCGATATTGCCGCAGGGTGGTGTACGTAAGTTGCTCATTTTAACTGACATGAAGTCCACGGTTTGAGGGCTTGTTTTGAAAATAAAATCAGAAATTCTATCGATATTTTGCTGGAATTTAACTTACAAAAAAGCCGTCGAGATCAAGAAAAGGACTGAAATAAATAAAGAAAAAATATCCCAGTCTGTTCCTTCCTTCCTTCCTATCTATCTATCTATCTATCTATCTATCTATCTATCTATCTATCTATCTATCTATCTATAATGTTCACGGTCTGAGGGCTTGTTTTGAAAATAAAATCAGAAATTCTATCGATATTTTGCTGGAATTCAACTTAAAAAAGCCAACGAGTTCAAGAAAAAACCTGAAATAAAGAAAGTGAAAAAATATCCCAGTCTGTTCCTATCTATCTATCTATCTATCTATCTATCTATCTATCTATCTATCTATCTCAGTCTATACATATCTATCTCTGTCTATCTTGGACTATATATATATATATAAATTTATATATTTATAAATTTTATATATATATATATATATATATATATATATATCGATATATATAAATTATAAATTCAGGTAACGAGGACACAAGGTTTTACGATTTTTAGTTCCTTAGTGTTTACTTTTTTATAAAACGTGTTCAATACAATAAATACTGTAGCGCATAATATAATCATATAATTATGAATTAAAAATACATTGCGACACGGAAATTTCTATGTTTCGAGATTTCTATCTCGTCATCAGGCAATGTTGGATGTTGGTTGTGAAAATGATTTACACACAAGATCTGATACTCACAAAACCTCAATCAGGTCCTGTGAGTATCAGATTTACCAAGGCCTCCTTCCTCATTACGTACAAAAAACAATCGATTTGCTATTAATGTATGTGGCAAGATACAAAATTTATGTGTGTGTTTCTTTTTAACTAATCAGAATAAAGATTCATTTTGACATTTGGCCAGTAGTTTCTATTTTAAGAGAAAAAAATGCTTTCTTTTTTTTTCTGTTTTTATTCCCTGTCAAAATGTCAACCTACTTTTAACCTAATTTTTTTTTTATTTTTTTTTTTTTATTACTTCTCACTAGATTCTGTTACCTCACACATAAATTTCTTTTATCTCTTCTTCTCCATCCTCAACATTCTCGCAGTCAACAAAGAAGAAGACAACAACAAGATACTTCAACTGACTCCTAACAATTAACTTCAATAAAGTATCATTTTTCTTTATTGCTTTAACTTCTTTTTCACTTTCTCTCCGGCCATAAAAAAAAGGAAAGGATCAGAGACTTTATTAATAACCTGTTAATCTTTCAACATAAACACATTCTGCTACTTACAACTACACGCTATGGATTCATTAAATTACATTCTACTATTTCTCTTGGAAAATTTAAATCTTATAAATGGATGTTATTCTTTTCTCTTAATAAAATTCTACTTGACAAACGAAATACATTTATTCTTCCAACCATCAACCTTTTGATGATTACGGATTACCTTGTACTGTAAAGATTGCCAACTTACAAGTATGTATTCGTAATTTTAGATTACTTTTTTTCCTGTCAGTCAGTTAAGTCAACAAAGAAGAAGACAACAACAAGATACTTCAACTGACTCCTAACAATTAACTTCAATAAAGTATCATTTTTCTTTATTGCTTTAACTTCTTTTTCACTTTCTCTCCGGCCATAAAAAAGGGAAAGGAGCAGAGACTTTATTAATAACCTGTTAATCTTTCAACATAAACACATTGTGGGGAGTTCGGTTACTTTTGGCACAAGGCCAATTTAATAAGCAACCATCTTCTTCCCTACGTTAACTTTCTAATTGCTTTTAAGTGGCGAGAAATAGTTGTGCGTGATGCTTCAAGTTCTTATGCTTGGGACTTTGGACTGTAGTTCTCAGATTTTGCTGAACCGTAGCATTCAAGTGATCATGTCTGACATGATTGCAAAAAAAACTTCTGAAACCATCTCTGTACAGTTTTGATTTCAACTATACCTTTACCAAAAGCCGCGTTAATATGCAGAAATGCTTCAGAGGCAGAAAGATCCAAGCTGTATTTATGCAGTAAGATTACTCAATTTTGTTTCATTGTAATTATTTTTTTCAGATTTTGTCTCAGATTTTTCAGATTTTGTTTCATTGTAATTATTTTTTTCAGATTTTGTTTCAGATTTTTCAGATTTTGTTTCATTGTAATTATTTTTTTTTCAGATTTTGTTTCAAATTTTTCAGATTTTGTTTCATTGTAATTATTTTTTTTCAGATTTTGTTTCAGATTTTTCAGATTTTGTTTCATTGTAATTATTTTTTTCAGATTTTGTTTCAGATCTTTCAGATTTTGTTTCATTGTAATTATTTTTTTTTCAGATTTTGTTTCAGATTTTTCAGATTTTGTTTCATTGTAATTATTTACCTTAGGCTTATGAGTCATATTATATTGAAAAGAACTTATTCGGAAAGAAAAAAGTAAAAAATGTCAAACTTTATATATATATTAGTAATCTACATACAAGCCTGTTTCGCTGTATCACAGCTCATCAGTGTGACTAGAAACATCCAATTGACTCTGGCCGGGATCGAAACTCAACCGGTTTGGTGTCAGTCGGAGACGCTACTCCCTAAGCCATAGGCTAATGAAATCAGAGAAGGGAAATTTTAATGTGTTGTATAGAAGCAGTGTATACACACGCCAGTCACCGAAAGAACTCAATTCATTTCTGAAGAGTCACGAATATAACAGAAGTGGAAACTGTTCTTAAAACTTACTTCTCCAGAGAGCTCAATCGTAATGAGAGCATAATATATATATATATATATATATATATATATATACTGGGGTTATTTGTTTAGACGAGCTCATCAACAAGCACACCAACCCACAAAAATGTATTATTTATGTGTGAGAACCTAACATCATCAACAAGCCGAGTTAATAATTCAGGCTCAAATGTTGTGGCCTGATATTCATTAACCCACTAGAACGAGCGTGGAAATAAAATGTGGAGCTATTAGTCCCGCGTCTGCGACATAAATGTAGATTTTCTGTTGGAGAGTTTCGATTTGATACTCACAAGACCTCAATCAGGTCCTGTGAGTATCAGATTTTTCAAGCCCATCTTCCTCATTACGTGCTCCCGGGATTTCAAATGCCTCTTCCTGGTGTTAATTTTCAACATGCCTGTCTCGATCAGTTATTATTGAACAACGAGTTAGGTTCTCACTGGATGCTCGATACTTGCAGCCTTGTGCTGCACTTAGTGCACCACGAACTTGTACTTTGTCGATGATACGGAGGTGGCTGGCGCGCGTCTGACCACGCCGAAACATCTTTAGGCGTCTGACAACGCCGGCTCGTCGTTACGGGTCCAGCCACGCCGGAGTGTCGTTACACGTCCGACCACGCCGGCGCGTCGTAACGCGTCCGACCACGGCTTACTAAATCACTCGTCTTTTTTTTTCTATTTACTGTGGACTCTGTTTTTTGTTTTCAAAGAAGAATAGAATTTGAAATTTTACACATATGTTTCCAATCAATATTTATATTCAGCACAAAAATTGAATAATTGCTACTTTGATCTTTCTTGAGTAGCCTGTTTCTTTCTGGTCGGACGTTAAATCAAAGTATTTTTTTAAAAATAAATACGGCCGTATTCCCCGCGCCCGACAAATTTTGCGAGTATGCAAATGATCCAATTTTAGCAATACACTTTAAAATATAAATACAACAAAAGAGAATATGAATAAAGTAATACTTTTAAAAAATAACTATAATTTTTAATGATTCAGCTTTTACGAAATTTTTGTTTTAGTATCTTGGAGAAATACACAGAATCAAAATGACTTTGAAATTTACACAATTAGTCACACCTGACGTTAACCATCACGAAAAGAACTTATTTTTGGCATTTCAGCTAAAAACGTTTTCTCATTGCTATGGATTGAAACGGTCTTATAGAATCAATTCTGCTATTAGGAAATTTTTTCCACAAGAACAAAGACTGCATTCAACATCTCAACCGAAAAAGAATCGACTGGGGAGAACTTTGAACATTATATGGGTTAACAGTTATCGACCGCCAATTGTACAAAATGACAGCGATCTTACTGAAGAAAGGCAACTGCTGTGTGAAGCATGACAACATACAGGTGAGTCTCCCAGCCTGTCAACTCCAGACAAGGATTCAATCTAGATTAATAAATTGATAAATCGCTAAAAAACAGAATGAATAAAAAAGACCTCAAGCTTAATTTAAAAAAGAACTTTTTCCATCTAGATGTTTATATTATTAATAAGAGGAAAGATCAAAGTAATTTTTAATTATTTAAAAAAAAAATTTTAATTCCTTCTAACGTGTTCGAAATTTTGGCAGAAAATTATGTTTGATTTCAGTTAGCGGGTAACCAAAATGTTACGATTGTTTACAATGGAAAACATAATGATTATATGACCAACTTTTTTCCGTTGACAAAAACATTAATTTAGAAATTATCGCAAAAATCAAATAATTGTCGAATTTTAATGAAACTTTCAGTGCTCATTTACAAATAAATGAAATTATTTGTGAAATTATTATTTTTTAAAGATCTTCATAACTCCGTTACTCTTACACCACGTAAATCCATGAAATTTTAATAAATTTTAATTTTATTGTGACCTATGGTCTTATTAGTTAAAAGCAGGACTCATTAGGGCAATATAAATTATCTACTTTCTAAAATTCTTAGCTGTTTTCTGAAAATCTGCTCCGAAAAGTAAAATAAAAAACTTTATTTAATTTGATAAGCTTTTAATTGCTTGAATAAATAATAAAAATTAAAGTTATAGTCTGAAAAAAAAATTCGATTACTAATGAAATTTTAAAAGAATTGTTTTCATTTTCTTTTTTGTTTATTATAATAATTTATAAAGACTTAAAATTATTTTTAAAATACTTCAAAGATCTGTTGGGTTAGATTTTTCAGTTAATAATCGAATATTGCCTATTGAAAATTGTCAAGTTTAATACAAATCGTTTGGCTTTCATATATTTAAAATAATTTTTTTGTGTATTTTAAGATCTTTATTTTTGTATGGTAATTTCAGTAGTATCCATTGTTTCCTGTTTAATTTTTGGCTTTCTGCCGCTTCTAACGTTTTTTTTTTTTGCCTCTCGTTTAATTCCTGTAGTACCTCGTATTTAGTGACATTATCGTCTTGTTTAGAGAGAATTGATTGAAAATATATGTTTTATATTATCTGACCTGATGCGTAATTTTGCGCAGAAGTGTATTTTTATGAAACAGCAAAAATATGCAAACTATCTAGCAAAAGAAAATAGAATTGTTTTGAAAGTTAAAGAATGCGGTCATCAGGTGACGGGCACAACTGTATTTTGCTAACCAGCGTAACCAAAAACAGATCATTCAAACCTCAAAGTGTGTTTGTAAACAACGTTCTTGAAACATTACGTCTCAAAACGAGATTCGCGATATATAGATTGGAAGACTGTTTAGTTGGCAGTATGTAGATAGATAGATAGATAGATAGATAGATAGATAGATAAATCCATGTATACTGAGATAGATAGATAGATAGATAGATAGATAGATAGATAGCTAATGAAGAAGCTGAGATAGATAGATAGATAGATAGATAGATAGATAGATAGATAGATAGATTTAAATTTTAATACAAATCGTTTGGCCTTCAAATTTTTAAAATAATTAATTTTTTTGTGTATTTTAAGATCTTTATTTTTGTATGGTAATTTCAGTCGTAGTAGTTTATCCATTGTTTCCTGTTTAATTTTTGGCTTTCTGCCTCTTCTAACGCTTTTTTTTTGCCTCTCGTTTAATTCCTGTAGTACTTCGTATTTAGTGACATTATCGTCTTGTTTAGAGTGAATTGATTGAAGATATATGTTTTATATTATCTGACGTGATGCGTAATTTTGCGCAGAAGTGTATTTTTATGAAACAGCAAAAATATGCAAAATATCTAGCAAAAGAAAATAGAATTGTTTGAAAGTTAAAGAATGCGGTCATCAGGTGACGGGCACAACTGTATTTTGCTAACCAGCGTAACCAAAAACAGATCATTCAAACCTCAAAGTGTGTTTGTAAACAACGTTCTTGAAACATTACGTCTCAAAACGAGATTCGCGATATATAAATTGGAAGACTGTTTAGTTGGCAGTATGTAGATAGATAGATAGATAGATAGATAGATAGATAGATAGATAGATAGATAGATAGATATTGAAGAAGCTGAGATAGATAGATAGATAGATAGATAGATAGATAGATAGATAGATAGATAGATAGATTTAAATTTTAATACAAATCGTTTGGCCTTCAAATTTTTAAAATGATTAATTTTTTTGAGTATTTTAAGATCTTTATTTTTGTATGGTAATTTCAGTCGTAGTAGTTTATCCATTGTTTCCTGTTTAATTTTTAGCTTTCTGCCTCTTCTAACGTTTTTTTGCTTCACGTTTAATTCCTGTAGTACCTCGCATTTAGTGACATTATCGTCTTGTTTAGCGTGAATTGATTGAAAATATATGTTTTATATTATCTGACCTGATGCGTAATTTTGCGCAGAAGTGTACACACTGAAATAATATCCAATACATGCATACCTCACTTTACGTCCGTAATTTGTCCCAGAAGAGGCGATTCAAGTAAAAAACTCAAATTATTTGTTTCTGAATTTTCTTGTTACTAGGATAAACTACAAATAAAAATTCCCAGTTCTGTATTTTATTTATAAATGCATTTTCAATAATATATGGTAAATAGGAATCTATTTTAAGCTTACAAACAAATAAATTTTAGTTTTCAACATAGAACAGAAAGAAAGGATGTGAGTTGTGGTACAGTGGATATCGGAACGAGAAGCCGGGGAGCCGAGTTCGAATTCCAGTTGAATCCATTGTATTCACTTACGCGCAAATACCCTTGGGAAAGGTATTAATCCGTCTCTTCCTACCAGTTATGGGTTAAATAGCAGGACAGATTAGGTTCTATAGCCTTGGACGGCAAACAGTCTACCGCAGAAAGCAATGGCAACCTACTGCGAAATAATCTTCTGCCCAGTCAGTCATGTCTCTTTCGAGACATGATCGCCCAAGCTTGTTTCACGTATGGCACTTAACTGACTGACAGGAAGAAAAGTAATCTAAAATTACGAATACATACTTGTAAGTTGGCAATCTTTACAGTAAAACGCGAACTCTTTATTTGGGAATATGATTTGTTTCTGGATATTATAAAATAAAATGTAAGATTAAATAACAAATACAGTTATCAAATTTATTTTGCAAGAGAAGAAAGTAAACTTAATATCATTTTATGGACTTTTTTCCAATTTATTGTACAGTGACATCATTTCATGTGCTTTGAACGCTTATCTAGTAATATTAAGACTTTAATATTTGTGGTGGACAGACGTAAAGTTGGATAAAATAACTTGATTTTTATTTTGCCATGTTTGGTATAATCGAGAACGACTTAATTCAAAACAACTTAACCCGAGATATACCTTTTAATCAATTTTTTCGTCTTTTAATCAATTTTTATTCATTTTAAAATTTAAGACATCATTCTTTAGTATTTGTTTATTGTCTGAGATGAGGTATTTAATTTGTTATAGTATTTAATTTGTTCGAAGTGTTCTGTCATCTTTATTGTCATATTCACGATATTTCGGCCGTTGTACACTCCAACCTTCTTCAGGTGACTGTAATTTTGAGCCAAACTCTTTATTTCGATTACTGGGATATACTGTTCTCATTCCATGAGTCATGCCACTTCCCCAAGGACATATGGCCTAGTGGATAAATGCGTTGGTTGGGTTCAGTAACTTGAGCCAAATTGTTATGAGTTCAGTTCCCGGCGAGAGTAGTAGCCAACAAAAACTTAGAGATTTGAGTTAAATGGAGATAACTAAGAAATCTGGAAGTGGCATGACTCATAGAAAGAGAACAGTTTACCCCACTGACGATGTATATCCACTTCAATGACGATGATGATTAAAATCTGCAACTCTAATTTCATCATATTCTTCTCAATCAAAATGACGAAAATATAGGTTTAGTAAACAATTCGGCGAGAATAAAATCGAACCAACTATTTTATTATCTTCTCTGTAACTGATGAAATGACGACCGTAACACGTATATATAAATAAAATATACCGCATCTTCTTTATTCGCTTATCAACGACGTGGCTATGGAGTGGAGATTGGTTGGGTCTAGGCGTCAGCACACGCGCATACGAGGAAGCTAGCCAAGAGGCCGGTCGCCCATCTATCTATCTATCTATCTATCTATCTATCTATCTATCTATCTATCTATCTATCTCAGTATACATGGATCTATCTATCTATCTATCTATCTATCTATCTATCTATCTATCTATCTATCTCAGTATACATGGATCTATCTATCTATCTATCTATCTATCTATCTATCTATCTATCTATCTCAGTATACATGGATCTATCTATCTATCTATCTATCTATCTATCTATCTATCTATCTATCTCAGTATACATGGATCTATCTATCTATCTATCTATCTATCTATCTATCTATCTATCTCAGTATACATGGATCTATCTATCTATCTATCTATCTATCTATCTATCTATCTCAGTATACATGGATCTATCTATCTATCTATCTATCTATCTATCTATCTCAGTATACATGGATCTATCTATCTATCTATCTATCTATCTATCTATCTATCTATCTATCTCAGTATACATGGATCTATCTATCTATCTATCTATCTATCTATCTATCTATCTATCTATCTATCTATCTATCTCAGTATACATGGATCTATCTATCTATCTATCTATCTATCTATCTATCTATCTCAGTATACATGGATCTATCTATCTATCTATCTATCTATCTATCTATCTATCTCAGTATACATGGATCTATCTATCTATCTATCTATCTATCTATCTATCTATCTCAGTATACATGGATCTATCTATCTATCTATCTATCTATCTATCTATCTATCTATCTATCTATCTATCTCAGTATACATGGATCTATCTATCTATCTATCTATCTATCTATCTATCTATCTATCTATCTCAGTATACATGGATCTATCTATCTATCTATCTATCTATCTATCTATCTATCTATCTATCTCAGTATACATGGATCTATCTATCTATCTATCTATCTATCTATCTATCTATCTATCTCAGTATACATGGATCTATCTATCTATCTATCTATCTATCTATCTATCTATCTATCTATCTATCTATCTATCAAACCCAGAGTCATTACATCTATCTATCTATCTATCTATCTATCTATCTATCTATCTATCTATCTACATACTGACAACTAAACAGTCTTCCAATCTATATATCGCGAATCTCGTTTTGAGACGTAATGTTTCAAGAACGTTGTTTACAAACACACTTTGAGGTTTGAATTATCTGTTTTTGGTTACGCTGGTTAGCAAAATACAGTTGTGCCCGTCACCTGATGACCGCATTCTTTAACTTTCAAAACAATTCAATTTTCTTTTGCTAGATAGTTTGCATATTTTTGCTGTTTCATAAAAATACACTTCTGCGCAAAATTACGCATCAGGTCAGATAATATAAAACATATATTTTCAATCAATTCACTCTAAACAAGACGATAATGTCACTAAATACGAGGTACTACAGGAATTAAACGAGAAGCAAAAAAAAAAAACGTTAGAAGAGGCAGAAAGCCAAAAATTAAACAGGAAACAATGAATAAACTACTACGACTGAAATTACCATACAAAAATAAAGATCTTAAAATACTCAAAAAAATTATTTTAAAAATTTGAAGGCCATACGATTTGTATTAAAATTTAAATTAGTTTATTCATATCAAGAAAACCCTTTAAGACGAATATTTTATTTTTTATTATTTTCATTTTTTATTTTTATTTTTTTCAATTCTTTGCTCTTAGTACATTCGCTGCTGTTTTATTCCTTTACTGTTTAAATTTTTGGCACGGCTAATCTCCTTAGATACACTTTGCCACAATAGTTTTGTATATATCTTTACACACAATTCTTTTAAAATATGATAACCCACCATTCCACTATAATCATCTGATTTGATGGCCTTTTTCTTTCTACTTTAATTTTATTCTTTTAAATCTTCTTACTAATATACTAGCAGCATCGCCCGGCGTTTCTCGGGTGTAATGAAAACTTTGAAACTAATCCATGGTCCTGGAGCTCAGACTCTTTGGACGTTGGCACGAAAGACTAAAAAGCAAGAGTTGTTTCCAGTTAAAGTGAAACAGTAGACTGAAAGAAAAATGAATGGATGTAAGTCAAATTTTGATTTCCTGGTATCGATATCAAATAAGTTTTATTCGTCGTAAACTGAATTTTGAAGGCTAAATAAGTCCTCTGAGTAAATGGTATCATGGCTGAGACTAAGAACTACAATTATACCTACTTAGAGCCAAACCCGAAGCAAAAACTAAAATAAAAGAGCTGAAAAAAATACAGGCATACAGGCAGATAGACAGACACACAGACACACACACACACACACAAACATCTTGCATTTTATATATATATATATATATATATATATTCTCGATTTTCTGCACTATTGTAAGAACTGTAACCTTGAAACTTCTGAATATCGTTTCTTATGCCTTTCTCCATGAGTGTATCATATTTGATTAAAATTGGACCATTCCTTCTATAACCCGATTTTTTCGATTATCGATTTTCCATATTTATTGGGGGTACCTCGACACAAAACCTGGCTAAGAACACTCGCAGACGCTTATAGTACAACTGTGGAAATTTTCAAGAAAATTGGTTCAGCCGTTCCGGAGTCTATAGGTAACCGACACACACACACACAGACACACACACACACAAACATCTTGCATTTTATATATATATATATATATATATATTCTCGATTTTCTGCACTATTGTAAGAACTGTAACCTTGAAACTTCTGAATATCGTTTCTTATGCCTTTCTCCATGAGTGTATCATATTTGATTAAAATTGGACCATTCCTTCTATAACCCGATTTTTTCGATTATCGATTTTCCATATTTATTGGGGGTACCTCGACACAAAACCTGGCTAAGAACACTCGCAGACGCTTATAGTACAACTGTAGAAATTTTCAAGAAAATTGGTTCAGCCGTTCCGGAGTCTATAGGTAACCGACACACACACACACACACACACACACACACACACACACACACACACATACAGACACATACACACACAGAGACAAAGTTCCATTTATAAATAAGTATATATATATATATATATGATCAACCATATATCACTGCCTGATAATAGTATATTGAACACCGAAAATGTATAGCTACTGAGTTGCAGTATGTTATAATAATAATAATAATAATAATAATAATAATATATATAATTTGAATCATTAGTCTGCACGTATTTACTAGCTCACTTCATTTGACAAATCACCCAGAGATTGAAAAAGCGTGTTTTCTATTTGGGTAGAATAATGGTTAGTCAGGTGTACCGCAAATGTCTTGAGACTCCACCCGTATATGACTTCGGGTTAAACCTGAAATCAAAACATATGCGCATTGGAGAATGTGTTTGCTTAGAAATAAGAAATTACGAATTCCGCTCACGCCCGCACGGAAAGAAATTGGTCAGCCAAATGTACAGGGTTTTATTTACAGATATGCCCGCTTCTTAATGAAACCGGGGCTGATAGATTATTGCGACGGTAGCGAGTTCATCCCTCTCTGGTTGTTCAATATTATTATATACAGACTTAGAAAAATCTAAAAATGTCTAGACCTCCAGGGAACAATAGGAAGTTAGTATCTCCTGTGAATGCAACGGCATCATTAGGTGTCTAAGACAAGTTTAAAAATAACGAAAAGTCCATAGGACAATGGACAGAAATTATTTAGTTAGTTGAATATGACGGAATGGAATTTGATTCTCATTAGGTTTCAAACATTTATTGCATTGTGGGATACCAAAAAAAACTTTTAAAAAATGACGAAATCTCCATAGGACAACGGACAGAGTGTAGATAGATCTATCTATCGCCCGGTTCACACTCCACCCACGTCTATTGCACAGGTTAAGAGGCTCATCCCTTGTTTCCTGTTTAGGATGTGCTTTCTCTTTTCCAATCTTTTCACGATTACGTAACCC
Organism: Ascarosepion bandense; assembly: GCA_037127315.1. Classification (NCBI taxonomy): domain Eukaryota; kingdom Metazoa; phylum Mollusca; class Cephalopoda; order Sepiida; family Sepiidae; genus Ascarosepion; species Ascarosepion bandense. Next base: position 6,683,390 of record JBBBDQ010000151.1, read on the forward strand.
CCTGCACATCAGTGGCGTTACCGCCTTGCTCGGAGTGATACGATTAAAAAAAATATTTACTCAGTTGAATACGACGGTAAGGAATTTGATTCTCATTAGGTTTTAAACATTTATTGCATTGTGGGATACCAAAAAAAACTTTTAAAAAATGACAAAATCTCCATAGGACATTGGAGAGAGAATATTTATTTAGTTGAATACGACGGTAAGGAATTTGATTCTCATTAGGTTTCAAACATTTATTGCTGTTTGACAGACAAAGATTAACTTAGAATGTAACTAATAACTGATCAGTTAATCTCTTCACAGATGAAAAAGAGAATTGAGACGACAAAAATGTATTTCTACAGAAGGATACTGAGAATATCATAGGCTGAACATGCTAGTAATGAAAAGTTTTTACAGAAAATGAAAACAAAACCGACACTTATACTTAACATTAGGAGTAGACCGTTTGAACATCAAACAAAATGAGGAAAGAAGGCTTAGAAAATTTGATATTTACAGATTGAAGGCATGTTTGACAGAGGAAAACAATGTATAACCTTTTTTTTAATCATTTCACCCCAAGCAAGGCATTCCACTGCCACTATTGCGCATGGGGATACGTAGGGAAGGGTAAAGAGAAGGAGTGGTTAGATATAGGTGATAGATGGATAATGATACCGAGGATGAGGTTAGGGTAGATGGGAAGAATGTTTGAAAGAATGGGAGCGAGTTAGTGTGTTAAGAGGTGTCTATTGACCTTACATTTAAACTCCTGGAGATTGTAGCCGTCGGGGAAGCAATCATGTGGAAGGGAATTCCACAGTCGGAAAGTGCGAGAAAAGAAACTATTGGAGTAGAAGTTGCGGTTGCATTTTATAGGTTTCACTGTAAAAGGGTGGGATCTAGTTGCTAATCTAGTATCTCGTGCAAATTCGTACCTAGGGGGCACCAGTGATCTAAGTTCATTGGAGCAGAAGCCGTGAAAGTATTTATAGAAAAGGCACATGGAAGCCACGTCGAGAGATCTTCAGTAAAGGGATAGCAGAGCAAGGTTGAAGAGAGATAACAGAAATATTAAGAGCTACAAAGAGCAAGAAGTTGTGGAGAGCCATGATTTCCAGTGTTATGAAAGGAAACGGCACACAGCCTACATAACAAGCTTTTTAAATGGTTTGGCAGATAATAGTTTAGGAGATATAGGAAAAAGGAAACATTTACTTAGAGCTAAAAGGGTAAGGAAATTGTGGAAAGCTATGATCGCCAACGTTATAAAGAAGATCATATACAGTAAAAATCAAACATTAGATTTCCCCAGTGAGGATCAAAAACACTATACAAGTAAATAGTGAATTCTGATTCATATCATCGACCTTTTAAAAGGAGGTACCTCAGTCTGATGAAAGGTCAAATTTATCGGGACACCTTCTGAAGAGGAAAATCTCTACAGATCAAAATCTAAACTTATTTATAAATGAAACTTTGTCTGTGTGTGTGTGTCTGTGTGTGTGTGTGTCCGTTACCTATAGACTCCGAAACGGCTGAACCGATTTTCTTGAAAATTTACAGTTGTACTATAAGCGTCTGCAAGTGTTCTTAGCTGGTTTTTGTGTCGAGGTACCCCGGATAAAGCCTTCCTTGATCATCAAATGTCCCAAGAACTTCAGCTGTCTTTTCTTGAAGCTCATTATTAATTTCCTTTTTCATTTCTAAAACCTCATCATTGCTCACCTGCTGGATTCCTGATATTCGCAGCATCCTTCTGTAGAACCACATTTCAGTTTCTTTAAGTTTTTCATTCATCTTTGATGATATTGTCCAGCATTCACTGCCATCTTGAAGGACATACATCGAATAGCAATCGAGTACTCTCTTAAACGACGATAGATAGATTGGGAGGAATAGACTGAAATAGATACATATGAATAGACAAGGATAGAGATAGAGAGAGAAAGAGAGAGAGAAAGAGAGAGAGTGAGATAAATTACCAGATTGAGATAGATAGATATGAATAGACAAAGATAAAAAAAGATAGAGTGGAACAGAGTGATATATATATATATATATATATATATATATATATATATATATATATATATAGTATATCGAGGCAGCAAGTAATTTTCTAGACATATTCTATTAGATATAAGAGACAATGAATGTCTATTATGTTTAATCATGAGCCGTTCTAAACGTCGTATTTTTGCTTTAATTTCAGTTGAAAATAAAGACAAAAATTCTCCAACATTTGGATAATTATTTATTGGTTTTCTTCTAAGCTTTCGGCTCACATGAGCCATCTTCAGAGAGGTAGTTTAAACTGAAATATTATAAAATCTAGAATATATATATATATATATATAATATTAATCATGAAAATTTGCCTCAACCTCCATGTTCATCTAATATCTCACCCACTGATCATCACTGAATCATTTTGAACTGTTCATGTGTAATAAACCATGCTAATACAAGAAAAAGGTGATCGAAGTATTTGAACTGTTTATCACATGAAAGGATTGGATTTTTTTTAAAGATGGGATCAAAAATTTAAATGTACTTTAGAGAACAGTCATTTATCAATATGGTACATATTTCAAATAAATACATTTGTTATTTAACATTTCAGAAGCTTTTCATTCATTTCGTATAAAGTCCGTCATTCCATGTATGAAAGCTTATAGATTGGCGACAAGGCCTCGTCATTTTATAGGTGAAATCGCGAGATATAACAATGTTAATAGTTTTTTCTTTTTTTAGCACTTCTCAGTTGTTGAAACCTCTTCCAGTTCCTTTCTTACCAGTCAACTTTGATCTTCAATGTGTGATAATCTCAGCCAAACCGGCAACAGGGTCTCACCCTTTTACTGTTAAATCAACCAAATGCAGCTTCCGCTTGCTTTCTCGCACTTCCCGCCTGTGGAACCCCCTTCCGTATACTTCCTTTCCTGACGGCGACAATCTCCAAGAATTTAAATGCAATGTCAATTCCCATCTTTTATCCACTTGACTCCAGTCCTTCTATCACCTTTTCCTTTATCTTGAGATTGTCCAACATTCGCTGCAATATTGAAGATTAGATATCACACCAGACTGGCAACAAGGTCCCACCCTTTTACAGTTAAATCAACCAAATGCAGCCCCTACTTCTACTCTAACAGCTTCCTTTCTCGCACTTTCCGCCCGTGGAACTCCCTTTCGTATACTTGCTTCCCTGACGGCTACAATGTCCAAGATTTTAAACGCAATGTCAATTCCCATCTCTTATCCACTTGACTCCAGTCCTTCCATCATCTTTTCCCCATCTCCCCGTGTATCTTGTTCTTTTCATTCATGCATGACATATTCTTAGTTATTCACTTACCTCTAAAAAGTCGTATTCTTTCATTAAACTACTTAATGGTTCATTTTATTCTCAAAATTTTAAATATGTTTTATAGTTTTTATTTTTAAAAAATCTTTTAATCTTTTAATCCTTAATTATTATTAATTCTAGGCCTCTAGATTTTAATTTTTTAGGACCACTTTATGACGACAACCAATTGTCCAGCGTAAATTCAACCTCTCAGCTTTAAATTCCAAACTCCAATATCTGTTATATGAATTTGGTTTGAAAAGCGGCTGGGACCGTGAAATACAGTATTACCAATGGACTTGTAAAAATATCTAACTTGTGTTTCCTGATTATATATATATATGCGTCTGTATACACTGCTTACATACAAGACGTTAAAATTTCCCGTCTCTGACCGATGCACCGATGGCTTAGGGAGTAGAGACTCCGACTGACACCAAATCGGTCGAGTTTCGATCTTGGCCAGAAGCAAGTGGATACGTCTAACCACACTGATAAGCTGAGATCCAGCGAAACGGGCTTGTATGTGGATTACTAATATATATATATATATATATATAGTGAAATAAAATAAAGACAAGAGGAAAATTGTATTTTAAATCGCCTACGCGTTTCGTCCTGTGATGGACATTATCAAGGCAAAAAGACGAAATGAGCTTTATTCTAAATTACGTATCTATAAACAAACAATGTTGGCCACCACATAGACGCTCACAAATCATTTCAAAAGATCAACAGAGCGTCGTTATGGTTGCCAACACTGTTTGTTTATAGATACGTAATTTAGAATAAAGCTCATTTCGTCTTTTTGCCTTGATAAAGTCCATCACAGGACGAAACGCGTAGGCGATTTAAAATACAGTTTTCCTCTTGTCTTTATTTTATTTAACCATTCTGTCCTTAATCTCAGATTATAACTGAGTATATATATATATATATATATAGTCATCCGCAGATAGATCTGTTTCGCTGTATCACAGCTCATCAGTACTGTTAGACAGCCGATTGCTTTTTACCCAGGATTGAAACCCGACCAAATTGGCGTCAGTCGGCGATTCTACCTCTGAGGTATGGGCGCTCGGTAGAAGGAGGAAGACTTTTTAGCGTGTATATTATCATTATGCACGCCCAGTAGCTGAGAGTTTTCTAATTCATTGCTGAATGAACGATGCGTAGATGCTAGTGTAGCTACTGTTTTTCAAAGTCTACCATTCTTCCAGAGTGCTCAATCAGGGTGTGAGAGCGTAATATATATATATATATATATATATATCGGCGTACGGCTGCGAGAGGAGGAGATTTTAATGTGTTATACATACGCCAGAAGACAAGAGAACTGAATTAATGAGCGAAAAGTAATGCGTAAATTGCAAAAGCGGCTACTGTTTTTAAAATTTTCCCTTCTAGATACCTCAGTTGGATAGCGAGAACATAACTGGTAATCGACATTAGTGCATAATTTCATGTGTGTTAACCTGATATATTACACACCGATATTTTTTACACTACACGAATGCTTTCAGCTAATATAATCAGTATTTACTAAACATTACTTATTCTGACACAAAGACATTTACATGGGCCACTGAATAATGGCAGTTCTTACTACAATAGTATTTATGACGAGCTCTACGTCCGTATCGCATTGAAATACTGGTTCTCGAACCTGATTTCTTCCTTGATGGATGACAGCTTACGAATACTAGGTGCTTTAATCATGGATCTGCGGATAGTTTAATAGATAGCAGCACTGAATTAGGGAACAGAAAGAGGAGTTCTAATTCCAGTCAGGTTCGTTATATTAAATGATGCACAATTATCCTAAAGAATTGGTATGAGTCTTCATCTACTCCCGCAGGTATGGGTTAATTAGTAAGACTTGTACCAATATATCATTTTATCTCCAAAAATATTTTACAATTTAAAAATATTTTCTGGGTCTTATAAAACCTGCAAAAGTTTGCTAAGTCGTAAAAAAAGAAGAAGAAACAAACAAAGCAATCAATCAAGGCCAGCTTGTTAATCATTACCCCAACGGCGAGACAGCCACATAACTCTACCTGCAATTCAACGTCATTTTCTCTTAGTTCCATTCAGTCGTTTTATAGATTTTGTGTTTCGATTGGCGAGGGAGTCGATATGCAAATCACTACGGCGCCCTTTTCTCCCTTATCTCGTGTCTACCCACACTTGATTCCTATTCTGGTGGTGGACGCATTAATGACGTCAATAGTTGCGTAAGAATCACGGGCAAGTGCCCATGCCCGACGGTTGCGAGCAATTTAATAAGCTAGGCTTCCGTCGAATTTTTGTCTTCGGAATTAGATCGGAGTCCGGCAGAAAGCCAGGAATTATGAGCTCCATTGAGTCAGTAGAAAGGGAGCTCCTGGCTAATCCAGAGACATCTGTCACGCAAACGTGAGGGATACACATAGCTACGAAATAAGCGAAAGCAAGCTGAATCTGCCCTAATACAGACCAGCACATCGATATACGTTGTCCCATTTGAGAACAAGTATATATAAATATGTGTGTGTGCGTGTGTTTTTGTTTGATTTATAATAGTATACGAAACACAATTGAAGATGAGACAAATTGAAAATTTATTAATGACGCGTTTCGCCGAGAGCGTCTGTATTCTTTGGCTTCTTCGGGTTAGAACTATTTAAAATCCAACTATACAAAACGATTTTAATATAGATATGAATGAAACATGCAAAGGGGTGTGTAGATATCCACTGGAGTTTGGAAATTTGGAGGTGATAAACTAAAATAATTTAATTTGTTCTATGGTTCCCTGTTACCCACACAGATCTCAAGACGTATTTTCTCACACGCTGTGCTCTCTATTTACACTATCTACTTCGTTCGGATTGTTGTCCTCGCCTCAACAGTCATATTCACGAGGTTTTTTTCAGGTAATGGCATTAAATATAAAGTGTAATCAGTGGAAATTTAAAAATCGCAGACTAATTTCCTCGTCCTTGCTGCTTTTGTCAGTGTGTTCATGGAGAGATAGTTTTCTGTCTACCTAGCTGAATGGTAACAGCAATGGTAATTTTTTAAAATATGTTTTTGTTGTGGATTCCGGATGAGGAATCGCCAAAATAATAAACAACAAAAACAAGTATGGAGATAGGAAAATAGGTTATATTCAACGTTATATATAAACTGGAACGCGGATTAGTGAATACTATTCAGTCAGTTAAGTGCCATACGTGATACACGCTTGGGCAATCATGTCTCGAAAGAGACATGACTGACTGGGCAGAAGATTATCCCGCAGTAGGTTGCCATTGCTTTCTACGGTAGACCGGTTGCCTACCAAGGCTATAGAACCCAATCTGTCCTGTTATTTGATTCATAGCTAGAGGGAGAAGAGGTGTATTATACTATTACGTAGTAATTAGTCGGGGATCAGTTTATTACTTCATAACAATAGAAAACTGATCCCCCACTTTATGGCCATTAGAAGCCTCAATTATGATTCCAACTATTATATTCAGTCAATCAGTTAAGTGCCATACGTGATACACGCTTGGGCGATCATGAAAGAGACATGACTGACTGGGCAGAAGATTATCCCGCCGCAGGTTGCCATTGCTTTCTGCGGTAGACTGGTTGCCGACCAAGGCTATAGAACCCAATCTGTCCTATTATTTAACCAATAACTGGAAGGAATAGGCGGATTAATTCCTTTCCCAAGGGTATTTGCGCGTAAGTGAATGCAATGAATTCGAACTCGGCTCCCCGATTTCTCGTTCCGAACGGATATCCAATGCACCACAACGCACATCCTCCCCTATTAGTATAAATAAATATATACAAGTCTTGAAGTGAAGTCATTGGAAAGAGTATGTTAGAGTAACTTATTCTAGCTGAGTGGAGCTCAGAGCTAGTCTGGTCTCTGGGTAACTTCGGTATCTGTCGGAACTCTTCGATAACCGTAACGGATCTCTATGATTACTCTCCACTGTGAACTGCAACTACAACTGAGATTCCAGATCTGTGATCCTGTTCTCTCTATGGCAGGATTATATATACACTCAGTCGAGTCCATTATTATATACAAAAAGGGGGAGATCCCACACCAGTTTTCATGGTAATGATTCAGATTAACTTTTTTCTATGGTATTTAAACTTTTTTTGCGCAGTGGTGCAATCGATATCGGCTTGTAATGAGAAATCGAGTTTGAATTGGTTACATTCACTTACGCGCAAGTTACACTTGTATTAATCCATCTTTTCTCTCTTTATCTATAGAGCTGAATAGCAAGGATAGATTGTTTGCTGAAGCCTTTTTTGGCAACCAGTCTACCATAGAAGAAAAGAGAAATTTACTGCGGAGGAACAAAAACCTTGCCCAGTTAATCATATATGACACTTAACTGACTGACTAGATTGGCTGAATGGTTGCTTCATTGTCCAGTTTAAATGGTTAGATGAAACCGTAAGTTCTACGTTAACCGTTTCTTCACTCGCATGTCGAGCTTTCTTCCAGATTCCTGATTCCCAGCCAAATTTGATCTTCAAATTGCAATATCAATCACTATCTTCTATCTTCTTAATTCTTGTTCTTTTATAATCTCCTTTTTCTCATATTCTCAAGGACTCGGTAAAACCTTTTCGTTCTAGTGGCTTTATTGCCTTTTTAGGGGTGAAATGATTAAAAAATATAGAGCATAAGCGGGAAGTAGGATAGAAGAAACTGTTTATCATAGAACTTAATGTTACATCTAGTCATTTCCACTGTAAAAATGATGAAACCTTAGTGCCAATCCAGTACTGCCCATCAATTCATAATGTCTACGTATCATTGCGAAGATTTCATCCGAATTACCCTGAAAGTATTAATAGAAAATGCCCAGGGAAGCTACGTTACGGTGGTGAGTAAGTGACTGAAGTGGGCTCAGTACCAATGGCATTGCAGATGCGGCTTTGGATATTATCAAGGATCTCTAAATAAAAAGCAGGATTATTTATTAGAAAGGCGCAGGGGAGCTGCTTTACGGTGGTGCGAAAGTGAGTGAAGCCGAGATGCCTGGTTAAGACCAATAAAATTGGAGATTCTTTTTTAGATTTTTTTTTAAAGATCTTTAAATATATAGCAACATTATTTGTTTAAAAATACACGGTAAAGCTACGTTAAGGTGGTGGGAATGATACAGAAGCTGAGATGCCAGGTCATGACTAATAACATTGCAGATGCATCTTTGGATTTTATCAAAGATCTTTAAACATATAACAGGAGCACCAGACCTGATGTGACAGCAATATTCAACGCAAAGACGAATGGTAGACTTATAGATTTCTAACTAATTTTGTTTGCTGCACGAAAATAAAAAGAGGAAAATAAGTGGTGATTATGCGGATATGTGGCGTATGTAAACCAAGACTTTAATGTTTTAGAGCTTGGGGAAGCATTCTCTCGGGAGTCTATTCCATAAGGTGACAGCTATTGAGCTGCGATTCTTGTAGAGAATTATAATTACCCATGTTTTGAAGGTAAACGTCATATAGAAGAATAGTTGTTCTTTGTCCGGAAGTATGGATAAAAATAGTGACTCACTTTATGGATTTAAGGACAGAGGATCGGGTGTAAGTTAAATTAAGCAGTGGGAATATTTATTATGAATTCAAACGGGGAAATCGCATCAGTTTTTATTTATGATGACCTCGTGAAAAAAAAAGAATAAAAACAGAATTTAAAAAAAAAAAGGTGAGAGGTGTTTGATAACTTTAGCAGAGAAAAGAGACATTATTTAAAAAAAAGCCCGACAGCAATTATAAATCAAATAGCCAACACTGTCTTTGAAAAATAAAACAGTCAAAAAGGAGAGCATAAAATAAAAACAAGGGGTAAGGCATGGGTAAGGTGTTGGGTGGCTTATGCTTTTAGGGAGTAGAGGAGATCTTTGTCTGTTTATCCACATGGTTCCTGGACAAACAGCTGCCAGATTACTCAACGAATTTTTTTTCTCAAAAATATTTTCAATTCAGAAAGAGATGCCTTTAACAGATGGAAAAAGAAGGGTAGGACATTATATTTTCGAACATATATATATATATATATATATATATATATAAATTGGAGTAGATAGACTGAACTATCGCCCGGTTCACACTCCACCCACGTCTATTAAACAGGTGTAGAGGCTCATCCCTTGTTCCCTGATTAGGACGTGGTTTCCGGCTTTCTCTTTTCCAATCTATACACTCTTACGTAGCCCCCTGCACACCAGTGGCCTTACCGCCTTGCTTTGGGTGATGTGATTAAAAAAATATATATGTGTGTGTGTGTGTGTGTCTATGGTGCAATAGATGAATTGTTTAAATTATGTAAAAACTTCTTGAAATACTACAGACTAAATGTATTCAATAAAGTCCCCATTGGCTTCAGACACTGTCTACAGATATCGAAATCTCTTGCAACTTTTATCAATGGGTTTCTTGTTTAAGTTGGTGAATGCTGATATAATCCTTGTCTTCAGTTCATCGTTGTTGTTACAAGGTGTTTAGTTAGTCTCCCGCTCAAATGCGCCCCAAACAAGTGTGTTGCAATCAAGAAAGTTCAAGAGGATTACCCGGACATCTAAGGGCATCACAAACCTGTTATCGCTCCGCCTCGTGTGGCTTTCTGCCACCCGTCCCTCTAAGAAGTGCGTGAGAAAACCGACCCGGATCCGGTCGCGATGAACGCCGAGCCCGTCGTTGAATAAACACACACATCGGCGCACTAGTTAGCAGACCGGAGTCTCTTTCGTTATCGGAATCAACCAGACGGATCGCTCCACCAACTAAGAACGGCCATGCACCACCAACCACCGAATCGAGAAAGAGCTATCGATCTGTCAATCCTACCGATGTCCCAACTGCGTGATTTTTCCTGTGTTGACTCAAATTAAGCGGCAGGCACCACTTCTGGTGGTGCCATATCGTCAATTCCTTTAAATTTCAGCTTTGCCACCATACGTCCCCCGAAACCGAACCGGCAGCCATGACTGGGTACTTCTATTTCTGTGGCAGGGTGCAAAGTCATGTTGCCAGATACAGGATATTCTAGCAGCCACTCTCTTGAACCAAAGCAACACTACGTCCTAACGACACTTGATGTTGGTTGGTTGGTTGTTTTGTTTTTATGGCAAATCAACCTCGGCGGGTCATTTATTGCCAACTAAACTTTATTTATTTATTGCTGGTAATACCTTTTTCTTTCAACAATTTATTGTTGTTTATATAAGTTTTTGTGTCTACTAATATATTTTTCTTTTCGAGTATCAAGATTCATTGGGATTTGTTTTTAAGGGCAGGGTCCTCAAGTCCTACCCTTGTTATTTAACCCATAACTGGAAAGAAGGGACGGATTAATACCTTTCCCAAGGGTACCAGTGCTTAATTGAATGCAGGATTTCAACTGGAATTCGAACTCGGCTCACCGATTTCTCTTTCCGAGCCGATATACACTGCACCACAACGCACATCCGTCACTATACGCTTACAGCACCTGGTATTCCCAAGCGTTCACCCATCTATGTACTGACCAGGCTCAACGTTGCTTAACTTCGGTGATCGAGCGAGAACCGGTGTATTCAACGTGATAGCGTAAGCGACAGGATATAGCCCCCACCCCCCCGTGTTGAGTTTTATGCTCTCATCAACAAATTCGAGAGTTTTTTACTAATCAAATCGGTTAGGCTGAGTTTACCGAGCTGACGCACCTTCATAATCACCATGAGATTCATCTAACTCTTTCCTGATCCTCTGTTCTGTCTACAAATTGACATCAAACCCATCTGAAATGTTCGTATTGGAGCATCCGGCACGAATGTCAAGCAATACCGCACGTCGTTTCCAAAATTTTTGGCGGAATGAACTTCGACATGGTGCTCTTTTTCTCGCAGACGTTGCCCAACTGACCCTACTATACAATGTAGTCGACAAAAGCCATACCAAATAACGCGTATACGCGAAATTAAATATATACAATGACAACAATTTAACCATAGCACCCTGAATATATAGGCTGGCTACTCTCTTTTTCAAAGCACACTCGTCTTCTAAGGCGACTGGTCATTCCTTGTGGCAGACACCTGCTCAGGCACAATTAGAAGCCGTTTAGCCTGTCTATTGAAAACCTCGATCACGATCACTTGTGACTTAATGCTAGCTCAATCATCAATTGATATATATATATTACTAAGTGTAACCATATCATAAAATTCTTATTAGGGTCATACAACCATGGATAAAAAATTTATAAATTGCGCGTTCAAAAAATCCCCGTTACGTGAGCGTTCAAAAAAAAATACCGTTACGCAAGTGTTCTTGAAAAAAGGTAAAATCAGTTATTGGAAATCGTCTGAAAACAACACATGGTAGAAACCTGGGTCGCGTAATAACTCGTTTACAGATGAAAAATATTCACATGTTCTACAATATAATTGTATTGAACACTTTTTAATACAAATGTGTCCTGGTCTAACTTTATTATGACCCAAAACTAAGTAATTAAATAATCAATATATATGAGAGAGAGAGAGAGAGAGAGAGAGAGAGAGGAAAATTATAATAAACAAAAAATAATTTTAACGCAGGGCCCTTTTTGCATAATGAACTTTTTTTTCTTTTATTAATATTTATTTCCTCTCTCTTTCTCTCTCTTTCTCTGTTTCTGCGTATGTGCACACACATATACATATATATATAATATATATGTAGTTTCGATCCCGGCCAGAAGAAAGTGGATGTCGAGCCGCACTGATGAGCTGTGATACAGCAAAACAGGCTTGTATGTGGATGAGACATATACAGCCTGTTTTGCTGTATCACAGCTCATCAGTGCGGCTCGACATCCACTTTCTTCTGGCCGGGATCGAAACTCGACTGATTCTGTGTCAGTCGGAGTCGCTAACCTCTAAGTTATAGGCGTATGGAATCACAGAAGGGAAATTTTACCGTGTTATATACAAGCGGCGTATACACACGCCAGTCACCAAAAGAACTCAATTCATTGCTGTCATGTGATCAACGAGAGAAAACCGAACCTACATTATATAGGCCAGCACATCGTTATATGTTGACTACATATAAGAACGAATATATATATAGAGAGAGAAAGCGAGCGACAGAGAGACAGAGACAGAGAGACAGATAAATAGAGAGAGAGAGAGAGATTAGTGTGTGTTCGTGTTTGTGTCTGTGCGTGTGTGCGCGAGGGTGTGTTTGTTTGTTAGATGTATAATAATATATGAAACACAAGTGGAGTGGTACTACCTTCCTCCGCAGTAAATCTTCCTTTTCAAGATGCTCCACAGATTTTCGATGGGATTTAAATTTGGAGAACAGGCTAGCCATTGCATTATTTTCCCATGTCTGGCAAAAACACTCTCCAAATATTCAGTGGTTATCCTTGCAGCATGAGTCGGTGCATTATCATGCATGAATATCATCTTTTTCCGGAATGACAAATTCTTCTTCTTGTGCCAGGATTCGAGGTGTTCCTTAATGAAGTCAATGTAGAGTTTGCTGGTCATTTTCACTCTATCTGCAACTCTGAATGGTCCTACCAGCTCATTGCCAATGATTGCAGCCCAAAACCTCACGCCACCACCTACTTGTTGATGCCTGATCCGGTGGGGAATTGGACCCTCGTTACAGTACCATTCTTTCCTCCACCCATCAGGTCCATCTAGGGTTGCTCGACACTCATCGGTGAACAAAACAGTTTGAAAATTTACCTTCATGTGATTTCTTGCCTATTCCATCCTCTTTTTCTTGTGGATATCCTTTAATGGAGGGCGAATCTCTGGCTTTCCACATTTTGCAACCGTCCTCAGGATACGGCATCGAGTTGATTTGGGCACATCAGGAACACCAGCGTTTTCAAAAACTTTTTTGCTAGTTTCAAGAGGGTTACGGTGGACTTCTCTCTTGAACCTACTCATGGCTCGATGGGACACAGGTGCTTTCTTATGAATTTTCTCTTTGTCAGAACGTCTGTTGCAAAGTTCGGGGTAAGTAACAAATTTTTTAATTGTACGATGATCGCGGGCCAATTCTTTGGCTATATTAAAGGTAGATATATTATTATAAACCCTTTGAACAATTATAGACTTCTCAGCTTGACTCAAAGCATCTTTACGTCCCATCATGCATATAAAGTTGGCACGATGAAACAGGCTGCAAGCCACCAAAATAGCTGCTGCCATTTTTTTAGTATTGCACAGATTAGGTTAGAATTTTAGATCTGCACATGTGTTAGTGTTGCCATATAACGTGCCAAGTTTCACTATTTTTTATTAAAAACTATCGGAGTTAGAACAAAAAAATCGATTTGGATATAATTCTGGTAAGTAGTGTAGATGATATATTCAATGTTTTATTCAACACGTTGACTATTTTAGTAGACGAACTGTTTTCACCATCAATCAGTTGTCCAGGCTTCAGTTTTATATATATATATATATATATATATATATATGTGTGTGTGTGTGTGTGTGTGTGTGAGTGTGAGTAAGTGTGGTTCGAATTTGTTAAACTGAACAAATAATTTTATGAATAATATTTAGCTTGCTTTTTTCGAAATTATTTTTATTTATTTCAGAATATTTTTATTTTGTAGAAAAAAATATGTCAGAGCGACTACAAAATGGGTCTAAACCCTTCCCCGATTTTATGTACGTCCTATAAGCAGCGAATGTTCAATTTAACACGTAAAGATTATGTAAAATTAGACCTCGATTTTGATAAACCCCTTTATCTATGTCGTAAGAGATTCTTGAGGCAACAAAAGCCAGGGTCACTTGACCCCTGTTTTTACCCCCTAATAAAATTTCTATTCAATTTAGGCATCGATGCAAGTATATCGATATCGAAATAGCATATGTTTAATCAGAATTCTTATGGGCTGATTCTCCCACGGAATGTGAGTGGGTCAAGTATATTCCTTAGCTTATTGACCTTTCACGAAAGAATCTTATTTTAGGAAATCGATTTTGTATTTGCCTGATCGGATCTTTTTAAATGACATCTCGGATGAATAAAGTTATTTTCTAAAATGAAACTGTACCCTCCGATAAAGCTGATAGAATTCATCGGTTTCTTCAACAAGTTGAATTTCATTAACCTTTTGCATGAGTTTCCTATATGCTTTATTCAAGAGAAATCTTTTCAACCTTTTCTCTGGATGGTTTCAACTGGCTAAATATGAAATATTTCTTGCCAAGGCACCAGTTGTAACCCTCTGATTAAAAAGAAAGAAAAAAAATACGGCCTCTCAAACGCCAGAATCTACCTTAAATATTTGTAGGTTTTTGTAAGTCTATCATTCGTCCATGCATCGAAGATTTATGTCGAATCTGGTCTACTGCTTTTAACAAGTATTTAAAGAATAATATGCAATATTATAAGTCCTGACCTGGCATTTCGTCTTCAGGTTTTTTTTATCTGTATCTTTTTTATAAACATTTTCATTGTAATTGTTCGGGTAGACTCTTGGCTATGGTAATTAGATTTTGCAAATTGAAGCACTATACTAGATTGGCGTTGTGATACAGTGGATATCGGTTCGGAACAAGAAATCGGGAAGCCGAGTTCGAATTCCAGTTGAATTCCTTGAATATACTTACCCTCAAATGCCCTTGGGAAATATATTAATCCGTTTCTTCCCTCCAGTTGTGGGTTCAATAACAGGACAGATTGGGTTCTATAACCTTGGCTGGCAATGAGTCTACCGCAGAAAGTAATAACAACCTACTGCAGGATAATATTCTGCCCAGTCAGTCCTCTCTCTTTCGAGACATGATTGCCCAGGCGTGTATCACGTGTGGCCCTTAACTGACTGACTAAATTATCGGAAAGGTCTCATCATTATGCAGTTGAAATCTAACCGTATGATCTTTGCTAGACTGTTTCTTCTCTAGCATTTTTAGCTCATGGAAATCTCTTGCGTCTTGATTCACTGTCAACTATGACATTTAAACTTAAGGTCAATCATTGTCTTCTGTTTTTTTATTCCTGTTCTTTTATTTTTCTCTTCTTAATAATGTTTTATTTTTTTCATATTCTCATACACTCAGTAACCCTTTGCATTTTAGTGGCTTCATATCCTTGTTTCTGGGGAAATGATTAAAAAATATGAGCACTTTGTATCACTTAACATCAGAAATCGTACAATAAGTTTGTGCTTTAACCTATGTATCAGGTAAAGATTTTGACTATTTATAAAGAAAATGATAAGAAAACTGAATGATGATCTGTGTCAAAGAACATAAAAAAAGAAATTATATTCAGTAATCGTCGTCGTCCTGCGGCCTTGGCCGAGATAGAACTCACTAGACCCCTCCAGTATTCCCTATGCATTTGGAACCCCGGCGCAGTTTATAGCGAAATTCATACTCTTATCAAATAGCTGAATACTTGATGCTTCGCCAGGGCTACCAAGGGTGTTTTATTGTGACACCAACACTAGATGGGGTTCCTCCAGGCCCCATCCTGTTATTTAACCCATAACTGGAGGGAAGTGACGGATTAATACCTTTCTCAAGGGTACCAGTGCTTAAGTAAACGCTGGGTACTCAGCTGGAATTCGAACTCGGCTCACCGATTTCTCTTTCCAAGCCAATATCCACTGCACTACAACACACATCCTTCACTGAACGCTTACAGAACCCAGTCTGTCATGTTTATTTAACGCATAACTGGAGGGAAGAGACGGATTAATACCTTTCCTAAGGGTATTTGTGCGTAAGTGAAAGCATCAAATTCAACTAGAATTCGAACTCGGCTACCCGATTTCTCATTCCGAGCCGATAGCCACTGCACCACAACGCACATACCATATCATAAAGTAGGAAGCAATAACAAAAAACGATTAACTAATTAACTAACTAAAGCGAAGATTACAATTGTATTGAAAAAAAAAACTTTCACTGGAAGCTTCTGCGCTCCAGTGGCGGTTCTAACTGGCTTGGGGTAAAACCATTGAAAAGAAAATTAAAATCGTATGTGAGAATAAAAATAAATAATGATGAAATAACGAACGAAGATTAAAATTATATTGAAAAAATTTAAGCTAATCTTAGACAATCACTATTCAACCTTACTGCAAACGTCATTCCCAAGAGGTCCACCGTCTAGATACCGACCTGGCTCTATGTAGCTTATAACCGGTGATCATGTCCTTATAGCGTACCCCATACACACGTGTCACATCTAAGC
The DNA here is from genome assembly GCA_037127315.1 of Ascarosepion bandense. NCBI lineage: Eukaryota > Metazoa > Mollusca > Cephalopoda > Sepiida > Sepiidae > Ascarosepion > Ascarosepion bandense. The sequence goes on from JBBBDQ010000151.1 coordinate 6,699,948, forward strand.
TACGCTTAGACAACCGCCATTCACACTTTCAGCAAATATCATTTTTAGCTGTCAACGATCTAGATACTTACATGTCTCTATGTTGCATATTTTCGGTGATCGTATCCTCATAGACTACACTATGCAACTATGCCACATTCAAGCTACGCTCAGGAAATTTCCATTTATGTATTCAACAAGCGGTCAGCCATCTAGATACTGACTCGGGTCTATGTTGCTTATTTTTGATTATCTTATCCTCATAGGTTGTCAATAAACTTGTGCCAAACTTAGACAATCACCATTCAACGATTGAGCAAATGTCATTCACAAGCGGTCAACAATCTAGATAATGACCTGGGTTTGTGCTGCTTATTTTCGCTGATCATAGCATTATAGAGTACCCCATACACTTGTGTCACACCTGAGATATGCTTTAACAATCACGAGCCAAGCTTAATACAAATGTCATTCAGAAGCGTTTAACCATGTAGATACGGACCTGTATATATTTGCTAATTTTCGATGATCGTATCTTCATAATGTGCCCCATACATTTGTGCTACATTTCACCTGCTCTTGGAGAATCACAGTTCAACCTTACAGAAAATATCGTTCCCAAGCGGTCAACGGTCTAGATACTGACCTGGCTCTATGTAGATTATAATCGGTGATCACGTCCTTATAGTGTATCCTATAAACTTGCACAACATCTAAAATACTCTGAGACAATTACCATTAAATTTTTCAGCAAATGTGATTTTTTAGCGGTCAGTCATCTAGATACTAATCTGGCTCTATGTCGCTTATTTTCAGTGATTTTGTGTCCAGTACATTTGTGCCACATTTCAGTTGTCCTTAAACAATCAATCAGTCAACTTTAGAATAAATGTCATTAACTAGAGCTCAACCATCTAGATACTAACCTGGCTCTATGTCGCTTATTTTCAGTGATTTTGTGTCCAGTACATTTGTGCCACATTTCAGTTGTCCTTAAACAATCAATCAGTCAACTTTAGAATAAATGTCATTAACTAGAGCTCAACCATCTAGATACTAACCTGGCTCTATGTCGCTTATTTTCAGTGATTTTGTGTCCAGTACATTTGTGCCACATTTCAGTTGTCCTTAAACAATCAATCAGTCAACTTTAGAATAAATGTCATTAACTAGAGCTCAACCATCTAGATACTAACCTGGCTCTATGTCGCTTATTTTCAGTGATTTTGTGTCCAGTACATTTGTGCCACATTTCAGTTGTCCTTAAACAATCAATCAGTCAACTTTAGAATAAATGTCATTAACTAGAGCTCAACCATCTAGATACTAACCTGGCTCTATGTCGCTTATTTTCAGTGATTTTGTGTCCAGTACATTTGTGCCACATTTCAGTTGTCCTTAAACAATCAATCAGTCAACTTTAGAATAAATGTCATTAACTAGAGCTCAACCATCTAGATACTAACCTGGCTCTATGTCGCTTATTTTCAGTGATTTTGTGTCCAGTACATTTGTGCCACATTTCAGTTGTCCTTAAACAATCAATCAGTCAACTTTAGAATAAATGTCATTAACTAGAGCTCAACCATCTAGATACTAACCTGGCTCTATTTTGCTTATTTTCAGTGATTTTGTGTCCAGTACATTTGTGCCACATTTCAGTTGTCCTTAAACAATCAATCAGTCAACTTTAGAATAAATGTCATTAACTAGAGCTCAACCATCTAGATACTAACCTGGCTCTATGTCGCTTATTTTCAGTGATTTTGTGTCCAGTACATTTGTGCCACATTTCAGTTGTCCTTAAACAATCAATCAGTCAACTTTAGAATAAATGTCATTAACTAGTGCTCAACCATCTAGATACTTACCTGGCTCTATGTCGCTTATTTTCAGTGATTTTGTGTCCAGTACATTTGTGCCACATTTCAGTTGTCCTTAAACAATCAATCAGTCAACTTTAGAATAAATGTCATTAACTAGAGCTCAACCATCTAGATACTAACCTGGCTCTATGTCGCTTATTTTCAGTGATTTTGTGTCCAGTACATTTGTGCCACATTTCAGTTGTCCTTAAACAATCAATCAGTCAACTTTAGAATAAATGTCATTAACTAGAGCTCAACCATCTAGATACTAACCTGGCTCTATTTTGCTTATTTTCAGTGATTTTGTGTCCAGTACATTTGTGCCACATTTCAGTTGTCCTTAAACAATCAATCAGTCAACTTTAGAATAAATGTCATTAACTAGAGCTCAACCATCTAGATACTAACCTGGCTCTATGTCGCTTATTTTCAGTGATTTTGTGTCCAGTACATTTGTGCCACATTTCAGTTGTCCTTAAACAATCAATCAGTCAACTTTAGAATAAATGTCATTAACTAGAGCTCAACCATCTAGATACTTACCTGGCTCTATGTTGCTTATTTTCAGTGATTTTGTGTCCAGTACATTTGTGCTACATTTCAGTTGTCCTTAAACAATCAATCAGTCAACTTTAGAATAAATGTCATTAACTAGAGCTCAACCATCTAGATACTTACCTGGCTCTATGTTGCTTATTTTCAGTGATTTTGTGTCCAGTACATTTGTGCTACATTTCAGTTGTCCTTAAACAATCAATCAGTCAACTTTAGAATAAATGTCATTAACTAGAGCTCAACCATCTAGACACTAACCTGGCTCTATGTCGCTTATTTTCAGTGATTTTGTGTCCAGTACATTTGTGCCACATTTCAGTTGTCCTTAAACAATCAATCAGTCAACTTTAGAATAAATGTCATTAACTAGAGCTCAACCATCTAGATACTAACCTGGCTCTATGTTGCTTATTTTCAGTGATTTTGTGTCCAGTACATTTGTGCCACATTTCAGTTGTCCTTAAACAATCAATCAGTCAACTTTAGAATAAATGTCATTAACTAGAGCTCAACCATCTAGATACTAACCTGGCTCTATGTTGCTTATTTTCAGTGATTTTGTGTCCAGTACATTTGTGCCACATTTCAGTTGTCCTTAAACAATCAATCAGTCAACTTTAGAATAAATGTCATTAACTAGAGCTCAAACATCTAGATACTAACCTGGCTCTATGTTGCTTATTTTCAGTGATAATATTCTTAATAGGGTTCCCTACACATTTACACCACATCATAGACAATCGCACCTCCCTCCCATTATTATGGAACAGGCTTGCCTCCCAGAGAGTAAAACACTACGCCTCCTTGGTCTCACACTCTCAGCGGACCTCAGGTTGAATGACTATATCAAATCCATTGCTAAATCCGCTGCTATGAAAGTCGGTTCTCTGTGCAGGGCCCGGAAGGTTTTTACGTCTGAATCTGTCCTGCACAGATATAAATCTACTATCCGCCCGTGTATTGAATACTGCTGCCATATCTGGTCGGGTGCCCCTGCTATTCTCCTCGGGGTTCTTGACAAAATACAACGGAGAATTTGTAATGTGATCGATACCGACTTGGCAGACCGCCTACAGTCACTCTCTCACCGGCATGACGTGGCTTCCCTGTGTCTCCTCTATAAATACGTTCACGGCTTCTGCTCAGATGAACTTAGATCACTGGTGCCCCCTAGGTACGAATTTGCTCGAGATACTAGATGAGCAACTCGGTCCCACCCTTTTACAGTGAAACCGATAAAATGTCACCGCAATTTCAACTCCAACAGCTTCTTTTCTCGAACTTCCCGCCTGTGGAATTCCTTTCCACATACTTGCTTCTCTGACAGCTACAATCTCTAGGAGTTTAAATGTAAGGTCAATAGACATCTCCTAACACATTAACTTGCATCCATTCACTCAAATACTCTTCCCATCTACATCCTTACCCGTCATCACCCTCCTTCTGACATTTTCTATATCCAACCACTCTTTCTCACCACCTTTCTCATGTAATAAAATATATCTTAGCTACGCTTAGACAATCAACTTTCAACTTTAGAGCAAATGTCATTCCCAGGCAGTCAACAATTAAGATACTCACGTGCGTCTGTGTTGTTTATTTTTGGTTATCATATCTTCATAGTTTGTCCCTTATATGTGTGACCCATTTAAGCTAGGGTTGGGAAATCACCATTTAATTTACAGCAAATGTTGTTCCCAAGCTGTCAACCCTCTAGATACTGACCTGACTCTATATTGCTTACTTTTGGTGATTTTATTTTCATAGACTACCCTATGCAGTTATCCCAGTAATCAACTATGTACATACTGACCTGGATCTATATTGCTTGTTTCGGTGATGGTAACATCATAGTGTGTCAAGTACATTTGTGCCACATTTAAGTTGTTCTTGGACAATCAATCATTCAACTTTAGAACAACGCCGTTAACCATCTAGATACTGACCTGGGTCTATGTTGCTTATTTTCGATGATTGTATCCTCATAGGGTGCCCCATACATGCCATATCTAAGTAACGCTTAGGCAATCACTATTCAACTTTAGAGCAAATGTCATTTCCAAGCAGTTAACAGTCTGAATACTGACCTGGGTCTATGTTGCTTATTTTCGATGATTGTATCCTCATAGGGTGCCCCATACATGCCATATCTAAGTAACGCTTGGGCAATCACTATTCAACTTTAGAGCAAATGTCATTTCCAAGCAGTTAACAGTCTAGTGCAACCTGGGTCTATGTTGCTTATTTTCGATGATTGTATCCTCATAGGGTGCCCCATACCTTACCATATCTAAGTAACGCTTAGGCAATCACTATTCAACTTTAGAGCAAATGTCATTTTCCAAGCAGTTAACAGTCTAGATACTGACCCTGGGTCTATGTTGCTTATTTTCGATGGTTGTATCCTCATAGGGTGCCCCATACATGCCATATCTAAGTAACGCTTGAGCAATCACTATTCAACTTTAGAGCAAATGTCATTTCCAAGCAGTTAACAGTCTAGATACTGACCTGGGTCTATGTTGCTTATTTTCGATGATTGCCCCATCCTCGTAAGTTGCCCCATACATGCCATATCTAAGTAACGCTTGGGCAATCACTATTCAACTTTAGAGCAAATGTCATTTCCAAGCAGTTAACAGTCTAGATACTGACCTGGGTCTATGTTGCTTATTTTCGATGATTGTATCCTCATAGGGTGCCCCATACATGCCATATCTAAGTAACGCTTAGGCAATCACTATTCAACTTTGAAACAAATGTCATTTCCAAGCAGTTAACAGTCTAGATACCAGCCTGGGTCTATGTTGCTTATTTTCGATGATTATGTGCTCCTCATGAACCTGCCCCCATACATGCCATATCTAAGTAACGCTTAGGCAATCACTATTCAACTTTAGAGCAAATGTCATTTCCAAGCAGTTAACAGTCTAGATACTGACCTGGTCTATGTTGCTTATTTTCATTGATTTGTATCCTCATAGGGTGCCCCATACATGCCATATCTAAGTAACGCTTAGGCAATGCCAACTTTAGAGCAAATGTCATTTCCAAGCAGTTAACAGTCTAGATGCCTGACCTGGGTCTATGTTGCTTATTTTCGATGATTGTATCCTCATAGGGTGCCCCATACATACCCTTATCTAAGTAACGCTTAGGCAATCACTATTCAACTTTAGAGCAAATGTCAGTTTCCAAGCAGTTAACAGTCTAGATACTGACCTGGGTCTATGTTGCTTATTTTCGATGATTGTATCCTCTGGGAGTTACCCCATACATGCCATATCTAAGTAACGCTTAGGTAATCACTATTCAACTTTAGAGCAAATGTCATTTCCAAGCAGTTAACAGTCTAGATATGACCTGGGTCTATGTTGCTTATTTTCGATGATTGTATCCTCATAGGGTGCCCCATACATGCCATATCTAAGTAACGCTTGGGCAATCACTATTAACTTTTGAGCAAATGTCATTTCCAAGCAGTTAACAGTCTAGATACTGACCTGGGTCTATGTTGCTTATTTTCGATGATTGTATCCTCATAGGGTGCCCCATACATGCCATATCTAAGTAACGCTTGGGCAATCACTATTCAACTTTAGAGCAAATGTCATTTCCAAGCAGTTAACAGTCTAGATACTGACCTGGGTCTATGTTGTGGCCTAGAATGATTGTATCCTCATAGGGTGCCCCATACATTTATGCCATATCTAAGTAACACTTAGGCAATCACTGTTAACTTTAGAGCAAATGTCATTTCCAAGCAGTTAACAGTCTAGATACTGACCTGGGTCTATGTTGCTTATTCCTAGGTGATTGTATCCTCATAGGGTGCCCCATATACATTTATGCCATATCATCGCGCTTTGACAATCACTATTCAACTTTAGAGCAAATGTCATTCCAAGCAGTTAACAGTCTAGATACTGACCTGGGTCTATGTTGCTTATTTTCGATGATTGTATCCTCATAGGGTGCCCCATACATTTATGCCATATCTAAGTAACGCTTAGGCAATCACTATTCAACTTTAGAGCAAATGTTATTTCCAAGCAGTTAACAGTCTAGATACTGACCTGGAGTCTGTATTGCTTATTTTCGATGATTGTATCCTCATAGGGTGCCCCTTCATTTATGCCATATCTAAGTAACGCTTAGGCAATCACTATTCAACTTTAGAGCAAATGTCATTTCCAAGCAGTTAACAGTCTAGATACTGACCTGGGTCTATGTTGCTTATTTTCGATGATTGTATCCTCATAGGGTGCCCCATACATGCCATATCTAAGTAACGCTTAGGCAATCACTATTCAACTTTAGAGCAAATGTCATTTCCAAGCAGTTAACAGTCTAGATACTGACCTGGGTCTATGTTGCTTATTTTCGATGATTGTATCCTCATAGGTGCCCCATACATGCCATATCTAAGTAACGCTTAGGCAATCGCTATTCAACTTTAGAGCAAATGTCATTTCCAAGCAGTTAACAGTCTGAATACTGACCTGGGTCTATGTTGCTTATTTTTCGATGATTGTATCCTCATAGGGTGCCCCATACATTTATGCCATATCTAAGTAACGCTTAGGCAATCACTATTCAACTTTAGAGCAAATGTCATTTCCAAGCAGTTAACAGTCTAGATACTGACCTGGGTCTATGTTGTATTTTCAAATGATTGTATCCTCATAAGGTGCCCCATACATTTATACCATATCTAAGTAACGCTTAGGCAATCCTATTCAACTTTAGAGCAAGCTATCATTTCCAAGCAGTTAACAGTCTAGATACTGACCTGGGTCTATGTTGCTTATTTTCGATGATTGTATCCTCATAGGGTGCCCCATACATTATGCCATATCTAAGTAACAGCTTAGGCAATCACTATTCAACTTTAGAGCAAATGTCATTTCCAAGCAGTTAACAGTCTAGATACTGACCTGGGTCTATGTTGCTTATTTTCGATGATTGTATCCTCATAGGAGTACTTATACATTTATACCATATCTAAGTAACATCTTGGGCAATCACTATTCAACTTTAGAGCAAATGTCATTTTTAAGCAGTTAACAGTCTAGATACTGACCTGGGTCTATGTTGCTTATTTTCGATGATTGTATCCTCATGGGTGCCCCATACATTTATGCCATATCCTGCATGTGGCAAACGTCACTATTCAACTTTAGAGCAAATGTCATTTCCAAGCAGTTAACAGTCAAGATACTGACCTGGGTCCTATGTTGCTTATTTTCATTAGTTGTATCCTCATAGGGTTACCCCATACATTTATGCCATATCTAAGTAACGCTTGAGGCAATCACTATTCAACTTTAGAGCAAATGTCATTTCCAAGCAGTTAACGAGTCTAGATACTGACCTGGGTCTATGTTGCTTATTTTCGATGATTGTATCCTCATAGGGTGCCCCATACGTACCATATCTAAGTAACGCTTGAAACGTCACTATTCAACTTTAGAGCAAATGTCATTTCCAAGCGAAGTTAACAGTCTAGATACTGACCTGGGTCTATGTTGCTTATTTTCGATGATTGTATCCTCATAGGGTGCCCCATACATGCCATATCTAAGTAGCAACTTGAGCAATCCCCCTATTCAACTTTAGAGCAAATATGCTTTCCAAGCAGTTAACAGTCTAGATACTGACCTGGGTCTATGTTGCTTATTTTCGATGATTGTATCCTCATAGAGATTTCATACATTTATGCCATATCTAAGTAACGCTTAGGCAATCACTATTCAACTGGTAAATGTCATTTCCAAGCAGTTAACAGTCTAGATACTGACCTGGGTCTATGTTGCTTATTTTCGATGATTGTATCCTCATAGGGTGCCCCATACATGCCATATCTAAGTAACGCTTGAAACGTCACTATTCAACTACAGAGCAGTGTCATTTCCAAGCAGTTAACAGTCTAGATACTGACCTGGGTCTATGTTGTATTTTCGATGATTGTATCCTCATAGGGTGCCCCATACATTTATGCCATATCTAAGTAACGCTTAGGCAATCACTATTCAACTTTAGGCAAATGTCATTTCCAAGCAGTTAACGGTCTAGATATGACCTGGGTCTATGTTGCTTATTTTCGATGATTGTATCCTCATAGGGTGCCCATACATTTATGCCATATCTAAGTAACGCTTAGGCAATCACTATTCAACTTTAGAGCAAATGTCATTTCCAAGCAGTTAACAGTCTAGATGCTGACCTGGGTCTATGTTGCTTATTTTCGATGATTGTATCCTCATAAGGTGCCCCATACATACCATATCTAAGTAACGCTTAGGCAATCACTCACTTCAACTTTAGAGCAAATGTCATTTCCAAGCAGTTAACAGTCCTGAATGCACAGCCTGGGTCTATGTTGCTTATTTTCGATGATTGTATCCTCATAGGGTGCCCCATGCATGCCATATCTAAGTAACGCTTGGGCAATCACTATTCAACTTTAGAGCAAATGTCATTTCCAAGCAGTTAACAGTCTAGATACTGACCTGGGTCTATGTTGTATTTTCGATGATTGTATCCTCATAGGGTGCCCCATACATTATGCCCTTATCTAAGTAACGCTTAGGCAATCACTATTCAACTTTAGAGCAAATGTCATTTCCAAGCAGTTAACAGTCTAGATACTGACCTGGGTCTATGTTGCTTATTTTCGATAGATTGTATCCTCATAGGGTGCCCCATACATTTATGCCATATCTAAGTAACGCTTAGGCAATCACTATTTCAGCTTTGAAATAAATGTCATTTCCAAGCAGTTAACAGTCTAGATACTGACCCTGGGTCTATGTTGCTTATTTTCGATGATTGTATCCTCATAGGGTGCCCCATGCATTTATGCCATATCTAAGTAACGCTTGAAACGTAATCACTATTCAACTTTAGAGCAAATGTCATTTCCAAGCAGTTAACAGTCTAGACTGACCTGGGTCTATGTTGCTTATTTTCGATGATTGTATCCTCATAGGTGCCCATACATTTATGCATATCTAAGTAACGCTTAGAGAGGCAATCACTATTCAACTTAGAGCAAATGTCATTTCCAAGCAGTTAACAGTCTAGATACTGACCTGGGTCTATGTTGCTTATTTTCGATGATTGTATCCTCATAGGGTGCCCCATACATTTATGCATATCTAAGTAACGCTTAGGCAATCACTATTAAACTTTAGAGCAAATGTCATTTCCAAGCAGTTAACAGTCTAGATACTGACCTGGGTCTATGTTGCTTATTTTCGATGATTGTATCCTCATAGAATTGCCCCATACATTTATGCCATATCTAAGTAACTTGTAGGCAATCACTATTCAACTTTAGAGCAAATGTCATTTCCAAGCAGTTAACAGTCTAGTACTGACCTGGGTCTATGTTGCTTATTTTCGATGATTGTATCCTCATAGGGTGCCCCATACATGCCATATCTAGAAAGTAACGCTTAGGCAATCACTATTCAACTTTAGAGCAAATGTCATTTCCAAGCAGTTAACAGTCTAGATACTGACCTGGGTCTATGTTGCTTATTTTCGATGATTGTATCCTCATAGGGTGCCCCATACATTTATGCCATATCTAAGTAACGCTTAGGCAATCACTATTCAACTTTAGAGCAAATGTCATTTCCAAGCAGTTAACAGTCTAGATACTGACCTGGGTCTATGTTGCTTATTTTCGATGATTGTATCCTCATAGGGTGCCCCATACATTTATGCCATATCTAAGTAACGCTTAGGCAATCACTATTCAACTTTAGAGCAAATGTCATTTCCAAGCAGTTAACAGTCTGAATACTGACCTGGGTCTATGTTGCTTATTTTCGATGATTGTATCCTCATAGGGTGCCCCATACATTTATGCCATATCTAAGTAACGCTTAGGCAATCACTATTCAACTTTCGAGCAAATGTCATTTCAAGCAGTTAACAGTCTAGATACTGACCTGGGTCTATGTTGCTTATTTTTCGATGATTGTATCCTCATAGGGTGCCCCATACATTTATGCCATATCTAAGTAACGCTTAGGCAATCACTATTCAACTTTAGAGCAAATGTCATTTCAAGCAGTTAACAGTCTAGATACTGACCTGGGTCTATGTTGCTTATTTTCGATGATTGTATCCTCATAGGGTACCCCATACATTTATGCCATATCTAAGTAACGCTTAGGCAATCACTATTCAACTTTAGAGCAAATGTCATTTCCAAGCAGTTAACAGTCTGAATGTATTACCTGGGTCTATGTTGCTTATTTTCGATGATTGTATCCTCATAGGAAGTTTTACCACATTTATGCCATATCTAAGTAACGCTTAGGCAATCACTATTCAACTTTAGAGCAAATGTCATTTCCAAGCAGTTAACAGTCTAGATACTGACCTGGGTCTATGTTGCTTATTTTCGATGATTGTATCCTCTTAGGGTGCCCCATACATTTATGCCATATCTAAGTAACGCTTAGGCAATCACTATTCAACTTTAGAGCAAATGTCATTTCCAAGCAGTTAACAGTCTAGATACTGACCTGGGTCTATGTTGCTTATTTTCGATGATTGTATCCTCATAGAGTGCCCCATACATGCCATATCTAAGTAACGCTTAGGCAATCACTATTCAACTTTAGAGCAAATGTCATTTCCAAGCAGTTAACAGTCTAGATACTGACCTGGGTCTATATTTTTTATTTTTGGTGATCGTCTCCTGATAGTGATTTTTAATGATTTCACCCCAAGCAAGGCATTAACGCCACTGATTTGCAGGGGGTTACATAAGAGAGTTGAAGTATTAGGCAGGAGGGGAGTGAAGACAAAGACGAACCAGCTACAGGAGGTGAAAGAGAAAGGACAAGAGAAAGAGTGTGGACAGAGGAGTGAAGACAGTTGCGAAGGTAGAGAGAAAAGAAAAGAACAAGATACACGGGGTGATGTAGAAAGAACTGGAGTTAAGTGAATAAGAGATGGGAATTGACATTGCATTTAAATTCATGGAGGTTGTAGCCATTAGGAAAACAAGGATATGGAAGAGAGTTCCAGAGGCGGGAAGCACGAGTAAAGAAGCTGATGAAATAGAATTTTCGCCTGCATTTGTTTGATGTAAATGTAAAAGAAAACTTTTTGCCATACATTTGTGCTACATCTAATCTATACATAGAAAAACACCATTCAACCTTGCAGCAAATGTCATTTTCTATCGGTTATTCTTATAGATACTGAGCGTTCTCTATGATGTTCATACATTTGATGATCATATGGGAACCGGTATTTCAACGTGATTTGGCCGTAGGACCGGAGGTAGAGGAGGTAAGTAGGATACAAAATAAAATAAAAACTGATTTGAATAACTAGAACGCTTAGGAATTTTTTACCGAAAGCCTGTTGAAATATTGCTATTTAATTTCAGTGTTTACCCTGAACGGGTTTTTCATTTCATTTCATTTTCCAAATCTACCAGAAATTGAAAAACTCTTTAACCATTTCATAGACAAAAGGACAAGAATATATCTTCTCATCAGACTCATTCAAGCTATACAGTGATGCGAGTGAATTAAAAATTTTACTAGGATTAAATGACCCAAAGGATTTGATATGCCGTTAAACAAACAAATCGAATCAAATCACAAAAGCTGAGTATCATCTACCATGTACTCAATTATGAAAGCATAATAACAAATATAACAAATTTATTAATTCATATCTCCCAAGAAAATGATATATTGGTGTTAAAGGACCCATAAATATATGATATGCCGTTAAATAAACAAATCAAATAAAATCACAAATGCAGAGTATCATCTACCATGTATTCAATTATGAAAGCATAATAACAAATATAATAAATTTATTACTTCATAACCCCCAAGAAAATTATATTTTGGTATTAAATGACCGTTAAACATTTTAAAAAAAGCCGAATAAAATCTAATCAGAAATGCAGAGTATCATCTACCATTTATTCAATTGTGAAAGCATAATAACAAATATAATAAATTTATTACTTCATAGCCCCCAAGAAAATTATATATTGGTGTTAAATGACCCATAAATATTTGATATGCCGTTCAATAAACAAATCAAATAAAATCACATATGCAGAGTATCATCTACCATTTATTCAATTGTGAAAGCCAAATAAAATATATCTTGTTTTATTACTTTAAATCTCCTCATAACATTAAATTTCCATATTGAATGTCCCATAAAATGTTGATATGTCGTTAAATAATCAAATCAAATTAAATAACAGAATCTGAGTATCAACTACCATGTATTCAACTATGAAAGCAGAATAACATATAGAATATTTTTGTTGCTTCAAAACACCCAATAAATTTAAAGAAAATTAAAATTCTGTAGTAAATGACCTATAATTAGTTGATGAGCCGTTAAAAAACAAACAAATCAAATCGCACAATTCCCTCAATTTTTTATTCATTTTTTATTATTATCGAATAAACACTACAATATATATTCTTTTTGTTTTAATTTTCTAAATTTTATGAAGGTGATGGTTATGTAATTTTTATTTTGAACTGATCTTGCCCGTCGGGAAGTAGAAAATTATATTCATACCACGTGAAAAGGGGTTTTCTTATTTTTGAAAATTTTAAGCAATTTCAACTTAAAGTGAAATGCTGATATTTATCTTATTGAAAGCATATTTTACTCACTTTTTTCCTCAGGTCATAATTGAATAAGGCTTACTAGCAAAATCTTAAAAAATCTGAAAAATAGCTGCGAAATTTGAATTTAAAGTATAAAAGTTCATACCGTTTCCATTCATTATTATTATTATGTCATTTTTCATCATATTTCGATTTCTGCATTGGTCTCACTACCAACCAAGTCTGCGGGGAGACCTAAGGCAGGTAGTGGCGTGTTGTTATGACTCCATTTCATGTTTTTTCTATCTTCCCCATCATCCCTAGCATTACATAGACAAAGTTCTCCTTAGTGTGTGGGCTGTACTTAATAAGACAATTTTTTGTATATCTCTTAAGCTGGGGTTTCCAGGGATTCTTTCAATGTGTTGTTTTGTTTCATTTTTTCTCATTCCAAGTGCACCTACTATCACTGGCACAACTCTTGTTTTAAATTTCCACATTTTTTCTATTTCAATTTCCAGGTCTTTATATTTTGACAGTTTTTCAAATTCCTTGATTGCTATGTTACAATCGGCTGGACAAGCCATATCAATTAATAGACAAGTTTTCTCCTTCTGGTTTTTAACAATAATGTCTGGCTTGTTTGCTTCAATTTTTCTGTCTGTGTAGATGGTGTAATCCCATAGAATGGTTACATCTTCTAATCTGTAACCGGTGCTGGGTGATGTTCATACCAGTGTTTGTTTACAGATTTTCCATAATGTTTGCACATTGCCCAATGTAAATATTGCCCAACTCTATCGTGGCGATTTTTATATTCATTTGGAGCAAGCACAGAACAGCCTGAGATTAGGTGGTCTATATTATTATTATTATTATTATTAGTTTTATTATTATTAGTAGTAGTAGTGTACCTGTGCCATAAATCGTGGCGGCAATTTTTAGAAAGTTTCAGTAGCGTGATGCAATGAATCAAAAGTCTTGAGACAATGAATTGAAACTCAGTAAAGTGGAGATGAAGAATTTACAAGTAAAATGGAGGCCAATGAGCCGTTCAATTAATCCATTTTCGTTACATTTCTTTAGGCATTCAATGTTATCTATGATTCATTGATTACTCCAGGCATTATAAAATCGCTTTTCGCTCAATATATTTTCATATAAAAATAATTTATCTGTTTAATATAACATCTCTCGGAAGCAAAAGATTAGAAACAGAACAAGACGCCGTCTATATCAAAACCAAATTGAAGCCAGAAAATAACTTAACTGACAAAGGCATCTGAGTGCCTCATAGGAACGGCTTTAACAAATAATACTGCAATGTAATAAACGTATGAATGAAGGAACTGATTAATTAATCAGCTCGTTTTGCTTGGATACTAATTTTGTCTACACGCAAAACGCAAAACAAATACAGTGTGTCCATCTATCACAAATACAAATAAAGTTATAATTTTTTAAAGTGCACTCGGACTTTTTGGATACCTGTAGTTTATTGATATAAATTATTAAAACGACTAAGGAAATTAATCACTCATAAATTTGCTAACTTAATTTCCCACTACAAATGGGTCAAGAAATACATAAATAAATATAAATTGATAACTATGATATGGTTTCATTATAATAATTATTATTATTATTGTCTTTCTCTTCGTTAGTTAGCACAGCCGATATATCGTGTCAATGGCTCATAAAAAATGAACTTTTCTCCGTTTTCATCGCGTAGAAAGAGGGGAAAAGAAATTTGGTTTCAGTGAGAAAATAAAAGAAAGACAGAACGAAAAAAGGGAAGATAGAAGTGGAGAAACGAGAGAGAATCAGATAAAGCTGATACTACACTTTGATCTCGTATAAAAACGCTGAGAAAGATGGCGACCACGATAAAAGACATCGAACAACGAAAATCGATTAAGCAATCGCTAAAGAATCAGATATCATAAATTAAATAAAATAACATCGTTTGCTGAATTATTTTATTTTTTTATTGACAGACATGTAAGAGGATACCTAATAAATAATGGTCTATTTCGTATTGATCGCGGGGAATAAGAAGAAAAGTCACTACTTTAAGTAGAAAGTATATACCAAACTGGCCAGCAACGTGAGGAAATTAAAAATGGAAAAGACCATGATATAGCCTGGAGTTTAGTGAAAAAAAAAACTTCCAACGGTGGTGATTGTGCCAGCAGGAAAAATTCGCCATTATACTGCTTCCAGAACAACAAAAAAAAAAATAAATGAAAGATTCAGAAGTAATGTCCAGATGGAATCACATATATATATATATATATATATATATATTAGGTTTATACAAACTTGGATAAAAGTGCTTTAAGATCCTTACGTAACACTTCCCTAATTTTGACAAGTTTTGTTCTTTTTAAATTCCAGTCGCGCGTTCGTAAAAACATTTGTAGACTGGAAATTTTAAACGAAAGCAATATGAGAAAAAATGAAAAAAAAAAAAAGAAGAAGATTATTTCATGGAGAAGTGCGTTTCCGTAAAAAAATGCAGTTAACTACAAACTTATTTTCTTCATATCATAATCTGACATAAATTCCTTCACTTATACCCTTATTCAGTAACTCCCTATCATGAATGGCTCTTAAGCCTTATATTCATTAACAATGATTTGATCATTAGGCTTATAAATTATCACCAGATTATTTGAAGCCAGAATATATATATTTTAGTTTCGTGATTTAGTGATACCATTTTTACTAATGAACTCATAGCTGGACGAAGAAGTGGAGGCATATCATTCGCAAGGTTATTTGAATATAATGAATCTAACTGGAATTGAAACTCGGCTGTCGGATTAACAATTCGGAGCCATTGTCTATTACACCATCAGCACATACAAGCTTACTGTCCCTGGCATTCCCAAGGGATAACCCATCTAGGGACTGACCAAGGTTGACGTAGCTTAACTTCGAGGATCGGATATGAACAGGTGTTTCAACGTGATGTTGTCGTTCGCTACGTGTTGTGTTGAATTAATAAAAAAATCCATCGTAATGACTCAATATGTTTATTTCTTTGTCTTTTCCACCGAGTCGCATGCAAGTTTATGAAAGTATTTTCAGGACTACTACTGGTTTATCCTATCCTTGAACTCGCTTAGCGGAGTGGAGCACGCTTAATTGGGTATCATGGGGAATGATTTGTGATCTTCGCTATCTAGGCAACATTTTTTTCTGCTTACATTTAATAAGTTACAAATTAAACTAAGCACAATTGACGATTAAAGGCTGAAAATTTGTCAAGGATATTGATGTCATTCTGTGATATTTTTCAAATCAATAATGTTTTTATCTATGCGAAGTTTTACTCCTGCAGCTTCTTTTCTCGCACTTACCGCCTGTGGATCTCGCTTCCTTATTCTTGCTTTCCTGACGGCTACAACCTCCAGGAATTTAAATGCAAGGTTAATACTCATCTCTTAACTACTTGATCCTAGTTCTTTTCACGCCACTCTGTATATCCTTTCCTTTCTCTCCACCTTTGCAACTGTCATCACACCTGTATTCCCATCCTTCTCTTGCTCTCTTCTAACTGGTTCGTCCTTCTCTTCACTCTCCTCTAATCTTTTTACTCTTATGTATCCCCCTGCACATCAGTGGCGTTACCGCCTTGCTCGGGGTGATATGATTAAAAAAAAAAATCTCGAAAAATGCTACACAAAATTTTTCATTTTTTTATCCATAATGTTGAATGTGGTGAATTATTCAGTTTTACTCAATAAAAATCTCCTATTGATGTTTGAAATTGCCGCAAAACATTGTTGATTTACTTAAGATCTAAGGATCAGTCCAAATCAACCATCCGACCGTGTATATAATACCGTTGTCATATCTGGTCAGGCACTGAACGGGCTCCAAAGTAGAATCTGCAATGTGATCAGTCCAGAACTGGCAGCTCGACTCCAGACACTTTCTCACTGACGGGATGTGGCTTCCCTCTGTCTCTTCTACAAATATTTTAATGACTTCTGCTCTGACGAAATTAGGTCACTGGTGGCATCTCTACAAGAATTTACTCGTGCAACCAGACTGGCAACAAGGTCCAACCCTTTTACAGCTAAATCAACCAAATGCAACCGACAATTCTACTCCATCAGCTTCTTTTCTCGCACTTCCCGCCTGTGGAACCCCCTTCCGTATATTTCATTTTCTGACTGCTACAACGTCCAGGAATTTAAATGCAATGTCAATTCCCCTATCTTATCTACTTGAATCCAGTTTTTTCTACATCACTCTGTATATCATTTCCTGTCTCTCTACTCTCGCAAGTCTACTTCACATCTGTGTTCTCTTGCTCTTTCTCTGACACTGTTTGTAACTGGTTTGTCTTTCTCTTCACTCTCCTCCTGCCTCAACTTTTACTCTTATGTAGCCCCCTGCGCATCAGTGGCGCTACCGCCTTACTTGGTGTGAAACGATTAAAAAATGTTCTGATATTATTTTTTCATAATCGTTTCATCCTAAGGAAGAGGAGCTTAAAATGCCAATTACAGGCCGAGGATAGTAAAATCGAACAATTATAAAAATTTAAGTATTTGGGAAGTGTTCTAACATAAGACGGAAAGTGCAACACTGAGAACCGACGGCGAATCGGAATGACCAAGGACGCATTCCAGAAGCCGAGCAGAGGATTAAGATACATGTTATGTCTTTTCTTTAATATGACAGTGAATGCTGAAAAAATATCATCAAAGATGAAGGAAAAATTTGAAGCAACAGAAACGTGGTTCTACGGAAGGATGCTATGGATATCGTGAACCGAGCATGTGAGCAATGATGAGGTCTTGGAAAAGAAAGAAACAAAAAGGAAATTAATATTCAGTATTAGGAAGAGATAACTAAAGTTCCCGGGACATGCAATAAAGAAGGAGGGCTTGGAGAATCTGATACTAAGAGGCTAGATAGAGGGGAAAAGAGACAGAGGAAAGAAGCGGATAATATATTTGAAGGGCCTGAGCAGGTGGATGGCAGAGTGGGGTTTGGGTGGGGTAACAGAAGAAAGCGTGCTAAGCGCTGCCAGGGATAAGTAGATGTAGAAGGCCATGATCGCTTCTTTTTTTTTTATAAGCGTTTCACCCCGAGCAAGGCATGTCACTGCCACTACTGCGCAGGGGGCTACGTAGAGTGGAGAAAGGATGATTAAATATAGGAAATGTCAGAGGGTGGGTGATAGGCGGGTAAGGATACCGAGAATGAGTGTTGTGTAGATGAGACTGTTCTGAGAATAATTGGGAGTTAGTTTGTTAGGAGGTGTCTATTGACCCTACATTTAAACACCTGGAGATTGTAGCTGTCGGGAAAGCAGACTTGTGGAAGGAAGTTCCACGAGAAATGAAGCTGTTGGAGTAGAATTTACGGTTACATCTTATTTGTTTAACTGTAAAAGTGTGGGACCTAGTTGCTAATCTAGTATCTCGTGTAAATTCGTGCTTAGGCGGCACCAGTGATCTAAGCTCATCGGAGCAGAAGCCATGAAAGTACTTGTAGAAGAGGAACAGGGAAGCCACATCACGCCGGTGAGAGAGTGGTTGCAGCCAGTCTGCCAAGTCAGTATCAACCACGTTACAGATCCTCCTTTGTAGTTTGTCAAGAAGCCCAAGGAGAGCAGCAGGGGCACCCGACCAGATATGGCAGCAATATTCAATACACGGGCGGATGGTAGATGTGTATATGTGCAGAATAGATTCAGGTGGGAAGAAGGGACATAGCACATAAAAGAAGAAGATATTAGGGAAATAACAATGATAACTGGAGTTGCACAGGCGGGAAGTACAAGAACTGATAGAGAAGTAGTGGTTTGCCAATTTGACGGTAAAAGTTAGGGCCTAGTTGAACGAGTTGATGAGGGCGGGGCTCCAATAGATGAAGCTATTTCTCTAATTTGTATTTAGATACATTGTATTTATTTTCAAATTTTCCTAGTGGAATTGTTCATCTATATTGCATATGATGCATTATTTTACATAAAAAAATTATTTTATATGAATACAATTTTATGAAAACTGAAATGGAGTAGAGTTAGGGGTCATAACATAAATTCGGTCGGTGCGGGCATGAAAAATTCCAAAAGCACTGGTCAAGACTGAAAACTTTGTTAATCCGATTTCTATCCGTCAGACATGCAATTATAGCATCCGCGACACAAGTCTAAAACCATATACGTCAAGATCTTGTTTTCTATTCACGGCGACTTTACCTGTTAGGTTACCAAAGCTTCCACGATCAACAACATTCTGGTTTTGTTAGTTTTTTTCTTCTATTGTAAGGTTTGAATCGTAAATTAACTTCCATTGATCTGTTAACGGAATGGAATCTAATTGAATCAAGAACAGAAAAAGGCTGAAGTTTGTTTGATTTGATTTCGATGATTCAGACATCCACGCAAAGACGAATGCAAGGGCAGGAGCAGTCGAGAAAATAACGGCTAACATCCTGCCAGGATTTTTTCCAGGACTTCCGTTGCTGGGGTTCAGAAACTATATTTTCCTTTCTTGGAGAGTCTTGAAGAAAAATAATTTTATAGTAGCGCGGCTCCACTGGCTAGAATTTAAATAAAAAAGAAAAAAATAATTAAATATTGAAACAAATTGTGGAATAATTACTTAACTAATTAAAAAATAAAAAAAGTTCAAATTTAAATAAAACACAGATAATAAAAAGATGAACACATGCAAACTAAATGAAATTGCCTACTACAGTAATTTTTAGATATTGTCGCGGCATACATATTGTTGTAGAGTGGCTGACACCCCTGCAGCACTCTCAATGATGGAAAGGGCCAAGGATGTAAAATTGTCGGTTTAAGTAAAAAATATTAGCATCCGAGGAAAAATATTCGAGTGACATTGGAGTAATTTTCGGACCTATTTTTTTCCTCTCTGTGTTGTAAGTTCTGTTTTATCTGTCATTATAACTATTGTACTGTTCTGTGTACATCCGCTTAGCACCGGATATTGTGCTGAACAATACCGCAGCACATTTTCTCTGTGTATCGTGTCCACTTTGATAATACAGCATATATGTATGTGTGTTTGGAAATAGTAATTAATACGTGATATCCAATTAGACGCGACTACTAATGATCTCTTCGGCCGAATAACCATGATTCTATAGACTCTGAAACGGCTGAAGCGTGCTAAGTGCCACTAGGAATAAGGAGATGTGGAAAGCCATAATCGCTTACGTCATGAAAAAATAAGACACATAGAAAACATTTTTGATCCTTTTATTTACTGCCATACATAAAACACGCCTGGGAGATACCTTCTCTTTAGATCCATGACTGACTATTCAAACCATAGCTGAAGTGAGAATGGGACGTCTATTTCTAATAGGAAGTGTCCACTATAATAATGCCTGAAGTAGTAAAAATGCCGGATAAAAAATAAATCCATTAATCTGTGAGAAATATAAGACCTGTGTATATTTTAATCAAATTCGCCCCAATTGAAGACACTAAAGTACAATTACAGAATCGAAACCTTATTAATGAGCGAAAACAATAAAAGAGTAATCAGAAATAGACTCTATAACGATTGATACAGTATTTAAATTTTTGAAGATTAAAGTTGGATAGAAAACATGGAGCTGAAAGAATTAAATTCTTAAACTTCCTAAAACCGAATACCATAACGTTGTAGGGTGTCTACTACCCCTGCAGCACTTTCAATTATGGAATGGCTCATGGTCTGAAATGCTCTATTTAAGTAAAGAATAGTAGCATTCGAGACGTAATATTCGAGTGTATTTCAAGTAATATTCAGATTGATTACTTCGGCGACTATTGCGATCTTAACCCCCTCCTCTCTGTGTTGTAAGTTCTGTCTACCCTGTCATTGTAACTATTGTACTGTTCTGTGCATATCCGCTTAGCACCGGATATTGTGCTGAATAATACCGCAACACACTTTTTCTTTGTATCGTATCCACCTCGGCGATACAAATCAATAGTAACAGAACTAACTCTGCCGAAACTAGTATTAATTAAGCTGTAATTTAAATCGTTTTGTATAACCCACCGAGAACGAACTCGGAGGGAAAAGACGGGGAAGTAAAAAAAGAAACAAACGAAGTACATGAACAAAAAGTCAAGCACTCGGAAGAAAGAAAAAAAACCCAAGACGAAAACCCTAACACTAAAGCGCTCAATACGAAAGTAGAGCAAACAAAGACAGAAAATCTAAGCAAGAGCCAACAACCTACCACGGTTTCGCCCTACGGCACGACAGGGAGATTGGTATATATATACCATCATCTGTTGTAGAATGGCTGACATTCCAGCACCACTCTCAATGACAGAGTGGCCCATGGTATGTAATTGTCTATTTAAGAAAAGAATAGTAGCATTCGAGGCGAAATTTTCGAGTGTCACTCGGGTAATATTTAGACTGATTACTTCGGCAACTATTGCGATCTTTACCTCTTCTCTCTCTGTTGTAAGTTCTGTCTTGCATTTCATTGTGACTATTGTACTGTTCTGCGTACATCCGCTTAGCACCGGATATTGTGCTGAATAATACCGCAGCACATTTTCTCTGTGTATCGTGTCCACTTTGATAATACAGCATATATGTATGTGTGTTTGGAAATAGTAATTAATACGTGATATCCAATTAGACGCGACCACTAATGATCTCTTTGGCCGAATAACCATGATTCTATAGACTCTGAAACGGCTGAAGCGTGCTAAGAGCCACTAGGAATAAGGAGACGTGGAAAGCCATAATCGCCTAAGTCATGAAAAAACAAGGCACATAGAAGAAGTACAAATTTATGACCCTTTTATTTATTGCCATACATAATACACGCCTGGGAGATACCCTCTCTTTAGACCCATGACTGACTATTCAAACCATAGCTGAAGTGAGAAATGATGGGTTCATACTTTCCCAAAGGTATCTATCTAAACTTATTTATAAATGGAACTTTGTCGGTGTGTGTGTGTCCGTTACTTATAGATTCCCGAAACGGCTGAACCGATTTTCTTGAAAATTTACCCAGTTGTACTATAAGCGTCTGCAAGTGTTCTTAGCTAGGTTTTGTGTCGAGGTATCCCCGATAAATATCGAAAATCGACAATCGAAAAAATCGGGTTATAGAAGGAGTGGTTTGGTTTTAATCAAATTTGATACACTCATAGACAAACACATAAGAAACGATATTCAGAAGTTTCAAGGTTGCAGTTCTTACAACAGTGCAGAAAATCGATAATATATATATATATATATATATATATATATATATATATATATATATATATATATATAAGGCAAGATGTCTGTTTATGTGCCTGTATGTCTGTATTTTTTCAGCCCTTTTATTTTAGTTTTGGCTTCGGGTTTAGCTCTAACCTAGCAAACGCTTATAGTACAACTGTGTAAATTTTCAAGAAAAACGGTTCAGCCGTTTCGAAGTCTAAGGGTAACGGACACACACACACAGACACACACACAGACAAAGTTCCATTTATAATTAAGTTTAGATTAGATAATACAATTGTAGCCGATTGGGGGGGGGGCAAAAACTCAGGTTTGTCTTCAGTACCTATATTATACCTACTTATTAAGACTCACGACCCAAACATACTTTACAATTTTCTTATTCACCACAAGAACGTGTCCATCAACATTCAATCCTTCGTACACCAAAATACCTCAAACATACCAAGGACCTAAAAAAAAAACAAAAAAACCCCGAATGAGCATAAAAATTTTATTATAAATATTAAATACAAAAATATCTTTAAAACTATATAATGAAATGATATGTAGGGTGGGTCATGACATAAAATTTCGATAACAAAATTTTTTTAAAATAAAAGATACAAACAGAAATCATGATATTAGTTGGACCCAACCAACCCACAAAACAAAGTGACCCCTGTATTCTGTCCATAGGACGAAATCAAGAGTCACTCTTTTTACAGTGAGTGGAGAGGAGAAAAAATGGACGGGGAGAATATAATCCTGACCAAGAGGAGATAAAACGGGACAAAACTAAAACGGGGGAAAATGGGAATCTCGACCTGGATCTTACGACTTACCCAAACTCTCTATAGGCAGGATCATATGTACAGTCAGTCGAGTCCATTATTATGTAAAAAGGGGCGATCACCACAACAGATACCGTACAGTGATTATCTAAATTTTGATATAACAGAGAAAACGTGCGAAAATAAGAGCACTATTCCGAGATTAAAGACGTCAAGTGCTCCGATGGACTTCTCGTTTATATTCAATTGTATGCTGTGGTTTTAACAGAGAATAAAAGCCAACAAGTGAAGACGAATATGCGGCCGACTCGGTGATTCTCGCTCAGTCTCTCACTCTATGTTACTTCCTCATAAAAACAATGCCTCCTCTTTAACAAATAAAATGAGTAAAAGAAACTTATAATATAGTGTCTGTCGATAACTGAGTTTGTTAATGCACTATTCCTTCTGATGAAATGAAAATAAGAAAACCCAACTAGAAACGGTAAATTTTCGTTTAAGTCCCGACGCTTTTCCCCTTCAAATTTATCCAAAATACCATTATCTCTGTGCAAAAGTATATGCTGAACTCAAATCAAATGTTAGTTATTGATGAAACTTAACTTTTTTTTTATCTAATTGTCCATAAAAAAGCAAACCATATCTTGCACTTTTTCTCTCCCGTAACTCTCACGAAGTCATGTAATTAACTGCAGAATGACGTAGTACGAATGTGAACGAATTTTGGCAGATGTTTGGTAGATTTTTCTTCATTTACTGATACTTCCGGCAATGAAAGTAATGCGCTATTGTATTTCTACGCTTATTACTTTCATAACAGGAAGTACATCGCCGGAAGTTTCAGTAAAGAAAGAAATTTCGTCCAAAATTCGACAGAAAATTGCTGCCTACGTAGAACGTCATTCTGCAGTAAATTACATGACTTCGTGAGAGTTACGGGAGAGAAAATGTGCGAGATATAGTTCGTTTTTTATGGACTTTCAAAGCAAAAAAGGTAAGTTTCTTCAATAACTAATTGTTGATTTGAGTTCAGCATATACATTTGCACAGAAATAATGCTATTTTGGATAAATTTGAAGGGGGAAAAGCCGTCGGTAGCTGAAACGAAGATTTACCTTAGAAACACATTCAGTACTAGACCAGATGATCAGGACTTAGAATTACAATTAAAGATAACTTTATCTTTTAAGTGTAGTTAATTGTTAATGTGCGTTGGGGTGCAGTGGATACCGGCTCTGAACGAGAAATCAGAGACCCGCGATCGAATTCCAGTTTAATTCGATGCATTCACTTACGTGCAGATACTCTTGGGAAACCTTTTACTCAGTTACTTCTTCCTCCAAGTAAGAATTAAATAGCAGGACAGATTGAGTTCTAGAGCCTTGGTTGGCAACCAGTCTACCGTAGAAAATAATGGCAACCTACAGCGGAAAAATATGCCAGTTAGATATGGCTCTTTCGAAATATGATCGCTCAAGCGTGTATCACGTCAGGCCCTTTTATATTTTTATTTTTTATAATCGTTTCACCCCAAGCAAGGCAGTACTGCCACTGGTGCGCAGGGGTGGTTACAGTGAGAGGAGAGGAAAGACAGAAAAGAAAACAGTATAGGTGATGTTGTAGAGAGGGTAAGAGAGAGGTGAGAGTCAGGGAGATAGAAGATGACGAACATTGCATTTAAACTTTTGGAAATTGTAGCTATCTGGGAAGCAAGCATGGGGAAGGGAGCTTCACAGGCAGAAAGTGCGAGAAATGAAACTGATAAAGTAGAATTGGCGGTAACATTTGCTTATTTTGACGCTAAAATGATGGGACCTAGTTGCCAATCTAGTTGCGCAGGTAAAATGATGAAGATGGGCACCAGGGAATAAATCTTGTCAGAGTGGAAGTTGTGAAACTGAATGAATTTCAAAGGAGCTTCTATTGTTTTTATTTAAATATAATTCTGTATCTGCCTCTTTTATTTTCTTAATTAGTACGTACATACGTTACGTCCTGTCAGTACCTCATATATAATGAATTTGGTTTTGGTCGTGTGGAAAAACGAAAAAGCCGTATCAGAGAGGCTACTTGGTTTCAGTGAGAAAATAAAAAAGAGGAAGAAAGAATAAAAAGAGGAGGCAATGAAAATCGTGTTTTTAGCGTTAATTTAATTTGTACGCCATTCTTCTTCTTCTTCTTCTATGTGCCCTGTCCCTTCAGGACGTAGGCGATCATGGATCTCCACGTCTCCCTATCCCTTGTGGCTCTTAGTATGTTTGCTCCTGTTGCTCCTGGCAACCCCCGTTCCGTCATCCACCTGATCAGACCCTGCAAATATGTTATCCGCTGCCTTCCTCTGTCTCTCCTTCCTTCTATCTGTCCAGTCAGTATCAGGTTCTCCAGGCTCTCCTTCCTCATTGCATGTCCCAGGAACTTCAGTTGTCTCTTCCTGATGCTCAGCATCAATTTCCTTTTTGTTGACATTCTTTCTAACACTTCGTCGTTGCTTGTATGCTCAGTCCACGATATCCGTAGCATCCTTCTGTAGAACCACATTTCGGCCGCTTCCAGTTTTGTCCTCATTTTCGATGATATTGTCCAGCATTCACAGCCGTATTGAAGAACTGACATCACGTAGCAGTATAGCACTCTTTTCTTTGTTTCTATTGAGATCTTCCTGTGTGTTAGTATTTTGCTCATCTTCTGGAACGCGTCCTTTGCCATGCCAATTCGCCTTCGGATCTCCGTGTCGCACTTTCCATCTCCTGTTATAACACTTCCTAGGTACTTAAATTCTTGGACTTGTTTGATTCTGTTATCCCCCACCTGTATTTGGCATTTTGGGTTGTATCTTTTGCTGATGACCATGCACTCAGTTTTCTTAAAGTTTATTTGTAGTCCCTTCTTGTCATTCTCCACTGCTACTTTCTGTATGAGATCTTGCAGTTTCCTTTCCGTGTCCGCAATCAGTACTGTATCGTCCGCGTATCTTATGTTGTTCAGGTTGTGGCCTCCAATAACAAATCCTGGTGTGTCATCTAGGGTCCTCAAAATATTCTCGCTGTATAGGTTGAACAAATCCGGTGAAAAGACACATCCTTGTCTTACGCCTTTTTCTATCTTTGTGTATCTACTGAGGTCGTTACCTGTCCGTATGCAGGCCGTTTGCTGCCAGTAGAGATTCTTGATTATTCTTATGTCTTTGCCGAAAATGTCGAGGTTGCCTAGCATTTCCATCAATTCTTTGTGTCGTATTTTGTCGAATGCTTTCGCGGAATCAATGAAGCATCGGTACAAGTCTTTCTTCATTTGTAATGCCCTTTCAGAGAGCATCCTAATTATGAATATGGCGTTCCTTGTTCCAGTGTCTTTGACGAACCCGCACTGTTCCTGCCCTATCTCTGGCCTGATTCTGCTTCTCGCTCTATTCATCAGGATTCTAACAATCAGTTTTGTAATGTGACTCATTAAGCTGATAGTTCTGTGTAGTTCGCACTCGTTTGCACCAGGTTTCTTCGGCAGCGCTATAAATATCGACTTGCATAGGTCGTCTGGTATTATTCCGCTGCTATAAATTTCGTTTATTATGTCGGTAATCTTTTCTATGCCATATTCTTCTAAGGCTGTCAGCAGCTCTATCACTATGCCATCTGGGCCAGGTGCTTTGTTTCTGTTCATTTTGGCCATTGCAGCTTCCACTTCGGATTTTAGTATTTCCGGTCCATCCATCTCCTTGTGTATTCTCGGTTGTTCTCTCTTGTCGCCAAAGAGATCCTTTATGTATTCGTCCCATCGCTGGAGTATTTCCTCTTTCTCTAATATGATTGTCCCTTCCTTGGATTTTATGCATCCTGTTGAGGAACAGGTTTTTTGTCCTGTCAGTTCTCTTATCTCTTTATGCATCTCTGCTTTGTTGTTCCTGCTCAGTCTCTCTACTTCTGCACATTTGTTGTTGAGCCATTCCTCTTTGGCTTGTCTGCATTTGTTCCTTATCTCCTTGTGAAGATTTTTGTACTCTGCTCCGTGTCTTGGCGTTACTTTTTGTCTCTTTTGCATCATGTGGAGGATCTCTTCGGTCATCCACTCATTTTTTCTTCTGCGTCTGATTTCCTTTGGGGCTATGTTGTTCGCTGAGGTCACCATTGCTTCTTTTAGTGAATCCCATTTTGAGTATCCTTTTCCAATTTGTTCTTCATATTTCTTTCTCACGCTGTTATTATATTCTTTCTGCAGGGTGAGATCGTCCTCTAGTGTGTCGTATTGCAGTCTTGGTGATATGCTGGGCTTCTTCAGTCTTCGGAGTTTCACTTTTAGTTTGCAGATGACTGGGACGTGGTCACTTCCGCAGTCAGCACCTGGGTATGTTTTGCATTGGACTACTGCGTTCCTGAATCTCTTGTTTATAGTTATATAATCTATTTGGTTCTTCGTGTCCCCTCCTGGGCTTCTCCATGTCCATAAACGTCGTGGGTGTTCTTGGAACCAGGTGTTAGTAATGACCTGGTCATTGGCTGAGCACCATTGGATCCGTTTTTCTCCTCTTTCGTTGCACTCTCCTAGTCCGCAGTTGCCGTTCGTGTCTCCTTCTCTATCTTTACCTACCTTTGCATTTAAGTCCCCCATTATTATCTATCCTAACTTCTTGGCTTTTGCACTGAGCCTTAGCACTGTCCAGTATTGAATAGAATGATTCTATTTCGTCCTCCAAGCTTTGAGTTGTTGGCGCATAGACTATTATAATAGCTATATTGAGGGGCTTTCCCCGCAGTTTGACCAAGAGGACTCTCTCTGACAGTTGCCAGTATCCAAGTACACATCTCTTCACTTGTTTGTTTAGTATTAAAGCGACCCCTTTTTCGTGTTTTTTACCTCCTGCATATATTATCCTGTGGGTGTCGCTACTGAAATCTCCGTTATTAGGCCATCTTGTTTCACATATTCCTAGGATTCTGATATTCAGTCTGTTCATCTCCTGTTTGACATTCTCTAGTTGTCCACAGTTCAGTGTCCTGACGTTCCATGTTCCTATAGTGAGTTTGTCTTTGATACGCACAGTTGCAGGATAACGGTCCAGAGACACCTGTTGCTCATGTCGTTCTTTCCCGGGCGAGGGACAAATTTGGGAGTAAAATGTCCCCTTTACGCCGTTGGTGCTAACAGTCGCCGGATGACGGTCAGGTGGCACCTATTGCCCATGCCGGTCCTTACCGAGCGAGGAGTTGCTTCCTTGGGAAGTAACCCCCTTCACGCTGTTGGCTTTCATATATTTATTGTGACTATCCATGATTGAGAGGGGGTAGATAGTGGAGTGGTATCCCGTTGCCTTCTCCACGATGATTTATTGAGACACCACCTCTAGTTAGCTGGCCGTTGACTCTTTGAGAGTTCTTCCGCCCTTTGTAGGTTTATATTTTTTTGACCTACAGGGATGCTAACGTCCCATTTAAGTATACATATAGTTGAAAAAAAAACACTAAGTTTTAAAGTCGAAATGGAGTTCAGACAAAAGAAAAATTTAGTATATTTGTATGAAACAAAATTAAATGGTAAAAGAAAACAGATACAAACTAGTCTAAATTCTAAGGACCTCGCAGCAGTAATTACAATCAGCATACTTTACCAGTAGTCACAAGAAATATTATGCATATTCGACATTTTGGCAGACATCTTCTGACTTTCTTTGGTTCTATCATATACATACTGATACGGTGCTGGTAGGTACACGTGGGTTTTTTTTTTTTTTTTGGAAAGGGATGAAGGAAAAGGATTGCTAGGAGAGAAAGGACGCTAACTTTTTTTCTTAGACTGAAGACGGGGAGAGAAAAAAGTTCATTTTAAATTCTATAGAATCCTATTTTTTTTATGGTAGCTACAGACAAAAACAGAAAAAAAATTCAAAATATAGTCACTCTGAAAGAAAATATATGTAATAAAATATACGTAGCATGAATTAAACGAACCTTTTCTTTAGCTAGTCTAAACCTACCAGCACCGTATCAGTATGAATGCCATTACGTATTTAAATAAAGACCAGTATTGATATTTATAACTGTTATTGTAATATTTTGTCAACGTTCAAGTCAAAAGTTTAACCATAGGAATACTTAGGGATATTTTATTTTCATAGAATTCATTGTGAGCTTATTTAATTATTTAATTAATAATTATAATTCATCTGAAAATTTAAACAGGACAACCGTGACATTTTATGAATTTGTAAGATAAGTACGCGTTACACAAAAGAGAAGAAGTACACTGAATTTAAACTTCCGCCGCCATCGCCCGGTTCACACTCCACCCACATCTATTGAACAGGTGAAGAGGCTCATCCCTTGTTCTCTGTTTAGGATGTGATTTCCGGCTTTCTCTTTTCCATTCTTTTCACTCTTTTCTTTTATTTTCAATTGGAGTAGGTAGACTAAACTATCGCCCGTTTTACACTAAACCCACGTCTGTTGAACAGGTGAAGAGGCTCATCCCTTGTTCCCTGTTTAGGATGTGGTTTCCGGCTTTCTCTTTTCCAATCTTTTCACTCTTTTCTTTTATTTTCAATTGGAGTAGGTAGACTAAACTATCGCCCGTTTTACACTAAACCCACGTCTGTTGAACAGGTGAAGAGGCTCATCCCTTGTTCCTTGTTTAGGATGTGGTTTCCGGCTTTTTCTTTTCCAACCTTTTCACTCTTTTCTTTTTTTCAATTGGAGTAGGTAGACTAAACTATCGCCCGGTTTACACTCCACCCACGTCTATTGAACAGGTGAAGAGGCTCATCCCTTGTTGCCTGTTTAGGATGTGGTTTCTGGCTTTCTCTTTTCCAATCTTTTCACTCTTACGTAGCCCACTACGCATCAGTGGCGTTACCGTCTTGCTCGGGGTGATATGATTAAAAAAAAAAAAAATTCAGCTATCCCTAATCAAAGGAAAGGCTTCAGAAGTAAAACCTGAGGGTAAATCCGTAACAGGGGTCACTATCGAATACCAATGGCATATTTTTAATTCTGATAATGACTACGACGACATCAGTGCCAAACTGTATTGAACTCTACCTTTCCCTTTGACAACATCGATGGCGTGGAAAAGAGAGACGTGCTGTATGAGCAACTGCGGATCTATAGTAAAACACTGCCTAGTCCCATCTACGGAAAACTGCCTACCGGGTTACGGGCACGAGAACGACCTCATCTTCACTTCAAGGACGTCTGCAAAAGGAACGATTTACACCGTCTAAAGTGACATCGTGGAGTGGAGCGTCTTCACCTGCATTCGTTGCAATCGTGTGGGCCTGTTCAGCCATAACAGATGACATTATCAGCAGGTGAGGTGTCACTTTTTCAGAGCAATTACATGGTCTCATGCGATCGACAGGCGCGCATATATAGAAGACGATTATTAATTCGACGACGGAGTCCCAAAACTTGTTATCTTCTCTCTTGTCTTCTCTCATTTCTACACTGATAAAATGACCTATACTAGGATTTTGAAAACTATCTTGCCCAGTGATTCTCGACCTCCGGGCCTCGGCATACTAGTGTCGCAAATACTGTCAAGGTATACATATATATGAAAATAAACACGATATATATATATATATATATATATATATATATATATATATATATATATATATATTAATGTAACGAAATTTCTCACGTTACTAACCAGAGCCATGCCGACTTCAAAATTTCATAGAGCACCGTTATGATGTCTCCACTCGTCAGGGCTAATTTAAATCTACTCTATCTTGATGTCAAGTACTCTACAAAGAAAGAATTGTCTAAAAAAACAACAATCTTAAGCATCACACAACTGAACACACACTCTCTCTCTATATATATATATCGCTCATTCAGTAAAATGAATTGGAGCACGTAGCTATTGGGCGCGTAATATGATATGCGCTAAAAAGACTACTTCCTTCCGCCGAAAGCCCCGTTGCCCAGGGTTAGAGTCGCCGACTGACGCCAATGCGGTCGGGTTTCGAGCCTCGGTTATGTAGCAATCGGAGTCTAACCGTACTGATTGCGGCTCGTCAGACCTCAAAAGAGCTGCAATATGCGGTGAAATATGTATTACCCATTGTAATAATTTAAAATCTTTTCTAAATTATATTACTCTGTTAAATTAAATAAATGAATTTCACATTGAGTTCTTTTGAGTTCGTTTCGGAATTTACCCGGATAGTATACTAAATGTGCTACATTATATATATATTCTTCATTTGTAAACGAGTTATTACGCGACCTAAGTTTCTACCATGTGGCGTCTTCAATCGATTTTCAATAACTAATTTTACCGTTTTTATTTTGTAAAAATAACACTCACGTAACGGTGATTTTTTTAACGCCCACGTAGCGGGTAAAATTTGAACGCGCAATTTTTAAAATTACAAGAAATTATGATGTTTTCATCCATGGTTGTATGAACCTCATAGGTATTTTTATGGTTACACTTAGTCATAATTTCTGTTCTTTCATTCAATAGTTCATTTTTATTTTGGAATAGCATAATCGCTAACTTTTCTTCCTGGTACTGTCTACATATCTTGCCACTGTTGTAAGGTTTGGCAGTTTTCACTATACTCCACGTTATGTCTGGATCTTTTCTATATTTTAATTTCTATTTTCACACGTGGCTAGCCAATTTTGTCCAATATTTTAAGTTTTCTATTTTGAATGTAGACTTGTGAATGAACCACCTGGTCGTAAAGGTGTCTTTGGTTGATCCCAAATATATATTGTTTTGACCATTTCAGTTATTGCAAATCGCTTGAAGACACCACATGGTAGAAAACTAGGTCGCGTAATAACACGTTTACACATAAAGAATATTCAAACGTTCTACAATATAATTGTATTGAGCACTTTTTAATACAAATGTGTATTGTTCTAATTTTATTATGATCAAAAACTAAGTAATTAAACAATCAATCAATCAAGATTGGTATATATATATATATATATATATATATATATATATATATATATATATTTGAACTTTCAACTCCTTGCTTATGAATCCTTCGTAATATTTTTAAACGTTTCGAAGCTGCTCTGATTAATTTCTAATGATTCTGCAAGTTCAGATTACGCCTCATATGAATCTTTAATAATCAATATCGCCAATTCTTCGTCTTCAAATTTTTAGGTAGGCCAGAGTGTTTTATATCTTCAACATTAAAATTAATATTTTTTGAAGCGTCGAAACCAATCTCTTCATGTTGTTTCTGACAGAACATGGTTGCCATAAGTTTTAACAAAATTTCTGTGCGCTTCAGCAGCAGGTTTCTTTTTAATAAATAGTGCAGTAAAATTCTCCGCAACTACACTTCGTTTGGCCCGAAATCCGACGCGTTTAACGCGATGAAAAACAAACTTGTTTACACTCTGAGGAAATGACATACACTGAACTTCAAGCTTGCTTATAGTACTTCCTTGTAGATGCGTTACCATCTGAAACTACACGTTAGCAGGACTGGGAACGCAATATATTGAAAAACAGCGAGAATTTGTTCAATGTCCTAGAATGCACGGTCGTCAGCAAAAGGTGCAACCCAAAATGCCAAATACAGAATCAAGCAAGTACAAAAATTTAAATACCTAGGAAGTGTTCTAACAGGAGATGGAAAGTGCGACACAGAGATCCAAAGGCGAATTGGCATGGCAAAGGACGTGTTCCAGAAGCTGAGTAAAGTACTAACACACAGGAAAATTTCACTAGAAACAAATAGTGCTGGATTGCTATGTGATGTCAGTTCTTCAATACGGCAGTGAATGCTGGACAATATCATCGAAAATGAGGACAAAACTTGAAGCAGCGGAAATGTGGGTCTACAGAAGGATGCTGCGGATATCGTGGACTGAGCATGCAAGCAACGATGAGGTGTTGGAAAGAATGGCAACAAAAAGAAAATTAATACTGGGCATCAGGAAGAGACAAGTGAAGTTCCTGGGACACGCAATGAGGAAGGAGACCTTGGAGAACCGGATACTAACAGGCCAGATAGAAGGAAAAAGAGACAGAGGAAGGCAGCGGATAACATATTTGCAGGGCCTGATCAGGTGGATGACGGAACGGGGGTTGCGAGGTGTAACTGAAGCAAACATACTAAGAGCCACATGGGATAGGGAAACGTGGAGAACTATGATCATCTACGTCCTGAAGGGCCATGGCACATAGAAGAAGAAGAATATGATGATGTTCGTCCCTCCCAGGCGAGGTACACCACGGCTTGTACTAGAGGTTATGACTTGCGCTTTAGGAAGAGTTGCGCACGGCGTTAGCTTCACTCTTTCTTCCCATTCCATCTAGGTCCGGGGGCACGATATTGGCGAGACTTACCGGAGACAGTCAAGAATGAAGTGGATGGCCAACAGTGATATCACTGTTTTAACTGTGCTCTGGATGTGCTCCATATACATATATATTCAAAATTTCTCTGCCATGTGAGCGTTAAAAAAAAAAAAACAAAAAAAAAAAAAAAACACCGTTACGTGAGCGTCCTTAAAAAAACGGTAAACGGTAAAATCAGTTATTGCACATCGCCTGAAGACACTACGTATGGTAGGAACCTAGGTCGCGTAATAACTCGTTGACAAATGGATTATATATATATATATATATATATATATATATATGGGCGCACATATGAGTTTAAGAATAGTAGTAAATTGGCGGTAAGTTTTCACCATTTTATAGTTGAAATTGCTGATGTAACCGTAAATTCTATGCTAAGAGTTTCTTCTGATGCACGTCTTGCTTGGAGAAGTCTCTTCTGGTTCTTGTTTTCCAGTCAACTTTGATCTTCTGAATTTAAATACAATATTACACCTTATCTTTGGTCTTCTTAATACCTGTTCTTTTATTGTCCTCACCCAATTGATAGTTTCCTTATTCTCATAGACTTTAACACTCAGTAACCCGTTATAATTTCTTGTAATTTTAAAAATTGCGCGTTCAAAAATCCCCTGCTACGTGAGCGTTAAAAAAACATCGTTACGTGAGTATTCTGAAAAAACAGAAAAAAACAAAAACAAAAAATAAAAGGTAAAATCAGTTATTGAAAATCGCCTGAGGACACCACTCATGGTAATAACTCGTTTACAAATGGAAAATATTAAAAGCTCTACAATATATTTGTATTGAACATTTTTTAATACAAATGTGCACTGGTCTAACCTTATGATCAGAAACTGAGTAATTAAACAATCAATATATATATATATCGGTCGGGTTTGAGGCTGGGTTAAGTAGCAATCGAAGTCTAACCGTACTGATGAGTACACCGAAACAGATCTGTCTGCGGATGACAATATATATATATATTAGTCATCCACATACAAGCCCGTTTCGCTGTATCACAGATCATCAGTGTGGCTAGACATATCCACTTGCCTCTGGCCGGGATCGAAACTCGACCGTTTTGGTGTTAGTCGGAGTCTCTACTCCAGAAGCCATCGGCGCATGTGGTCAGAAAAGGGAGATTTTAACGTCTTGTATGTAAGCAGTGTATACAGACGCCAGACACCGAGAGAACTCAATTCATTTCTGAAGAGTCACGCATTATAGCAGAAGTGGAAACTGTTTTTAAAATTTTCTTCTCCAGAGAGCTCAATCATAATGAGAGCATAATATATTAGTCATCCACATACAAGCCCGTTTCGTTGTATCACACATGGATTCCACATACATTTATGAACTGGATATATCATAATTTAGTGCTTAATAGACTGTTTTAACTGCTATTTTTGGAACATTTATAGATTAGCAATACTTCCTGGATTTCAATAATTTGTTTTTAACTGTATACATCTCTATAAGCTGGAATTTAAAAAAATAAAAATTAAGTTAAAGAAGGTGGACATTTCATTACCGAAATTGGTTTTTCCTGGCCATCCTCCTCGGCATTATTCAGAGACGGATACGAACATTCTTCATCGCTGCTTGTGTCCGGAATCAGCAGATTTTCATTAAAATTTGACATCAGAATTTTCTCTTTGACTGTAATTTCTTCAGAAGACAACTTGGTATCAGAATTAAAAATATTCCTATTTGGTAAAGAATTCTCATCATTTTTCTTTGACGAAAAAAAAGTGATTTCTGAAAAAGTACTAAGATTTTTATCCATTCTGAAAAAAAAAATGTTTTGAATCAAAAATTAATAAATTATTTATTAGTAATCTTTTCACGAAAGAGTATTTTTTAACTTTGTGCATTTATTAATATTTATAAACATAACTAAAGGGTTCTGGAAACTGCGTGCACAAAATATAATTTTCAGAAGATAAATCAGTAAAGGTAGGGTTTATATGAGAATGTGGATAGTGTAAAATGAGAAAGGCTTCGTGAATAAACCCTGAGGATATATCCGTATCTTGGTTTCTTAAGAGAAACCGATGTCATGTTCATTTTCGTTCTGACAACGCTGGTGATGACGTTGGGGCCAAACTTTATTGAACTCAAACTTTCTTTTAGACAACATCGATGTTCTGAAGAAGGGAGACGTGCTGCATGGGCAACCACCGATGTGTCATAAAACACTTCCCAGTCTTCTGTACGGGGAACTGGCCATCGGGTTAAAGTCACGAGGACGACCTCATCATTCAAGGACGTCTGAAAAAGGGACGAATTACGCCGTAGAGCTTGAGCGACATCGAAGAAGAGCTTCTACACATGCATTCGTTGCAATCAAGACACGTGTGGGACTATACAGTCATAAGAGATGCCGCGCCGCTATCAGAAGCTGAGGTCTAACTTTTTGAGAGCAATTGCATGGTCTCTCTAGAACGACAGGTATATATATATATATATATATATATATATATATATATACGCATCGTTCATTCAGTAATGAATTTGAACACTCTCAGCTAATGGCATGTGTTTAGATTGTATATAACACGCTAAATTCAGCCTTCCTCTACCGAGCGCCAAAATCTCAGAGGGATAATCGCCGCTGAACGCCAATTCGGTCCTGGCTAGAAGCAATCGGATGTCTAACCGTACATATGAGCTTTGATACTGCGAAACAGATCTGTCTGCGGATGAATATATATATATATATATATATATATATATATATATATATATATATATATATAAAATTATAAATTATACTTTAGAACATGTACAAACTACAAACTACTACAAAATTGTGTATTTTGCTTTGATATTGATAGAACTATGTCTCATGAGGTAGTCAATAATGATGGCAATAAAGTTTTTTTGAAGAAAATTAAATAAAAAAACTCACTTCCTCAAACAGAAAAAAATTAAAAATCAAAGAAAGGAAAGAAAGAGGAAAGAGAAAGACATAGAGGAAATAAAAAGCAAAGAGGAAAACAAGAGAGAAAGAGACCGAAGAGGAAAAAGCCTTCCTTTTTCTTTCCCTTTTTTTGATTTGTCTTTTTGCTTTTTTTATCTTTTTTACCCTCTTTCTTTTTTCCCTTATTTTTCATATCCTCTTACCGCGTACAAAAAGATTTATTTATTTTTAAGTAGAACAAGTGGTGTTTCTTTAGGCACGACAGTCTGAAGGGACCCAAACCCTCTTCAGGCTATCTATACCACTAATTAACTCATTGTCTAGCAATATTATACCAATCTGCTAATGTTTTGTTGCTACTTATTCAAGGATCTCTTTGCCCAATATCTTGTACCTTGCACATACGAAATCTTCAATTACTAACCTCACAATTATAAACTACTATTGTAATATAGCAATCTGGCCCCACCCGAGGAAGGTTGATGCAATCGATGGTGTTTCCCGTCGGTGAAGGGGTCGGCGAACGACAAGACAGGTGTTTGAGAAATACATCCTGTCGGGGCCTGGAGCGGATGTCGCAGGGTTATGAGTCGGGCTCGTTTGACCTTATTTCCGACAGCGGCGGAAATGACTACGGAGGCAAACAGAACAGGTGTCTCTTGGAATTACATGGGCGTTGCGTGGGCGAGGCAAAACCGGAAGGAAAAGTCCCGGTTCTAGAAGACTATAAAAAGACCTCGACACACGGATTCGCCAGCAGAGAACGGCCAGTGGAAGCAGAGAGACACCACAGGCAAGACTACACTCCCGTCGACCCATTCTATGTGCGCTCTCACTCTTCCATTCTCCGTTCCACACGGGTTCGTCGTCAGGAATAAAAATATAACCTTATATTTTTATATATGCGTGTTCTCGTTGTTTGTCGTCGTACGGCGATATATAACACTATGTCATGCCAATAATAATCATCAATAATTAAAATATAAATACCCATAAAAGTTTCTTACCTGAAGAAGGCCGGATAGTGCAACGGCAAAAACATCGTAAAAATTGCAACGAAGATGAAAACAATTGGTTTTTACACTATTTACATTTTACGGACGATTGTCTTTATTTTTGTTGCCATTTGTACGATGCTTCGACCGTTGTACGCTCCGGTCTTCTTTAGGTTCTCGGAATTTCGAACCAAAATCTTTATTACGGTCACTGGGAGTATATTATTCCCATTCCTTGTGCAAAGCCACTTTAGGTAGTCATGAATTAACTCTGTATAAACAGACTCTTCTTCACCCATACTGTAGCCTAGGATTGAACTCACATCTTTCTCGGTCAAATAACAGGAAATCACCAACGTCTATACCCACTGGGCCATGCGTCCTTAAGACGCAGAGCTTCTTACCTGTAAACTTATCTATAATTGACTGGTTGATTCATACGGCTTTACAAACTTATTTAAAGCTATAATTTTTTTTTAATTTTAAATTATTTTAAATTTTAAGAATCTTATTTTGGGTGATAATGTATTTAGTGATATAAATCTTACTAATTGATTTATAACTGTGGGGAGAAAATTTGGATTCACGCCTTTGCCATAAGTATTTTTACGTAAGTTAATTTAACAAATCTCACGCTATTTGAACTCGGATCTCCGATCAATATTTCCGAGCTATTATCCATTACACCACCAGCACATCCAAGATTACTGCATATCGTATTCCTAAACGGTCACCCACCTAGAAACTGAAGAAGCTCGATGTTCGGTAATCGAACGAGAATTGTTTTTGTTGACGTGATGTAGTCGTCAGCTTTTCACATTTTTCTCTAATGAAACCAACGTCTTAATTCGAACACTGTTGTTATTATTATTATGTCATTTTTCATCATATTTCGATTTCTGCTTTGGTCTCACTACCAACCAAGTCTGCGGGGAGACCTAAGGCAGGTCGTGGCGTGTTGTTATGACTCCATTTCATGTTTTTCTATCTTCCCTATCATCCCCAGCATTACATAGATAAAGTTTTCCTTAGTGTGTGGGCTGTACTTAATAAGACAATTTTTTGTATATCTCTTAAGCTGGGGTTTTCAGGGATTCTTTCAATGTGTTGTTTTGTTCCATTTTTTATCATTCCAAGTGCACCTACTATCACTGGCACAACTTTTGTTTTCAATTTCCACATTTTTTCTATTTCAATTTCCAGGTCTTTATATTTTGACAGTTTTTCAAATTCCTTGATTGCTATGTTAAAATCGGCTGGACAAGCCATATCAATTAATAGACAAGTTTTCTCCTTCTGGTTTTTTACAATAATGCCTGGCCTGTTTGCTTCAATTTTTCTGTCTGTGTAGATGGTGTAATCCCATAGAATGGTTACATCTTCTATTTCTGTAACCGGTGCTGGATGATGTTCATACCAGTGTTTGTTTACAGATTTTCCATAATGTTTGCACATTGTCCAATGTAAATATTGCCCAACTCTATCGTGGCGATTTTTATATTCATTTGGAGCAAGCTTATTATTAAATTATTATTATTATTATTATTATTATTATTTTTTAAAAATCAGTAATCTAATACAAAACCCAACAACGACTCAAAGTTGGTTGGGGTTACTGAGTGACGTTGTTGACAGGAGCGATTCTGCGGCGGCAGGTGGGTACAAGGAACCCAATTTCCACCTTCGAATTTTGGCTGCGCCTCAGTTACCCCCCGTCCACTTTTATAGGCTTCAAAAATTTATGAAACTGATCAGTTTCTGGTTTCGATGAGAATTGATGTTCAGCATTTTTCCCTCTGTGTTTTCTTTTTCATTTAGGGTCATGGTAAAAGGGTATAATTTAAATTACTTCCTTATTTCAAAGTCGCTTCTTATTCGTATCTTCGGACTTTGCGGAAAACGTAAATTAATTTCTTAGCTGATTTTTGTACGGCTGTGATGCCCACAGCGTTTGGATTTATTTCGTTGCATTATTTAATTTTCTCATTTATTTGTTTTTCTCGCAAAGAGAAATCGGAGTGTCGAGTTCGAATTCCAGTTGAATTCCTTGCATTCACTTACGCGCAAATACCCTTGGGAAGGGTATTAATCCGTCTCTTTCGTCCAGTCATGTGTGAAATAACAGGAAAGATTCGGTTCTATAGCCTTGGCTGGCAACCAGTCTACCACAGAAAGCAATAACAACCTATTGTGGGATAATCTTCTGCCCAGTCAGTCATGTCTCTTTCGAGACATGATCGCCCATGCGTGTATCACGTATGGCACTCAGCTGACTGATATAGATGAAGTTACTGGGGATAAGTAATGAAGAAAGAGGGCTTGGAGAATGTGATACTCACAGGTTAGATATAGAGAAAGAGAAACAGTAAAGCAAATTGCAACATACCTGATGTGGTTGAGCAAATAGAGGGCAGAGCAGGTTTTGATTGGGGTAACAGGAAAAAGCGTATTAAGAGCTATAAGGAATAGGGAGATGTGAAAGGCCATGATCGATTACGTCATGAAGGGACACGGCACATAAAAGAAGAAAAAATAAAACTAAAAGACATGCCTGCGTAGTTAATCAGTATTGAGAAGAGGTGGATTCATACCTAATCAGAATTTGATAAACAAATAAGAAATTATTATGTAGATTTAAAGTGAGGGATCAATTCTCTATTATGATCAATATATAAACTGATCTCTCACATTGCGGCCATGCTAGTTTCTGTACATTTATATTCTAGATTTATGTGCTTGAGCAAAGGGATAGCTGAACAGAGTTTGGAAAGCGGTAACAGGAGAAAGGGTGTTAAGAGCTTCAAGGGATAGGAAGATGTGGAGGGCCATGTTCTCCTACGTCCTGAACAGACACAGTACATAGAAGAAGAAATAAATCTAAAAGACATGCCTACGTAGCTAATCAGTATTGAGAAGATTTGGAATTTGATAAAAAATAAAAAATTATGTGGATATAAAGTGGGGGATCAATTCTCTATTCCATTTTGATAAACAAATAAACAATTCTCTATTACAATTTGATAAACAATTCTCGATTAGAATTTGATAAACAAACAAAAAATTATGCGGATATAAAGTGGGGGATCAATTCTCTATTACAATCAATGTATAAACCGATCCCTCACTTTGTGGCCATGTTAATTTCTATATATTTATGTTCTTGATTTATGGGCTTGAGCAAATGAATGGAGGTTTTAGGGGTGGTAATAATAGAAAGGGTGTTACGAGCTACTAGGGATAGGTAGATGTGGAGGGCCATGATCGATTACGTCATGAAGGGACACGGCACATGAAAAAATAAAACTAAAAGACATGCCTGCGTAGCTAATCAATATTGAGAAGAGGTGGATTCATACCTAATCAGAATTTGATAAACAAATAAGAAATTATAATGTGGATATAAAGTGGAGGATCAATTCTCTATTATGATCAATATATAAACTGATCTCTCACATTGCGGCCATGATAGTTTCTGTACATTTATATTTTAGATTTATGGGCTTGACTAAATGGATAGCAGAGCAAGGTTTTGGTGGGGTAACAGGAGAAAGTGTATTAAGGGCAACATGGGATGAAGAATCCTATGATCGCCTACTTTCCGAAGTGACGCGGCACATAAGAAGATACTTATGAGTTAAAAAGCTGGATATAAAAATAGAACATATATATATATATATATATATATATATATATATATATATATATATAATAATAATAATAATAATAATAAAATTGACTCTGTACGTATTCAAATCCTAAAATGTTACACAAGTAATTTTTAAGAACCACGAATAACCGGCAGAATCTAACTCCGTTATCGCCCTCAGCTATAAAGCTTTGGACAACGAGGGGAAAAAAAGAAAACTGCGGAGCACCGACAATACATACAGCACTTCACAGCAAAGAAAAAAAACCCTCAAACGGAACAAACCACAAAGAAAGAAAAGTGCTCGATACTAAACTAACCAAAAAGGATTAACTAAGAGGCAGTTACGTAGAGCAAAAACACACGAGAAAAAATCGCAAGATCGCCAAGACCTACCGCGGTTTCGCACAACGGCTCGTCAGGGCAAATTAGTCCTGGGTCTGCCTTTGCCCTGACGAGCCGTTGTGCGAAACCGCGGTAGGTCTTGGCGATCTTGCGAATTTTTCTCGTGTATATATATATATATATATATATATATATATATATATAATGGCGGTAAAAAAAATTTCAGTATTAGAGTGATGAATATCCCGAGAGGTTACTAGTAATACCGGTTAAATATTAAAACTGATCCAACAGAGAGCTCAATGTAAATTTTATTTAATTTACAGAGCAGACCCCTCTCCCGAAAATACTAGGAATTGAAGGAGAATCGCCTAAATCCACAGATAAAGTAGGAGCTAATAGGCACAGCACGTACTTCTAATAGCCTAGTTTGAAGAGGGTGACAAAAAAGAACTACAAATAATTTGCAAGAAAAATGAATGCATGGTCATCAGAAAAAAAGCAACTCTAAATGGGAAATACAGGTGGGGAATATTAGAATCAAGCAAGTACAAAAATTTAAATCCCTAGGAAGCGTTCTAAGAATTGATGGAAGATCCGAAGGCGAATTGACGTTCCAGGAGCTGAATAAAGTACAAAAATACTGAAAATTTAACTAAAAACAAAGAAGATGGTACTAGATTGCTATGTGGTGTCAGTTCTTCAATATGACAGTGAATTTTGGATAATATCATCGAAGATGAAGGAAAAACTTGAAGTAACGGAAATGCGGTTCTACAGAAGGATGCTACGGATATCATGAAGCAAGCATGTGAGCAATGATGAGGTTTTGGAAAGAATGGCAACGAAAAGAAAATTAATAGTGAGCATCAGGAAGAGACAACTGAAGTTCCTGAGATATGCAATGACGAAGGAGGGCTTGGAGAATCTGATACTGACTGGCCAAATTGAGTGAAAAAGAGACAGAGGAAAGCAGCACTTAACATATTTGAAGGGCCTGAGTACGTCAATGACAGAACGGGGGTTGTGTGGTGTAACAGCAGAAAGCGTGCTTAGAGTCATCTGGGATAGGAAGACGTGGAGAGTCATAATCGCCTACGCCCTGAAAGTACAGAGCACATAGAAGAAGAAGAAGTAAAAGAAGATAGTTGTAATTTATGTTTAAGAGAAAAAATTAAGATTTTGAAATTTCAATATCAGAATGTACTTCTGAGTAAACCTAAACAAATTATTAGTATATGTCGTCACCGTAATAAAGTTCAGTTCCAATAATTATCACTTTCTTCCATTTATATATAATGGAAATTACCTTTTACATAAATTAGATTTTAAAATTTGGTGAATCAGTAACCTTTTTCCACCTACCTAACACTATTAAGCCAATGGCCAAACCACATGCTTCCCACTACCAAAAGGGAACTTACCACTACGATTCCCCTCGGCTTAACCCTATAGTAGTCAACACACCACAACACTTCCTTTACTAGCCCCTGCTTTAGGTATAATAATTTTCTTCATTCTTTTATTTAACGGGATTGACAATGCTTGTCTCGAACTGACATACTGAA
Source organism: Ascarosepion bandense (assembly GCA_037127315.1). Taxonomy (NCBI): domain Eukaryota; kingdom Metazoa; phylum Mollusca; class Cephalopoda; order Sepiida; family Sepiidae; genus Ascarosepion; species Ascarosepion bandense. Next base: position 6,742,787 of record JBBBDQ010000151.1, read on the forward strand.
GTAGCTATTCCCCCTAAATATTATCTGAATTTACAAACACACACACACACACACACACACACACACACACATATATATATATATATATATATATAGGTGCAATGTCAATCTTCATGTCGATTTTGTGGTGGTGCAACCAATGTAAACAATTAAATTGGCTCCAATACCAATATATATATATATATATATATATATATATATATATATGCATGTATGTATATTCATTTTTAAGATCGCCATTTTAGTGTTTATGCATTGTCATGGAAAAAAAATGACAGGGCGACATCAAAGTGAAATTCTTTCCACGACATGTGTTAAACCCATTTATCACTTGTAAAAATAAAATTGAAAATCCCATTAACTAAACTGCGCACTGGATTTCACTTAGGCTTTTGATTTTATGATAAAGTCGCCAACAAGCATCTCAAATCTTTTGCTGTAATTTACATATCATAATACTCGCACAAAAATCATATACATGGATCACGAACACACACACACACACACACACACACACACACACACACACATATATATATATATATATATAAGAAAAAGGCAGACACGTTATTCCATGGTAAATCGGAAATACAGGCCTATTTAAGGCGAACCATCATTTATATATATATATATCTATATATATATATATTGGTGTTGGAGCAATATATATATATATATATATATATATATATATTAATGCAGGTTTCATTGAATAATATAGACAAGTTCTGTCTATTAATTTTGTGTAGGATCCGTTCATACCGTCTGATATACTTGAAACCTGCATTAATGAAAAAATGCTGCCATAATACACACAATATATATATGTATATATATATATTATAACAATATTAACAATGTAACAATGTTAACAATATTATAACAATATCAATACCCAGTGACGACAACCTGTCATGCTGAAATGCAATCTAAAGGCCATGTGTGTTATGGGTTTACTCGTCTATATACATATATGCTGGTTTATACTGTCTTATTAGCAAATTCTAAGGTGTTATCCCAACGTTTATTGAATAGGCTGTTATGAAGGTCATGTTTCAAAGTTAGGCGTTTGTATGTTTCTTTCTTTCTCACTTGTTTTGAGTCCTAGGCATGACGGTAAACTGCAGCACGGCCTTAGATTGTGAGGTTGGTTGTGAGGAGGATGGAACCACCTCTTAATAGCTGTTGTTCTCGGGTCCACCCTGACTCGGAGTGGTAGTACCTGTTAGGGTTCTAGCTATGGGCAAATAGTTAACCCCCAAACTGGGGTCAAAACACTATGAAAGTATAAAAATGCACTTTTATTGAAATATATGCATAAAAATAGACCTCTTTTTAGAAAATATACATTTTGGAAAGAAAATATTAACAACAATACATTTTTGAAGAAAAAATGATTGCCATAACACATTTTGTATATCCGTTTAGCATCGGACATTGTGCTGAATAATACTGCAACACAGTTTCTTTATGGATCGCATCTACATTGGCGATATATATATATATATATATATATATATATATATATATATATATATATTAAAAAAGGATTAATTCAAAGATGTTGAATGGCCATTTCGATATGAAGATACCCACGGGGGCTAACATATCACCTCAGCAACAGAAAAATCCTTTCAGAAACTGGAGAAAAATTAGTCTACTTTTCCTTTTTAAATAGATTTGCAAAGAAATTAAAAAAGAAAATAAAAAGGAAAAATAAAGGAAAAGAAAAAGAAAAAGATAAAATAAAATCAAATAAACAAGAAAAGAAAAAAATGACATCGTCTGGGTTCGCAAAAAAAAGAAAGAGAATTGTAACTAAAAATTAACAGACAGCCGTGTTAAATCGACGTAAGGTTAAGCAACACGGAAAAAAAGGTGGGAGATAAGAGAGATAAAGGAAGGAAGGGAGGGAAAAAAGAAAAGAAAAGAAAGAAAATTTTTTAAAAATATTACAGACGCTGGACAAATTCAAAAACCTAATTTCCCAAAAACGTTAAAGTATTAGAAAAAGGCCTTTACTTAAAAAGGCATAATTATTTATAAAAGGGAATAAAAAGATATAGGATTTAAAATAAAATCATTTAAAAAAAAATTAGGTCATTTGAATTAAACTAGATAAAGACAACACTAGGTAAAAAAAAAAAAATTCATTTACAATTATACATACATATAGAAGTACACACATACATACATACATACATACATACATACATACATATGCACACACACAATTCTACGATTAAGAATACATATATACATACACATACACACACATACATTCAATTTCATACACACTTATAGACACATACATGCGCATACACACACATATATATATATATGTGTGTACACACCTATATACAAAAAATTCATATACACACAATATATATGTGTACACATACATGCACACATATATACATACACACACACACACACATATATATATATATATATACATATTACATACGCACTCACACACACACATATAAAAAAATATAAAAAATTAATGAATATTATGAAAAGGAGCATTTATATAGCTAAAAAAAATTTTTCCAAAAATACTTATAGCACACATACATAAATACATATATACATATATATACACATATATACAAATTTGCACATCCACGCACAAACATACATTTTTTTTTTTACCTAGTGTTGTCTTTATCTAGTTTAATTCAAATGACCTCATTTTTAAAAAAAATAATTTTATTTTAAATCCTATATCTTTTTATTCCCTTTTATAAATAATTATGCCTTTTTAAGTAAAGGCCTTTTTCTAATACTTCAACGTTTTTGGGAAATTAAGTTTTTGAATTTGTCCAGCGTCCGTAATATTTAAAAAAAAATTTCTTTCTTTTCTTTTCTTTTTCCCTCCCTTCCTTCCTTTATCTCTCTTATCTCCCACCTTTTTTTCCGTGTTGCTTAACCTTACGTCGATTTAACACGGCTGTCTGTTAATTTTTAGTTACAATTCTCCTTTTTTTTGCGAACCCAGACGATGTCAATTTTTTCTTTTCTTGTTTATTTGATTTTATTTTATCTTTTTCTTTTTCTTTTCCTTTATTTTTCCTTTTTATTTTCTTTTTTTAATTTCTTTGCAAATCTATTTAAAAAGGAAAAGTAGACTAATTTTTCTCCAGTTTCTGAAAGGATTTTTCTGTTGCTCAGGTGATGTGTTATCCCCCGTGGTTATCTTCATATCGAAATGGCCATTCAACATCTTTGAATTAATCATTTTTTAATATATATTTGCTCTGTAATATTTTATTACATGGAGCTCTCTTCCTGTATAATTTTTTAATATTAAAATTAAATTTTTAATATTAATTAGGATCGGGTTTTTGGAATTTACCTTCCTGCTTTTTTCCCTTAGATTGAAGTATCTGAATTAATATATATATATATATATATATATCATCAATATATATATATATATATATATATATATATATATATATATATATAGTACTGTGCAAAAGTATTAGGACGCTTAAAGGGGAAGTCTGCTCACCCGCCGTATTTACCAGACATTGTCCCGTCGGATTAACATTATGAAGCAGCACATACAATCTTATGAAGCTGCAAAAAAAAAAAAAAAGTGGGGTCGACTCGTCGTTAGCCTCAAAAGACACGTTGTTTTGTATTTTTCGACATGGAATTCAAATGCTACCAGAAAGATGGGAAAAAATCGTGGCAAGCAATGGTTAATACTTTCAGTGTCATCTTTCTTACTAATATATATATATATATATATATATATACTTATGTGTATATATATATATATATATATACACATATATACATACATATATATATATATATATATATATATATATATAGTACTGTGTAAAATTATTAAGACAAGAATTATTTTATCTTTTATGAGGTATCAAAATAAAATTTACAATCACACCTGTCCTAACACTTTTAGATGATAAGTTCATCAAAAACCATAATAATAAAATCTTGAGCTTGTATAATAACATAAACAATCAACAACAACCTAAAAGAAATAATGATCACAGTAAATATAATTGCAATTGCCGAAAACCCATTAAGTGTCCATTAGAAAATAAATATCTAACTGGCTCGATAGTCTACCTATGCTCTATTTCCACCATAGAAAATCCCTCAGTAATAAAAATATTATATTGGTTGTACGAAGAATCCTTTTAAAACCCGCCATTATTTTTACAGCTTAACTTTAAAAGTAAAACATACCGCAATAGCACATCACTTTGTACTTATTGGCAATTAAAAGAGGCAAAACCCTAACCATAAACTGGTAAATGTTAAAAAACAGAAATTGTAAATCTTTACATGAGCCATGTTTTCTATGTTCACAGAAAAAATTACAAATTATCAAATTCCCAAATCTCAACTTGCTCAATAAACGTAATGAAATAACTTCCATTTGTTACCATTGCCTAAAATATGTGTTAATGAAGCATAGGTAATTTTCTTTCATATCATGTAACCAGACATTCGTAATGGCTTAACGAATAGATCACCCACTAAGTCAACAACATATGTTTGACCTACAGCGTATTTTTTTTAACTAAATAAAGAAAAAACTTTCCCGTTTTTGTCTCTTCTTCACTACTTTATGTTGAAAAATAACTTAAAAAAATTCCTTTCAGGATGACATGCTATAACATTGCAGACTTACTAAATGCTACCATTCATTTTATTTCATCACTGGTATAGAAAATGTCTGGGTTTCAAATCATTTAAAGTGTCCTGCCTTCCAAATCCTCCCTTACTGTTGTGGATTCTTGTTGAAAAACCACACAAAATAATAAATAACAAAAACAAATATGGAGATAGAAAATGTAAGTTATATTGAACAAAAATATACAAACTTGAACACGGGTTAGTCAATTCAGTAAAACTAGGAACGCTATTAGTAGAAACAGAATAAACAGTCTTGTAGTGAAGAAGTATGTCTGGGTAATGAGTCTATATCCAAAACTAACTTACTGACCAACTAAGCGGCTGTACAACTACTCAATTTTACAACGGTATTTACCCACCTTCCCACTTAAGGTGAGATGTGACACAAGGTCTTTTTAATGTGGCTCTTCCCGGCCATATAGCCGGGCCAAAAAAATGTCTGTCTATTTTTACTGAGTCATGATTCTACCCTTCGGTGGAATCCCAACTAGGTTAGTGCTCTCTGCTCGGAAGCAGTGAGCGCTATCTACCCGAAGGCAGAGAGCTGATAGTGTCAGTAGTAGCAGGTTGCAAGGCAACATTATTTAGCTGCCCCTCCCACTAAGGGCAACATGTGACACATGGTCAGTTATAAGTGGGGTTTCCGGGCTATATGGCCCGGCCAAAAAATGTCTGTCTATTTTTGCCCAGTCGTAATTCTACCCTTCGGCGGAACGACGACTGGGTTATTCCTCTTATCAATCATGACCTGACTTTCTAGTGGCTCCACCCCAACAACCTTAATTGTCTGGATTTGGTAATTTGTGTTGTTTTTTATGCTTCTAAATGTAATGATTTCTAAGAGAAAAAATATTTTACTGCCCGACGAGGTGCTCGTAAAATAATACCAAAACACAACGGCTGTTGTGTTGCAGTAAAGTATGTTTTTATTATAAACTTAAACTAAAAAATGTTACCATATATATATATATATATATATATATATATATATATATATATATATACTGTTTAATTATTTCGGATTTCGTAAAATAAATTGCTTTGTTTAGATTGGTTTATATTAAAATACCATAAAAGTAGATATGAATATTACAAAAAGTCAGAAAATTGTGTGTTTAACGGATTGATTAAAGCTTTGTCTAACTGCAAATCTTTCGTGGTCTAGCGGCCTAAGACACGTCGGATTATGCGACGGTTTTCCCTAGATGATACCGTTTCGAATCCTGTCGGAGGACGCACATTTTCCTTACAAGAGTTTTCGATTATATATATATATATATATATATATATATATATATATATATATATACGGTTTAATTATAAAAAGAGAGAGAGAGAGTATCTACTCTAATACGATTATCTATTAAGAATAATGTTTAAACAAATAAATTTAAAATATATCGGAGTTAATCTGGTTATTTCGTAAAAATAAACAATATATTTATGTATTTTCAACTAATGACTAATGACCTGAATATTCTAGAAATCTAAAAAAGACAAAATATGCACTCTCCATTACTATTCGAACCTGCGTCCCCCTTAAAAATACACTTTAATAAATAAACGAAGCCTTTCCTCAAGTATGGGTAGCCATTAAAAATAGCGTCTAAGTTAAAAAAAACCTGTCAGATTGATCATTAATGTGTATGAAGATTCTATATATGGGGATCTATAGTTGCATTAATTGGGACCCATTTAACCATACACAGAAATTTACCAAACTCTGTAAACAAATACAATCATATTAGCTTTATCGACATGTAAAAATCTATTAAAATAATGAAGGCAATAATAATGAAAAAGAAGTAGAAAACACTCAGTAATATTAATCACGAACACAACCAGAACATGCTGAACGTGTTTGGAAGATAATAAAAAAAACATTCATTCGTTTCACTATAAATGCACATATATAAATATCTACACATTCATATAAAACAAAGACATCCTTGATAATGCCTAACAAAATAGCCGAAAGCGCTCGGATATACAGAACTTTTGGACAGCTTTTATATATTTTGTGTAAAAAAAGAACGTAAGAATGAAAAAAAAAAACTCGATAAAAAGCATAATCGCAATACCTTATGCGTTGTTCCTTCCTAATCCAATTCAAATGGTATATTTTTACTAAACGAACATTTTTTTTAAAAATTAAATTATACCATTTATCAAAATTATATTTTCACTTCTTTCTATTCCAAGTATTTTTGCTATAAAAATGGTGTGGGTTTAGGTGAAAATTTGATCAAATAAATCAAATAAATCTTACTTAAACATATTTTCTCTTTGAGTCCAAGAAGGAAAAAAAAAGAAGCTAAAAAAAGCAATCTGCTGATTTTCAATCGGAATCCATACGTCGCTAATTCTTCCTTGGAATTATCAGACGTTGTTTACAGTAAATACGTCACAATTACGTCATCAGCAGGGCAACAAGAAACTTCATTTTTCCTGTTTATATTAAAACTTTCCGAGTTCAGCAAAATTTCAGCAAAAGTTCGGTGAAAGTTACGTGTCTGGTTTAGGTGAATCGGCCTAGTTTTGGTGCTCTATTTTTAACGTCCTTATGTCACAGCGGAATGGACTTCTGGCGGAGGACCAACTCTAGTTAAATTAGTCTCCTTTTGTTCTAGTTAATGTGATTGATTGTCGTTCCCGTTCTAATCCCAGCCTAATCTTTGTTTTTCTTTTTTTTTTACTAAGATTCTCAGTCTCCCGAATTTTAAACCAACTAGATCAAATTGTTATTCTGCCCCATTTCATTTTGATTTGTTGTCCACCTAACCAATATTTTTGTTACCCTCGCCTCACCCTTCATTTAAAGTTAAAATTTGTATATAATAACATAATAAATTGTATAAATATTTCTTGAAAGAAAAATACAACTATTAAATTAAATGACCAAAGCAACCAACATGGAAAGTAACACTATAACATTCAGAAAAAAACATTGTTTTACAACAAATAACAATGGGTAAAAATTAAATACACTATTGACATGCATCAGCTTTAAAACAAGGTATTTAATTATACTTCCTTGTCAGTTGTCTTTTTTAAAAAATTCTATATTAGGACTTTGAATAAGTTCTCACTTTTTTCCAACAGACGGTGTTCCCAGATGTGTTGTGTGTGTGTATAGTTTCAGATGGTAACGTATTTAGAAGGAAGTAATATGAACAAGCTTGAAATTTAGTCAGTGTAATTTCGCCGAAGTATAAGCAAATTTGTTTTTTCATAACGTTAAACATGTCGGTTTTCGTACCAAAGAAAATGCATTTGCGGGGAATTTTACCGCGCTACTTTATTCAAATGAAATTTGCAGCTGCAGCATACAGAATTGTTGTTGAGACTTACAGCGACCATGCTTTCTCGGAAACAACATGCAGAGGTTGGTTTAGACGCTTCAGAAATAATGATTTCATTGTTGAAGATAAAGAACGCCCTGGCGCACCGAAAACATTTGAAGACGAAGAATTGGGAGAATTGTTTCATGAAGACTCATGTTCAATAGACGTGGGTTCACACTCCACCCACGTCTATTGAACAGGTGTAGAGGCTGATCCCTTGTTCCCTGTTTAGGATGTGGTTTCCGGCTTTCTCATTTCAAATCTTTTCACTCTGTTTTTTTTTTCAATTGGAGTAGATAGACTGAACTATCGCCCGGTTCACACTCCACCCACGTCTATTGAACAGGTGTAGAGGCTGATCCCTTGTTCCCTGTTTAGGATGTGGTTTCCGGCTTTCTCTTTTCAAATCTTCTCACTCTGTTTTTTTTTTTCAATTTGAGTAGATAGACTGAACTATCGCCCGGTTAACACTCCACCTACGTCTATTGAACAGGTGTAGAGGCTCATCCCTTGTTCCCTGTTTAGGATGTGGTTTCCGGCTTTCTCTTTTCAAATCTTTTCACTCTTTTTTTTTTTTTACAATTGGAGTAGATAGACTGAACTATCGCCCGGTTCACACTCCACCCACGTCTATTGAACAGGTGTAGAGGCTCATACCTTGTTCCCTGTTTAGGATGTGGTTTCCGGCTTTCTCTTTTCAAATCTTCTCACTTTGTTTTTTTTTTTTTCAATTGGAGTAGATAGATCTATCTATCCCCCGGTTCACACTCTACCCTCGTCTATTGAACAGGTTAAGAGGCTCATCCCTTGTTCCCTGTTTAGGATGTGGTTTCCGGCTTTCTCTTTTCAAATCTATTCACTCTTACGTAGCCCCCTGCACGCCAGTGGCCTTGCCGCCTTGCTTGGGGTGATGTGATTAAAATAAAAAAGACTCGTGTCAGGCGCAAGTCTAACTTGTAGAACGTCAGTAGTTGATCGAATGACAGTTTCAATACGTTTTAAGGCATTAAGAATGATTAGAAACAAGAACATTGGGTGCCGTACGAATTGAAGCCAAGAGACGTCAAAAAGGGTCTTGTCATCGGTAAACAGTTGCTTCAACGGTAGAAAAGAAAGTATTTTTTTGCATTGTATCGTTACCGGTGAGGAAAAGTGAAGATACTGCGATTAGCGTAGAAGATCGTGGGGTGAGTCCAGCCATACATCAACCTCGACGGCAAAGACGAATATCCATGGTTTGCAGTTTCTGCTCTACATTTGCTGGTATCAACTGGTTGTAGTTTATTGAGTTTCTCAAACCGACCGAAACCATCACTAGAGATCGCTATCGACTCAAACTGATGCGTCTGAGATGAGCATTGAAGAAAAACAGACGCCTTACGAGCTGAGACACTACAAAGTAATTTTATAACGTTCCAGATCTTTGCCACATGTTGCAGAACGGGTGAAAACCTACTTGAAAACCCTTAAAGAGGAAGTCTTTACCCCACCTGCCTTATTCACAAGATATTGTCCCGTCGGATTAACATTATGAAGCAGCACATACAATCTTATGAAGATGCAAAAAAAAAAAAAATAAATAAATAAATAAATAAGGAGTCGACTCGGTCGTTAGTCTCAAAAGACGCGTTGTTTTGTATTTTTGGAAGTGGAATTCAAATGCTACCAGAAAGATATAAAAAAGAAAGAATAGTGGCTAGCGATGGTTAATACTTTCAGTCATCTTTCTTACTAATATATATATATATATATATATATATATATATATATTATTTTTAATTTTTAAACGAGTTATTTCGCTACCTTGAATTCTACTATAAGTGGTGCCTTCTGGCGATTTTTAATAACTTATTATTAATAATAATTTCAATAAGTTATTAAAAATCGGCTGAAGACACCACTCATGGTAGAAACCAAGGTAGTGAAATAACTCATTTAAAAATGAAAGATATTCAAAAGTTCGACAATATAATTGTATAGAACACTTTTTAATACAAATATGTACTGGTCTAACCCTTTTAGGGCCAAAAACTAAGTATTAAGCAATCAATATATATATATATATATATATATATATATATTAATTCAGATACTTTAATCCAAGCGAAAAAGGCATTAATATATATATATATATATATATATATATTAGCATATTGAAAAGTTCTCGCTGAGTTTTCCTGAAAAGTATCGTTTTATTTACATATGGAATACTGCTGTCATATATGGTTAGGCGCCCCCGCTGTTCATCTCAGTGTTCTCGACAGACTCCGAAGGAGAATCAGTAATGTGATAGGTACCGACTTGGTGGTTCAACTCCAACCATTTTCTCACAGACGGGATGTAGCATCCCTCTGTCTGTTCTACAAATATTTTCATGGCTTCTGCTCCGACGATCTTAAGTCTCTCTTGCACCTGCCACATGAGTTTACTCGTGCAACCAGACTGGCAACTGGGTCCCACCCATACACAGTTAGATCAACCAAATACAACCGACCATTCTACTCCAAAAGCTTCTTTTCTCGCACTTTCCGCCTGTAGAACTCCCTTCCCTATTCTTGCTTTCCTGACTTATACATACCTCCAGGAATTTAAGTACAATATCAATACCCATCTCTTAACCACTTTATTCCAGTTCTTTCTACATCACCAGGTATATCTTTTCCTTTCTCTTTACCTTTACAACTGTCATCACACCTGTATTTCCTTCCTTTTCTTCATCCTTTCTCTGACACTTCCTGTAACTGGTTCGTCTTTCTCTTTACTCTCCTCCTGTCTAATCTTTCTCTCTTATGTTACACCCTGCGCATCAGTAGCGTTACCCCTTTGCTTGGGGTGAAATGATTATATATATATATATATATATATATATATATATATATATATATATTTTAAATCTAAAAGGGTGATCAGATTGGTAAATCCCAAAAACCCGATCCTAATTAATATCAATTTCATTAATATTATAATTGATCAAGATGGAGGACTCGATGCAAATATTATGTTCTACTTACAGAGCCAAATGTAAAAAATAAAACAAAAATTTCGATATTTAAATTCGTTAAATAGCTATAGAAAGGGCTATTCAACGGATTTAAATATCGCAGTTTTTGTTTTATATATATATATATATATATATATATATATATATATATATATATATATATATATATATATACATATGTTTGTGTGTGTGTGTGTGCGTGTGTGTGTAAACTTATCGCTATACTCGTTTCAAAAAACCCTCCGAGTACATACGCGGAAGAAAAAAATGTTAATAAAAAAAGAACGAGCTAAGCACTTGAACATCAGTCAAAGTACGTAGCCCCCCCCCCCCCAAAAAAAAAACGAGAGGAGTAACGTAAAACAAAAAGCGCTCAATACGCAAGTACAGCAAACAAAGTAAATAGCTAACCTAAAGAGCCAGCGAACCTACCAAGGTTTCACCTAATTGGATCTTCAGGGAAGCCAACCTTCCCTGAAGATCCAATTAGGTGAAACCTTGGTAGGTTCGTTGGCTCTCTAGGTTAGTTATTTACTATATATATATATATATATATATATATATATATATAAGAAAGAAAGAAAGAAAGAAAGAAAGAAAAGAAGCAGCAAACAAGGGAAGATAGAAGTGTTTAATGCCTGTTGCCAATACCTCATAAGTAATGGGCTACTTCGATTTGATTGAAAAAGGGGAACAAACTACTTGATTTTAATGAGAACATTAATGAAAGAAGGAATAAAAGAAACAAGAGAACTTAGACGTGGTTCATATTTCTTGCCAACACCTCATATATTATGAATAATGCCGTCTTGATAAACAAAACACTTATCAGAGACGCTACTTGGTTTCATTGAGAAAATGAATAGCAGAAATATAGAAAAGGTTAATACAGAAGTGTCTAAAGACTATTTCAACAAAATGCAAAAAAGTTGCTGTGATGTATATTATTCGGACTGTTGTCCTCAACCTTATTGCCATATTCGCGACGTTTCGACCGTTGTATAGTTCAGCCTTCTTCAGGAGCTTGTAATTTCGAAGGGAACATTTTATTTCGATCACTGGGGTATATCATTCTAAATTCAAATGATATATGTTTTGATCGAATAATCACTTGAGGTGAGAAGTAAATTGTGACCAAATAAATAGTTTGTTCATAATAGTAAAATGTCAGCTCAATGATTTGGCAAGA